>OY282644.1:124562000-125162000 GCA_958299015.1 Tetanocera ferruginea | reverse complement strand
TGGAGCGAAAAGAGAGAAATAAGCCACAATCAAATTCAGTGGGATCAGGTTATTAACAAAAAATACATTTATTTAGCAATTAAGTATTGAAATTTTAAAAGCGAATAAAAGCAATAAAAATCATTCGCATGAAAAATGACAACAGTAAGAGGCGAAATATTTCACAAAAATGTACAATATGACAAAATTTATAAGTCAATTTTTCATAAAAAGATAACCATATTTTTGGGTTTTCGGTGACTTAACTTAATCTTGTGTGATATTTACTAGTACCTACTAACGAATTAATTCGTTTCAATATATAATATCGGGTTTTAATTTGCAAAAATATTTTTTAAATATAAGAACATTTCTTGTATGTTTATGAAAAACTATACATGGTCCGGGTGCCAACACTCCTCTGAAAAGCTGCCCATGTTTTCTGATGTCTAATTTCTTTGAAAATATTACAGCTCTGTTTATTTTTATAAGCGGTGGCATGAACATAGCATGGAGTACAGGATTTAATGATCACACGAACTTATCATACAATCTCTATCTGAATATCTGTTGGTTTGTTGCGGCCATCATTGGTGCATTTGTTGGCGCTTATCTAACCAACAAATTATCCAAGAAAATCCTAATGGTGAGCATAAAAATATTTAAGCTGATCACTACAAAGATCGTTTTCCTAATTATTTCTTCTTTTTAGCTAGTTTCTTCAGTGGGAATAGTTATTGGAGCAATTCTCTTTCTAGCACTGCACACTTCTTTTGCGGCTATCATGATAGCGCGTCACTTGAACGGCTTTGCAGTTGGTTTTGCTTTTGTGCCCACGCTAGTGATGGGCGGTGAAATTGTTGTAAAGTATATGCGTGGATTGATCACTTCATCTGTGGATGCGATGAGTTTCGCACTTGGCGCATTCGTACAGATAATCTACTCAGCCTGCTGGACTAGTGAAATCAATGCGAACTTCGATGCCAACCAAATGCATGGACTATTGTGTCTTATATTTGGCAGTATTTCCATGACATTTGCCCATTTTATGATTTTGGAGTCGCCGGTGTATCTACTATTACTTGGACAGGAAGAGTTGGCGATTGATACTTTGCGTCGCTTGCAAATGCCTGCTGAGATCACTTATGAAACATATCAACAGTTGAATGAGCACAAGCGGTACATTGCCGAGAGCAAAACGAAGACTATGTTACAGAGTTTCGTTGATAGTATACCAGCGCTTGTCAAACTGTGCATGTTTCGAGGCCTTTTAGGAATGAGCTTTTCACTTATTGTCAATTCCACCATGAGAACTACAACCTTTTATATTCTGCACGATTTGGACACTTGGCCTTATATTATATTCGCTATCTCACGCTGGATTGGAAGCTTAGCGGGCATGTTTATGGTTGATTCGATTGGTCGCAAACAGCCACTTACCATCAGTGTGCTAATATGTGGTGCCATGGCTATAGGAGTTGGTGTGATATACGGCGAATTAAAAAACACTTCAATACGCACCACTCAAATGATCATTGCACTTGTATTTCTCATTATTCATCAGTTGTTCGCGGGTATTGCTGTGACATCATTATCTGCTTATTTGAGCGAGGGCTTCCCACTAGCAGCCAAATCCTATTGCATAGCCATGGTATTTACTACTGAGATGCTGGTGCACATCATTATTGGATCAGTTCATCTGAACCTAGAAGTGTTCTCGGATTATTTTTATGTGTTGGGCGCATTTTCATTGTTATTTATTGCTTTTTCCATTCTCTGTCTACCGGAGACTAAAAATACGTCATTACATGAGGCTCAATCCTTATTCAGGGGCTTCTCGAATAGAGGCTTTTCATGAAGTAAGAAAACTATTTACAAAAAGTTACTTTTTTCACTTTGATATCAAATTTTAGAAACTATTTGTTTACTGCTGCATAATTTTGTATTATAAATAAACGCCTAATAATAAGTAATTAATTCTATTAACGGTTTTTGGTAGAAGAGAATTTTTTAGATTTTTTACAGCCTATCTATGCTATTATATAAAAGGAGGCTCACGGCGTATTTGGTGACGAGTGTTCTCAATAACCGCTGAACCGATTTTTATAATTTTTTCACTATTCAATTGTTATGATAGTCGAAATTAAAATTGGGTACTCCGTTTTTTATACAACTTTTTCTTTAATTATTTAAGAATTCATGTACATATTTTAATTAATGCTAATGCTCTACAAACAGCACAAAAAAACAGCAGAAAACCAATGCTTAGGGCTTGCTGTGAGAATAACTCTCAACACAGCACGGCTGCCATGTTGTGTGGGGAGTTGCTCTCAGTTTGGTCTCTTGAGCAGGGCTGCCGTTTTGGTAAAATTTTACCAAATTTGGTAAAAATTTTTTAACTTGGTAAAATGGTAAATTGTTTTTTGGTTTGGTAAATTTAAAATTAATGGAAATTTAAAATAATTTACTTTTCAAAAAATGATTGTATAAAAATTATATCAATTATGCTCATTGTGCAGCACCACCCTTATGATTGAAAATAATCTTTCAAATAAAGACGAACGCATCGAGTGAAAATTACACGAATGAACGTAAAGCAAAATGTTAAAAATTTGAATTTGTCAGTTGCTTAGATCGTCAATTTAGGGAAGAAATTGATGGATAAGTAAGTTTTTATTTTAAATTAATTGATTTTCTTAAAATTTAGATACTAAGCGATTATGTTATTTCTGTTTAGATTTTTTATTATAAAAAAGGTGACCGATGTGGAAAGCTATGAAACATTAAATCGGAAGTCATCTTCAGAATTAATTTAAAACAATTTTTTCATTTTACATTTAGAATATTTTTTATACATTTTTAGAATATAAACAATGTTTTAAATAAACCTCACTGAATGTTATCAAGCATGCCGAAAATGCATCGGAGTTCAAATAATTCTATCACGTTAGGTTTTTTCTAAGCTTTTTTTTACATTTTATGATTCTGAGACTATTTCTGAGGTTAAGAAAAAAAAAAAAAAAATTAAAGTGATAAGATCATTTTGACTCCCAATTTAATTAAGGCAGTCCCCGCAAACAAAATTTCGACCTTTTTTCTCTCTAATCAATAGCTTCAAAAAATTTAAAAGTTGTCCTTTTTTAGTTTCTGAGTTATATGGGAGGTAACACGTTCTGTCTTCTGATAACTACAAATTTCTATACAATGTAAGATAACTGCATTCAAAAGATTAACTTACAAGAAAAGATCCCCTGGTATCACTCCCCGATTTGAATGTGCTTTGGTTAAGTGACAGAGGACGAAATCCTAAGGTTGACGTATTTTTTTATATCTGCTGAGTTCAAGGTTAAGGCTTTCGAGAAGGAATCAAATCGGAGAGTAACACCTCGGAACATTTCCTTCTTAGATGATTTCATGTTCCATGTAAAAGTACTCTAGAATTTATTAAACATGACTAATCCAAACTCTTTAATACTGTAAACACTTAAAAATAATTTTTTTTTGTGTTTGGTAAATTCTTTTTCATTTTGGTAAATTTGTGGATGAAATTGGGTAGAATAAAATGTTTGAGAGTGGCAGCCCTGCTCTTGAGCAGTGTTGCCACATTTTTTGTTCAGATGAAATACATGTGTTTGTCTTAAGGCTGATGCTCACTTACGACACGAAACGAAAAGGAACGAAACGGAAAAATATTATACCACTGGTTTTCATAAATGCATGCTTATTAAAAGGCAACGAAACGGCAACGTCAATGAGCATACTTACATGAAAACCAGTGTTGCAATATTTTTTCGTATAGTTTCGTGTCGTAAGTGAGCATCAACCTTTAGGCGTAGTATCGCGCCCTGGGTTTTGCTAGTTAAAAATAAAGGGTGTTCCATTTAGACGTGTGATACTTTGTTTTTGAATAAAACGCAAATGGTTCAAATTTTTTCCAAATATTTATTTATTTATTCACCGTCTTTGGATTTCAGTATCCTTACAGACTACTTAAAAAATATAACTTAAAAACTAATATAATAACAAATATTCCACAAAAAGAGTGAAAAACTATATATATTTATAAATTCGAAATTAGATACGAAAACAATTATTTAGTAATTTCTTAACAGGCAGTTTTAAAACAGAAAAATCTAAATTATTATCAACAGATATTTCATTATACAATGATAAAGCACGAGCAATAGGCTCATTAAGTGCATAAAGAGTTCTATGGGTTTCTAAATGAAATAATGAGTAATGGCGTAAAGTCCTTACGGGAACATTAAAGTAAACAAATTGTAATAAATGGGCACAGTCAACATGACCTGATATGAGATCATGGATAAATGTTAATGATTGAATCTTTCTTCTACTTTCAAGTGTTTTCATACCCAAAAGCAAAATCCTTGCATCATAGGAAGGCAATGGCTCCACGAAGTTTGATGAGCGAAGAGCAAACAGAGTAAACGACTTTTGGATTTTTTCCAATCGAGAGCAGTGACTTAAATAAAACGGACTCCAAATAAAGGAAGCATACTCCAATCTTGATCTCACAAAAGAGTTATGTATAGAGACTAATAAGAGTAAATGAATCAGAAAACTCTGAACTATTCCTACGCACGAAACCAAGTAAGGCATATGATTTTGGAACAAGATAATTTATATGCTGAACAAAAGTGAATTTAGAGTCAAATACCACTCCAAGATCCTTAATGGAATGAACATTTTGCAAGGTGGAACCAGCGAGGAAATATGAAGAAATGGACACATTATTGGACTTAGAGTACGTCATAGAAAAACATTTATTAAAATTTAATGATAGAAAGTTTTTCATAGATCAAGAAAGCAAATTATTGAGATCATTCTGTAATAGATCAACATCATTTGAATCAGATATATCACTAAATAACTTTAAATCATCAGCATAAAGTAAAAATTTTGCTGATTGCAAACATTTACTGACATCATTAATAAATAATGAAAATAACAAAGGGCCCAGAATGCTACCCTGTGGTACCCCAAACGAGGCAAAATCAGCATAGAGAACATCAACTTCATGTCCCAGCTCAAAAGGAGAAATGCAGAATTTGGAAAAGACTGCCAGGTTAGTCATTGTTGAACGACCAGCAAAAAAACCATGCTGTTCAAGGCATATGTGACGTTTAACAAGGAAGAACAACTTATTTTTTATAACAATTTCAAAGAGTTTTGAAATATTCGAAAGCTTAGAAATAGGCCTATAGTTTTTACTAACACATTTAAAAACCGGTGTAATAGAACCTACTTTCCAACAGTCAATAAGTTACCATAAGACATATCAAATATTATTATTAGCCCTATAAATTTTGTTTTTTTGTTTGTGATTCAAAGCCAAATCTCAGTTTCGAAATTTTTATGAGCATTCAACATTGATTTTATGACACCACTTAAATGTCTATAAATCGGTAACTACTCAATGAAAATAAAAAAAAAATGCATACACTTAATGAGTCTAATCAATAATACGTTAGCAATTGCTTTTCTTTGGAATTTCTTAGGAATTACTTAAGTATGGTATGAATAAAAACCAGGGACCGTAATAATTATGAGCAATATCGAAAAAATTAAGAAATAATGATTATTTTACAGGGACCGTAACTGTTATAAGTTTTATTAAAAAAATCCTAAAATAATATTTATATTTCAACTTATATTTTTCTGCTTGCTAATAACGATTAATTTTTAAGTTTTTTTGTTTTGCTCACAAAATAAAAATTATTTTCGAGTTTTATATTTGCCCTCATATATAACAGTTATTGCTTAAGTTTTATTTTTTTGCTCACAAAATTAAACTTATTTTTGAGTTTTATTTTTTTCCTTGAAAATAACAGTTATTTTTTAAGTTTTATTTTTGTGCTCACAAAATAAAACTTATTATCAAGTTTTATATTTTTTTTCACAAATAACAGTTATTTTTTAAGTTTTATTTTTTTCCTCACAAAATAATGCTTATTTTTGAGTTCTATTTTTTTCCTGACAAATAAAAGTTATTTTTTAAGTTTTATTTTTTGGCTCTGAATATAAAAGTTATTTTTGAGTTTTATTTTTCCCTCATAGATAAAAGTTAGTTTTAAGTTTATTTTTATAAAAATATAACATGTTCATTAACCTGGAAAAAACACAGTAAGTGGTCTTGCAGAACTAACAAAAACCAGTTTTAATTTCAAGCGATATTCACACTCAAAACTGAGTACTGTATAAACTAAACAACGGCATGTTACTGCTCAAAGCTGCTCTTAAGTTATTTTTTGGTGATGACAGCCTTTATTGGACAGAGGCATCTTCCCTGTAAAGAGTCCGGACATTCCAGGTGCATATCCGTAAATAATTGTACGTTTTACGGTTGCGTTAGTCGTCAACGTTGTAAGAGTTCATATCCTAGGCTGGTCTAGTATTCATTGGGCATGATTAATGTGGTTGGGACCCAAATCTTTCGTACGTATTTTTAAGGTCTTGCAGAGACCCCTCAAGTTTATAGTATAAAGGAGACAGGGAAATTTTGAGGTGGCTCGGACTCGCCTTGACAGTGCCAGTTGCCAGTTGTGGTTTCACACACAACTCCCTTTCACAACCTAGCTGGCCACCCGCTACTCCGGGTCCGCAAAAAGTGGCTAACCTCCATATCTAGAGGCTGTCCACCATCCGCAACCCGTGACCCGTCCGGCAGCTTATAGCTCAGCCCCCGCATAATTTCCATAGAATCGGTTCCACGGTACCGGGATGAGGAAAAAAAATCATACTCAAAACAATTTTTGTTTTGTAAGCAAAAAATTAAACTTAAGCAATAACTATTATATGTGAGGGAAAATATAAAACTCAAAACTAATTTTTATTTTGAGAGCCAAAAAATTAAACTTAAAAATAACTTTTATTTTTGATGGAAAGTATAAAACTCGAAAATAAGTTTTATTTCATGAACAAAAAAATAAAACTTAAAAAATGATTTTTTTTTGTAAGGGAAAAAATAAAACTCGGAAATAAGTTTTATTGTGAGAGCCAAAAAATAAAACTTAAAAAATAACTATTATTTTCAAAGAAAAAAATAAAACTCAAAAATAAGTTTTATTTTGTGAATAAAAAAATAAAACTTAAAATATAACAGTTATATATGAGGGAAAAAATAAAACTCAAAAATAAGTTTTATTTTGTGAGTAAAACAATAAAACTTAAAAATATTAAAATCTTCATCTATTTGACTAGTGAAGAGCTAGACATATATTTCGGTATATTAGGTACTCTTGTACCTTGGTTTTTACATAATGATTTTTTCACATAAAATTTTAAAAATAACAGTTATTTTCTGTCCCTGTTATTTTATGATTTTTATTTTTTTGCTCAGATATAAAAATCGTTTTCTGAT
Source organism: Tetanocera ferruginea (assembly GCA_958299015.1). Lineage (NCBI taxonomy): Eukaryota > Metazoa > Arthropoda > Insecta > Diptera > Sciomyzidae > Tetanocera > Tetanocera ferruginea. The sequence continues at coordinate 125,154,640 of OY282644.1, read as the reverse complement.
TTTTTTTTTTTAAATCAAAAATAAAAATTATTTTTAAGTTTTATTTTTATACTCAAGTATAAAAATCATTTCTGATTTTTATTTGTTTTACTCAAACAAAAAAATCAATTTTGATTTTTATATTTTTTTACTCAAACAAAAAAATCATTTTTGATTTTTATTTTTTTTACTCAAACAAAAAAATCATTTTTGATTTTTATTTTTTTTACTCAAACAAAGAAATCATTTTTGATTTTTATTTTTTTTTCTCAAAAAAAAAATCATTTGTAATTTTTATTTTTGTACTCAAACAAAAAAAAAGTCATTTATAATTTTTATTTTTGAGACAAAAAATAAAAATCGAAAATGATTTGTATGGGTTTTTTTGATTTTTTTTTTTTTTTTTGTCAGAAATAGAAAGAATTTTTTTGATTTTTATTATTTCGCAAAATAATTAAAATTAGTTTTTCGTTTTTATTTTTTTGTTCAGACATTTAAATCGCTTAAGGATTTTTGTTATTTTGATCCTAAATTAAAAATCGATTTCAAGAGCTTTCTTCTTGTTAGACATTCTTAATAGTTATGTTGTTTTTATCTCTTCAAAATTTGAAAAGAAACTAAGATGATATTAAATTTGATATTAATTTTATTGAGAATTTTTAAAATGACAGGCATTCATTTTTAAGAACAAAATTTTGTCCAAATTTTGAAACAACAAATTCTGTTCACACTAAATAGCAGAATAGCGAAGCTTTCAATATCTACATCGTCAAGGCCAGCTTGCACTTCAGTTTAAAACAAACATAATTTGTTAAGCAATGGTTTTAGAACATGTAAAAAAAGTAAAGAAAGTTTAAAGTCGGTCTAGCTTGACTCTGACATACCTTTGACCTACTTTTTCATAAAAAATAATAGCATTGCAAAAGGAATTGTCCGTGCGCGGATAAGCCCATATTTTGTATAGATTTAAATTTTTATGAAAAATTTACACATGCCCAAGTTTTATTCCTTTAAAATAATCAGTTTAAATTTTGAGCTAAAAACTAAAAATCAACAAATAATTTGTTTTTTTGAACAAAATAAATAAAAATCAAAAATAATTTTTATTTTTGAACAAATTAAATAAAAATCAAAAATAATTTTTATTTCTGAACCAAAAAAATAAAAATCAAAAATAATTTTTATTTCAGAGCAAAATAAATAAAAATTAAAATAATTTTTATTTCTGAGCAAAAAAAATTTAATTCAAAAATAATTTTTATATCTGAGCAAAAAAAATAAAATTCAAAAATAATTTTTATTTCTGAGCAAAATAAATAAAAATCAAAAATAATTTTTATTTCTGAGCAAAAAAAAATAAAAATCAAAAATAATTCCGGCGCTTGGAACATAATCATTATTTTCGGTCCCTGATAAAAACTAAAGTAATGCCTTCTTCCTTCCTAAATAAGCTATTCCTAATTTCCTTAGCAAAGGAAAATTTTGTGATCTTTTCATTAGTTTTTTAAGACATTGTTTACAAGCGTATGAATAAACTAAGGAATATCTTTTGCCAGTTAAGGAATTGCTTAGGATTTTTCAAGCTGCTCTACCCGTAGCTTGCATTTTTTTAAGTAAGTTTTAATTTGTCATTCACTGCATTCAGAAGTGAAAATGGCGCAGTTTCTTTATATAAGTTAGAACAACTTTAATAGTGTGCGAAAATAATGCAGTAATGACGATTTTCGGAAGTTTTATCGTTTACAAAGAACATACATTTAATTCATAGGAACAACATTAAACAACACGTATATGCTTAATAAACAAATATAGATCTTCAATTTGGTATATCTCAAATTAATTTTAAACTTTCTTATCCCAAAGGATATATTCAATCAAAACAATGTTTTTTTATAAAAAAAAAAAATAATTAAAACGCTGTTTTCCTTCGAATATAACATTTACAGGTCATCGCAGGTAATGATCACAATGGTACCAATTTAGTCTGCGGAAACCTGCGACAAAACAGATTTTTTAAAATGAAAAACTGTCTAAAACCCCATTTTTTTTTTTTTTTTAATTTCTTAATGTAAATAATGAATTTTCTCTCGGACCTCGAAAAAAATCAGTTTAGAAGTGAAAATAATTGTTAAATTTTGAGACAACGGAAATATTTATAACATATGGTGCACTTCTTCAATAATACTGTGAAACAAAAAGCAACTTCAGAAAAATTAAGAAAAAAAGGATAATTATTTTTTACGTTATTGCATCTTGTTAAGATCAGAACGGGATTTAAATTGTTTGCTTCTGAAATACCGGTATTTTGTACACTGAAAAAACACTTTAAAAAAACAAAAATTTTTAAAAAAAGTAGTTTTTAAAAATAAATCATAAAAATCATTTCAATCAATCCGAAATCGTCGACTTGGAATTAAAGATCCGAAATTCGACGATTTCAATGCATTGTTCTTTGTGTAGCGATCGATAACTAAAATCATACACTGTCACAATGACAATGACACAAAATATGGCAGGACAAATGTCGATAATGCATATTTTAATCGAAAACAAAGTAATACACCTACTATTGGAGTTCCCTTTATGATACCAGTTATGTGCATTATTCAGATATGTATAAACAACTGCTTAAGGTGAAGATGATATTCCGTTTTAATTTATTTAAATAAATCTACGACTCATAATTAGTCTACAAGCTTAGTAAAGTGTCTAAAACCGCAAAATTTGGTTTTTTCTCTCTATCGTGTGTTGATCATGTAAATAGTGCTGTCCGTTTAGTTTATTATATCCATTTTAGAAATTTTAGAATATTTTAGTACTTTTGACCGTAGGCGTACACTCTTTCCAATACACACTTCTTTAAATTTGGAAACTAGATATAACCACTCGAGAGTAAATCCGGAGAATAAGAAGGATGAGAGAACTATTCGTAGCCTAATTTATGAAATTTCATTCAACCCTCAAAATTGTCACACGATTGTGTTTGTGGTCGATTGCGAGGAGCAAACACGACACCCATCTTGGGTCTAGCTTTTTCATGCCCAAGTGATAACTCAAAATCGATAGCACTGAGCATAAGCGCAACCAAAGGGGGGGTTTCGGGGTTTAAGCCCCCCCCCAAAAATTATTGTAGTACCAAGAAAAATAGTATTCAATCAAATTGAGTAACATGAAAAGCAATCACACGTTTTATTAAATGAGTGAAAACCCCAAATGTACTTTTCAAATCGATTCTGGTTGATGCATAATCTGCTAAATTAGTCATATTTTATTCCTTCAAACTGCACATTAAGCCGGATCGATTTTGTATGGAGAAAAAAAAGTGAGCCGGACACCGACTCAAAAGTAAGAAGTACTCTTAAAAACTAGAAAATATTTTTTTAAACACCTATAAAAAATTTATTTTTCTTGATATTCAAATGCATTTAAGATTATTGGAAAAGTACTGAGCTCTTCTTTCTTTTGGTGTATCGTATGGTGTTGTTTAATCAAAACTGAGTTCTTTGAAAAATGCGTTTTTTATATGTGTTAAAAAATATAAATATTCGAAAATCAGAATTTTGTACTGGAGCGCTATCTGGCGCACATTTAACTAAAAACTGGTTAAAAGAAATCGATTTGTGTACCTAAAAACTCATATGTACCGACTAATATATATATATACCCACCAATATTTGCCAAAATCAAACAGAAATTATGGCAATTCAATAATAATTGAGCTGAAGGAAGCTTTTGAATATCGATTTCTCACATTTTATATAATTGTGGCACTTAGTTTTGGTTAAACCGCAACATACGATGTATCAATGGAAAGGAGAGCTCAATAATTTTCCAATACATTTAAATTCATGTGAATATCATGAAAAATACATATTGTACACGTATTTAAAACAACCTCTTTTCGAAAATGGCAAAATATGGATTTTTTGGGGTCTCAATAGAGTTTGTAAGCACAAAAAATTTTCCAAAATTTTTTTAGTGTACCATGAAAATCTTGAGTTTTTTGCTTATCTAGGGTATGCATTCTGAAGAAAAAAATGTATGCAAAAAAATTCGTTTTCTGTAGAAAAGACGTTCAGAAGAACCAAAACCGCTCCATGGGGATTTCTCCGATCCAAACAAAATTATACAGAAATTGTTTTTAAGAGTTCCTCTAACTTTTAAGTCAGTGTCTAGTCAAATTTAATTTCGATCCGGCTTACTACATATGTTTAATTTTTATTATATTCTGATTCTGACCACTTGAAGGGTTGTTGACAATATTTCGATTTGAGTTATCTTTTCAACTTCTAGCATGAACGAAACTTGAAATATTTGGAAACAAATTAATTCCAAAGTAAGACATAGTAAAAAAGCTTAAATTTGAGGAAAATCGGTTGAGTCACTCGCCACTGAAAAAATCAAAGAACTTTCCCGTTCAATTGTTATTTTTCGTCCTTTTTCAAGTCATTTTTTAAACATCGATAACAAAAACTCTACAGAATTAAGTTCATAGTGAAGTCATGTGATTCATTATAAAAATAATTCCGATTGACTTCCGAAAGTGGAGAAAAAAATTTACAATTTCTAATTTTCCATCGTAGTTTCCAAAATCCGTTTCATAAAATCTCTCTAAATTTTTAAATATTATCCGATATTAAGGAATTATGGCTTATTGGGAAAAAAATATGTTGGTTTAATTTTTCTTCTGTTCGCCCATCCAGTGACATAATATAGTTATACGCCTTATTCATAATCTTCCATTGGATTTTCAAAATCAGTTTCATGAAAATCCCTCAAAATTGCGCAAATTAAATTAAAAATGTATTATTTCGATTTCGTCAGCATTTGCGCATTGAACAAGTAATACCAAATGATTTTTTCAAATTCAGACTCTTTGTTTTTCATCCCAAGTGACAGAAATTTAGCGGTTTTTACTTTCGGAATTGAGCATAATTCGTGCTCACTAAAGGACAAATTTTAAAGCTAGTGCCAGCCAATTGGGTATTTTTACAACGAAGAGATGTATGGATGAAAAATTCACTGCACTCAGTAAAAAGTTTTTCGGAATAAGTAAAAAGACATAATATTTAGAGAAATATGTTATAGAGTTTGCTCCAGAGAATGCTTTTCTCTAAATGTGGTACTAAAAAATCCCTAAAAATGATAAAAAGCTTCCATGAAAAAGGGAAATATATAAAAATATAGGGTTTTTAGAGAATAAGACTTTTTTATTTTTGAAAAAAGATTTCATTTTATTGTAGAAAATACTTCGCACAATGAATTTTTTATGAAAATTTAGTAAAAATTTTTCATTTTCCTTAAATTTTTCTCTATAAATGAGAATTTTTTGTGCGAGAAAAATACTTATCATTAGACCTCGGATTTTGCATACTTTCATATTTTTAATCAGATTGATACCAAACTTTTTATCTAGACGTTTTATCGTTCAAATAGAACAAATTGTAAAGCATATCGAAAATATGCAAAATATATGCAAAAAATATGCAAAAAAATATGCCACAAACATGCAAAATATATGCAACATATGCAAAAAATATGCAAAATATGCAAAATATATGCAAACGAATTTCATCAAAATATTGAATTCCAATCGTTAAATATTAAACTGCGAGCAATGCAGAAGAATATATAATATATATGTACCACTTTACATTGCTTTCCCTTTCCTACGCTTTACCATCGCTTTGGTAAATGAAGAAAAAAAAGAAATTTATTTTTGGTACAAAACAACTAAAATGGGCACAACGACGATATGCATTTACTTCAGTTTGGTAAAGAAAAAAATTCTAAATTTGCATTTTAGGTTCTTGAAACACCGAACCCAGAAGATGCTGAATCTATAAAGCAAGCAATAAAGCTAATAAAAAATCCCCACCTATATCGGGATTTTATATATATTAAATCAAATTTTGAGAGAGTTGCCGAAAAATTAACTTCCTTGGAAGCGAAGGGTCTAACTAGCTAAAAATATAGTTCACAACATAACTGGTGATTTTAGACTAGTTTTAAAAAAAATATTTTAAGCCATTTTTAAAATAAATCCACATTTTAATATCATTTCAAAAATAAATAATATTTTAAATCTCAAAGATGAAGATGTGTTGTGGACTTGAAACCATCACAAATGTAAAAATCATTAAATAAAAATTTCCTCCAATTATTTCCTGTGACGTTGAGAGAAGCTTTTCCGCTTACAAAATGGTTTTTGGAAGGAAACGCCAAAGCCTCTTAATTAATAATTTAGAGAAAATTATGGTTATGTTTTGTAATACCAATTATATCCCTGAAAACATTTTCAATCACCTGAGAATCTCCAGCGAATCGCTTGGAAGATGAAACAATCGCCGGGGAGCTCTTCTGAGAGTCTTCCGGGTATCGCCGAATGTAAGCAGCTGAGGCCATAAAAGCGATTCGCCGACAAGATTCGCCGACGAATCGCCGAGATGAGGCTTAGGCCTCAGTGATTCGCTGATTCGAGTCTAAAGTGATTCGCTGACAAGACATGTCAAGTGGCCAAGACATCACTTTTAGAGGTCATCAGCGATTTGTTGCAAAGTTGTTGAACGTTTCAATTTGTTGCAAGTTTGAACTAGCAGTTCCATGAAGTTGCTTAGAAGTTAAAATGTCTGAATAATTTAAATGATTTTTCAGAGCCTGCTTCATATTTCAATGATAGATTTTGAAAGCTTTTTAATAACCATCTTCGAACGATCGCCGGAATGAGCGAAGGAAGATTTTGAAGATTTTTTGAATCGCGCATTCATCCCTTGGGCGATCGAAAAGCGATCCATCTTCCAACGACAGCCGGAATTAACGTCAGGAAGGTTTTGAATACTTTTTGTCAATCGCGCATTCATCGTTTAGGCGATCGAAAAGCGATGCATCTTGCAACGATTGCCGGAAAGAGCGAAGAGAGATTATGAAATTCTTCGAGAATTGCGCATTCATCGCTTCGGCGATCGAAAAGCGATCCATCTTCCAAAGATCCCTTAGACGAATCGCTAGCGCGTGGCCAAATGATCTTATCTTCTGATCGTCTTCCAAATGTTTGCAGAGATTGAATAATTTGTAAACCTATACAATCTCGTATGTATTACGTTTCATTTGCTCTGCTTTAATATCTGACAATTAATAAAATTTCAATATGTATACTAAGCCGGATCGATTTTGTATGGAGAAAAAAAAATCATCCGAACACCGACTAAAAAGTTAGAGGGACTCTTAAAAACTATTTCTGCATCATTTTTTTTTGGATCGGAGAAATCCCCATGGAGCGGTTTTGGTTCTCCTGAACCCTTTTTTTGGCCAAAAAATCAAGTTTTTTGCCTATAACTTTTTTTTTTCTTCAGAATGCATACCCAAGATAAACAAAAAAGCAAAGATTGTGATAGTACATAAATAGTGGTTAAAAAAAATTTTGAAATTTGTTGTCCTTACAAACTCTTTTGAGACCCCAAAAAATCGATATTTCATCATTTTCGAAAAGGTGTTTTTTTTAAACACCTATAAAATATACATTTTTCGTGGTATTCATATGCATTTAAGCTTATTGGTAAAGTATTGAGCTCTTCTTTCCATTGTTATAACGTATGGAGTGGTTTAATCAAAAGTGAGTACCATGAAAAATACGTATATTGTAGGCGTTAAAAAAAAATATTTTCGAAATTCATGCATTTTGTACTGGAGCGCCATCTGGCGTATACTTTTCTAAAAAATGGTTGTCAGAATTCGATTTAGCGTACCTAAAAACTCAAACATACCAAGATTTCTCAAAATCGAACGGTAATTAAGGCAATTAAATAATAATTAAGCTGAAGAATCCTTGTGAATATCAATTTCTCATGTTTTATATAATTGTGGCATTTAGTTTTGGTTAAACTACAATATAAGATATATCAATGGAAAGAAGAGCTCAATATATTTTCACTAAGCATAAATGCATATGAATTGCTTGAAAAATAAATATTTTATAGGTGTTTAAAAAAAACATCTTTTCGAAAATGATGAAAAATCGACTTTTTGGGGTTTCAAAAGAGTTTGTAAGGACAACAAATTTCAAAATTTTTTTTAACCAATATTTGTGTACTATCACAATCTTAACTTTTTTGCTTATCTTGGGTATGCATTCTGAAGAAAAAAAAAAGTTATAGGCAAAAAACTTGATTTTTTAGTCAAAAAAAGGGTTTAGGAGAACCAAAACCGCTCCGTGGGGATTTCTCCGATCCAAAAAAAATGATGCAGAAATAGTTTTAAAGAGTCCCTCTAACTTTTGAGTTGGTGTCCGGCGATATCTAAATTTCGATCCGGCTTAATGTATACTATCCTCTGAGTAGCTTTTATATTATTTTTCGATTTGTTTAACATTGGAAGTTTTTGCATATTTTGCATATGTTTTGCATATGTTGCATATATTTTGCATAGTTTGCATATTTTTGGCATATATTATGCATATGCATTTTATGCAAATATGCAAAAAAATTTAAAATATGCATTTCGTTTTCCACTCTATTTTCAATGAAACGCACTTTGGTGTCATCAGAATTTATCTATCTTAATTCTTCAAAAATATGCAAATATGCAAAATCCGAGGTCTACTTATCATTATTAGAGACATTGAAATATTTCCATTTCCCACAAGTGAAGAAATATTTATTTGAAAATGTGAAAATTTATTCTAATTGAATTATCGAAAATAGAGAAATTTTTTATCGGAAAAAGTTAGGTATTTTTTTCTGAATGTGTGGGGAGAAAAATATTGAATTTTTGCTGACCTTATTGGGGCCCGAGTAAAAATGAAAATATTTTAGCTCAAGCCTTATAACCTTCGTACAACTGCCAAACAAGAAAAAAATCCATTAAACGGCCTACAACTGGTGCTTGCAAAATATTTTGGCCGAACAGATCCTAAACAACGTTGCAGCCAGTTTGTTTTCAAACGACCGCTACTACTACTGTTCACCTTCTGTACGGGTAGAATGTCGTGACAATGACCCGTTTTAATTTAAAAAAAAAAAAATATGGTGCTGGTCATGTCTGAAGTTTGAACAAGGAACCATTTGTGCAAAAATTTAACGCACTAACCGCTACAACTCAGCCGTTGTAATTACGTAAAATTGTTTTTATATAAAGGTTCTACATTTGATAAAACCCCCCAAAAAAAAATTCCTGGTTGCGCCCCTGGCACTGAGCCATGTGATATTACTTCTATAATCCAACGTACTTTCAGTTTCCGATCTGCCAACTCTATATTGTGAATGTTCTGTCGTCCAGAACATATGGCATCTCTCGTGCTTGCATGGCAACAAAATTCATTAAACCACTTTTTTATAATAGAAAATGATGGTGCAGAGTCCACATAGTATTTAAGAAGCTAGCTTTGGTTTGACTGATGGTTTTTTCCCGCAAAAAATAATGATTGATGAGTACATGAAATTCAATTTTTTCATTTTCTCCACAATGCACGCAGTCGTCTGCTATCAGTGGCTGAAAAAAACACAATCTAAATGACGTTGCTTGTTCAAAATTTATCAGGGGTTAACTGATAGATGTTTGTTGACAGGAGCAGTATTGCATTCCCAGTTAATAGGCAGTAAATTCAAAAAGTTACGAACTAAGTAACCCGAAGCAGACCCGAACCAAGCAGGTTGCAATAACTTATCATAATTTATAAAAAGCTAAACTTATTTAATGAATTTAAGAAAAATAAATAAGCATAAGTGGTGACCGAGGCATGCAGGTTAATCCCCACTTGCGGCAAAAGTTTTTTCAATAAAAACATTTTTCTGATCGGTTACCACCTCTCTGCAGACAATGGCAAACCTCAGAGAGTAAATAATGCCATGTTAAGTTTCTTGAGAACATAAACTTTAGCTGTTCGGAGTCGGCATAAAACATGTAGGTCCAGTTCTCGGTCAATTGTGTGTAAATATTTAATAACATACAAAACACAATTATCTTAAGAACCTCGGTCAACATCCTTTCACAGAATGAATTGGCCAATTAATTTTTTTTTTTTTTTTTTTAATGAGAATAATTTAATTTTTACAAAATCGATAATTTGAGCCACACCTGTAGCTCGTTTCTGCAACTTTTGTCACCGCAGTTCTCACAATATTTTCTCACTTTGACGCCATAATGACGTCATTCTCACTTGCACCGTCTCTGTAATAAAATGAGAAAAGTCGGTGACTCGTCTCGCTTGTTTCAATTCTATTTTCGTAGGAATTCAATAGCCAAAGTGTTTCTGTAAACTAAAATATGCGACTCGAGTCGGCTGAAGTTGTCACTATGTTCTGATTAGGTGAGAACAATTTTTGGTTGATAGTGCAACTTTCGATTTCAATGAAGTGGTTACTAATACTTCTACCCGGTACAAGGTATCAACTTAAATTTTTCATTTAGACTATAAATACATAATATACACAATATTATAAGTATTACAATGTATAGATTATTGAATAAACGAACTTAAATATTTTATTAATGATTTATTCCATGATAAAAATTTGTATCACTGCATTAAGCAACCGCATGAAAAGAATACTCGGATCTCAACGCATGGAAAGGGTTTGTTTTATACATATCAACATCACTAAGGGCCAGTTTTTCAGTGCGGGTTCAAACTCGAGTCAAATTAAACCGAGATTAACTCACCAAAAAGGGATGTTAAAACTCTGTTTAACTAGATATTGAAGCATTCGTTTAAGTTGAATTGACTAAAATTATCATATGATGTGTTTTTCTTTGCTTAAACCGAGCTTAAACGTCCAATTTTGGTAAGTTAACCTCGGTTTAATTTGACTAGAGTTTAAACCCAAACTGAAAAACTGGCCATAAGTGTCAAAACATGAAAAAATTGTGTTGTTTATTTTTGTTTATTTTTTATTTTTGAAAAAATCAAAACAAAAAAAAAATGTCAATTGTTTCAATTTTATATATTCCTTATCACTTGTGTATCTTTCTCATCACAGAGCAATATTTTCTCACTTATTAATGCAGAAACACTATCTTTCGTAAAAGTGAGTATTTTGAAACGAAATAGTGTGACGACAGAAAAAGTGACTATTTGTCGAAAAAGTTGCAGAAACGAGCTACTGGTAATACCTATGTAAACATTTTGTATGGTTCAATGTACCAATATCTCAATTGCAAAATTATGAGCTATTTGCAATTATTTGCTTATATTATTATCGAACCCTGTATTATTATTTTTAATTTTTATTCTTGACCATATAAAAAATAATATCTACCATACTGCACTTATGAATGTGAAGTATTGAAAAATAAAATTAAAAAATGTGTTATTAACCTTTATTCAAAAATTGTAATTAAATCAAAATACTTACACATACTTCATGGTATAAAACTTTTTAAAACGCATTTAATGATTTGATTTTTAATCTCGATAAGCCTTGCGTGCTACCGAGGTGAATGCATTGCAACAAAAAATGTATGTTATGATATTAATATATAGACGTATATTTTAAGGAAAATAATATAAATTGTTCAACCGTATCGTTATTACACGACATTAGATAAAGAAAGTAAGCACGTTACAATAAGCTCCGGCAAATAAAATAATTCGACAAGTTAATAGAACAACGCAAAATTCAAGTTATTAACGAGCATTTAAGACAAATAATATTATTTATGGATATAAATAATTACATTTGAAAAAACTAATTAATTCAATAGTTTTAACAAATTTTTTCTGCGGCAGAGAAACACAAACGTTTCCAAATAGATCAACAACTTTATATCTAGCATAAAGCTAAGTATGGCATTTAAAATTTTTAATTAAAAAACAAAATATGTGCTACTGTGTATCAAAACTGTGTTCCAATCTATAGTATCGTAGGGGCATATATTTGAAATTAGGGAAATAAAACGGTAATCATTATGAGCAATATCAAAAAACTATAAAACTTTATAACAAAAATTAAATATAACTTCATGGTTTAAAGTTTTTTATTTCTATATTTAAATCGAATTTTCGAAAAATTACCATGTGGGCATCTCCCAGTGGCACGGACGCGACATTCGCACGGATTTAATTACTCGAAAAATAAGAAATAATTAAAAAGAAACGATATGTTTTTAAGTGTTCTAACGCGATGAAAGAGCATGATTTAGTACAAATTAGTACAAAGTAATAAGCAATCATACAATGGAACGGACGCGACAAAAAAATTATAGTTTGTTTAAGCTCGTATAAAAATATGTAAAATTTAGCTAATTATGAGAAGTTTTTGTATATATACATGTTAATGGAGGTAGTGGCGTAGCTAGGGTTGGTGGCACCCGGGGCGGAAACTAAATTGTGCACCCCTTAGAAGGTTATAGTAAACCTCAAAAGAGTAATGTTTTAAAAATACCACGAAATTAATATAAGCTCTTTAAATAATAGCTTACTGTTATCATTCGTTTGTTAAAGTGCAAATAAATTTATAAATTTTTTAAATTATTTGTATAGTTTATACAATTCGGTTACAATAGACAAAACTTTAAAATAATCTCATCGATATTAATATATTTGATATCATTTGAAAGATATTTAATTTCGTAACTTACACAAAACTTAAAAATTTCATTTAATTTCAAATTTGAAGTATATATTAATTTTTTTAAAGCAGAATTTTCCGCAATCATGGAATTTTTCACAAATGTTTTGATTTGCAACAGTGAGTAAATCCCCAAAGATCTATTTTGAATAAAATTTTTCACTATTTTTGTCTTAATTTTACAATAATTTTCGATGAATCCGAGTACATATTTTTGAATCAATCTCTACAAAAATGACATATTTTTGATTAGATTTGAAAAGATTTGGAAAAAAGCTTATAAGGGCCTATAAGTTATGCGAGAACAATTTACTATAAGTAAACCACACAATATCAGTTTTAATTAATTGGAGAACTGGGTGAAGTTTTAAATAATTGGACTTTATGAAGTTATAAAAACTTAAGCAAGTTTTTTATAGACAATTTTTAAAATTTTTCGAAAAATTGTGCATAATTGAACAAAAAACAGAACCAGGCACCGTTGGCAAATTTTCCCTCGTTAACCCTGAATAGCTATAAAGTTAAATATTTTTTCGAAATCAATCCATGTCTTCTATATAAAAGTTAAGTGAAAATTAAAATAAAGCATTACAATTCATTTATAAACTTTTTTTCTAACTTTTATCAACTTCTTTATAGTATTCTATATTCATCTCAGCTTCGACTTTGATAGACAAAACTGAGGTCTGTAAGATTTGACTGCCCTATCGTCGACTATTAGTACCACTATATTACAGTGATACCAAATTATTATCAGAATTTTTTTTCATACTCATTATGTACATAATTCCCAAAGCAAACTAGCACTGGCTGGACAAGGTCAAGAGTCATGAATGGCCAAAAAAGAGCTGACAATTATAAGAAATCTGTCGATGCTTCACATTCGGTGACCGAGAACAAAATTGAATTTAAATAATAAGAATAATTTTTAAGGATCTGTGCATCTTCTGTTAAAAACTGTATTTTTTACAGTTTTTGTTGGTAGATTTAGTAAAGTTAAGGAGTCAGAAAACCATCTTAGAGCTTTTAATAGACATCTTCTAAATAAAATAAAAAAAAAACGTCAGAACGCCTTAAAATTATTATAAAACGCCATTTATTTAATATAAATAAAAAATTTAATGCATTTAAATCATAATTTAATTTTTTTAGAAATTTTTTAAGCATGTAATTAGTTGAGTATTGATATTTTAATTGTTTTATGTATCAGGATACCCAAAAACATATTACTATTAAAAATGATATTATAGCAGATGAAGAGCTGTAAATAAGGTTTGTGTTATGATGTATTATCTCAGAACTAAGCAAGCACAAAATCATAAAGCATATTTTTATTCTTGACATTAATGACATGAGCACGTTTTTCTGAAAAGTTCTGGAGAAATGTATTGTTTATAAAATAACTGACGCCTCCATTTATCATACTCTGAAAATCATGCAGATTTGCGAAAAATATTGGTAATAGAAATGTATACTATACGAGTAAGTTTGAACACTTCTTAACCTGAATATAAGAAGCAAAAAAACGATTTTTTATAAAATTTTGTGGAATATAAAAAGAATGTAACATTATAATATAACATTTTTCTTTTTGTACTCTATCTTACTGTCATTAAAATTTGAATTGCATTTGTTTGGCAATTGCACCCCTAACCAATGACAAATTAAATTCCGAATTGACTTAGGTTTTAGTATGAGCGTTTGTTTATACTGAAACAAATTTAATATTAAGTTGAAATTTTAATAAATACGAAGAAAAAAATATTTGCATTCATTTTTGCACCCTCTTTATATTCAAAACATAAGACCGCAGTCATTAAAGTGTTTTTATTATGTACCCGGGGTGGACCGCCCCCCCCTTGCTACGCTACTGAATGGAGGTCAAAGGATAACTTTTCTCCGTAGACTTATGAAATATGAGAATTATCTCTTACCTTTTTTTAAATAGATATAGCACGAATACGGACGTGACATCATGGACGCGACAAATTTTTTCAACGGTAGTAAAATACAGTAATGATGTTCATTATAAATTTTAATAAAATAAAATCATAATAGGTTAAATTCAAGTTACATAGCACTAATAATAATCGAAATAAAAAAAAAAAATTTAAAGCTGTAAGAGTGGTTGACCTTTTTTGGAAGATGTCCATATATGCTAAATTTTCAGGTCTTGCAGCTAAAATCAAGCACTTGTCGCAGCACAATTTCAAATTTTAAAAACATTTAGATTTAAAACAGAACTAATTTATTTAAAGTAATACATAATCTTTTAAATATAATATCAAAAATGATGGAGCTTATTTTATATAAATAATTTTTTTATCTCTAAAACTAAACCTTTTTCGAATATTTTCGAATTAACAATATTATTTCTCTTTTCTATCATATCAAAGTTTTTTGCATCAAGCACATTTCCTGACTTTCTGTTTCGTCTGATATTTTGTAAACCATTAACTTTTGTTTTTTAGCTAACAATAAGTGACTAAAGTGTTTCCCCCGCTCATCAATTGAAGTCATCAAGTTTGATTTATTTAGCTTATCGCTTCCGTCTAGAAGCTCGATAAGCCCCTTACGTTGATATCAAAATACATACATTAACAATTTTTTTATGATAAGACAGCAGTGACAATAATAACTGAATCACAAAGAATTTGGAACTAATAATTGACACGATAGCTGCTTTGAAATACAATACAATAAAAAAACTGTTTTTCACATCGATACTCAGTTTCATTTTGAACGACTACGCGAACGATTGGCTAACGAGCGCATTAAGCCTAACTATAAGTTGTGTAAAGTTTAAGTTTTAAACACATAAAATAAAAATAATGGAGAAACAGCAGACATTCTATCCGGGTAGTACCTATGAAACTGCACCACCACCGACGAATTCCTATCCAAACATGCCACCACCAGCACCACAATACTATCCTCAACAATCAATGCCACAGACAGTTCGTCCAGTTCAGCCCGTACAGCCGGCTACTGGTCAATACTATCCACAGTCACAACCAGTACCACATCCAGTACCGCCATCAACAGGATGGTTCGAAGCAAATCATAAAGACAAACCGCAGTCAAACTCCTTGGGAGCAGGTGAGTAAAAAACGAAACTACGAATAATTATTGCAAAATAACTTGTGGCCTGGCTATTGTGGCATGATAAACAAATGCAATCACCTGATGTGGGTTCTCTCTTGTCCATCATATCTGTTTTACTTTATCAGTAAATGGCATTTATATATAAAAAGCCCCAAGTGGCTCCAAGGCTATAGATCTTTAATTAAATGCTGAATTATTTATTAAACCATTCAAGACTAAAGATTATATTAAAATAAATATTTTGATTAAGGTAGATATTGTGACATCCTTACAACATTGTGTCATTAATTGATAAAAACCTATGAATTTCTTATGTGGAGTTTGTCTTGGCCCCTGGTCGATATACCCACCAGACCCGCAGGCGAAGTAAAGTCTAAAATGCAAAATTGTACTCGAAGGTTTCGTGCAATGCAATTTAATGAGCTAAATACTGTTAAAACCGTAAAAAATAAAATCATGGCTACATACTTAACCTTTTACTTTTCATTTCAAATTTCATGTACTTTTTTGTTTTGCTAGTTTGGCATAAAAGCTGGTAGTCCACGTTTCGAATTAACAATATCTATGGTTAAGCGCACAAAAGTGATAAGTGAAAAATTTTAAATGTTCAAAAACGTGGATTATGTTTTAAAATTTCAATACATTTCAGTACAAAACTAATTTTAACTGTATACTGATCAGAATCCATTGGTTATGCATTTTCAAGAAATTTAAACAACGTAGATATTATATTTATGATTTGGAAAATGCAGTAAACCTATTTTTGTCAAAAGATCATTTATTACTTAAGTGAGCTTAACCATCGATATTATTTCTCTTTCCTATCAAATCAAATTTTTTCTGATCAAGCTCATTCCTTGATTTTCTGTTTTCCCACGTTACAGTAAATAATATCATATATACTACAAATGTCACTCTCAAGATTTTTCTCAAGGTCATACTTATCAAAGTGAATCACAGGAGACAGCTACATAGTTGTATATTATTTTCAAGCCCTTTTACTCAACTTTTATTCTTTTATTCGAATTTTCCTAGCCGGAAAAGTGACATTACTAAGTGTGCCAAAAGCATTTTTTCCAAGGACACCTCATTTCCAATAACACTTAGGATCAGTGCTGTCACTTGAAAATTATAAATAGTGGTAGATTGTGTCTGAAAAGAGTGGTAGATTAAGAAAATTAGTGGAAGATTTTTTCCTATCTTCAAAAAATGGGGCATACTTGCAGTAATCTCGTAAAAATTATGGTATAGTTTTATTTTAACATTCATTAAATTTTATTGGAAAAATAAGATAAACAATCGTTCTCAAATTATTTTCCAAAAATAGCATTACATCAATTTTCAATTGTGAATACCGGATCATAAAGACTGATACACGTAAAAATGTCGTTATTGGATCTCGCTACTTTTTAGACGCTCGTGGCCCAAGCCGTTTTTTAAATTTCCGTAACTCCCACTGTCTATCATGAGATGCAAAGTACAAACTGGACTGCCAGCAAGCCAAGAGCAAAGTAAGGAGCTGCTCGCGAACCAGAAAATAAGCAACTTCCAAGCAAAGTTTTCATGCGCTCCAAAAGATTGTTAGATTAGGTGTTGTATTGAATTTGAAAACTTTTTAAGAGTTGTAACTTAGGATACGTTTTCGTGTTCTGCGAAATAAAAAATTCGGGATAATTGAAAAAGAACTGAAAATTAAATTTTTATTTGTTTTTTTTTGCATAGATTTTATGATTTATTCCAATGCAATACTATTCAAATCCAATCACACATTTAAAAAATTCCATTTCCTGTCTCGGTAAAATGTTATCAAAATTAAATTAAAGACACAAATAATAGATATAATTCATTAAAAATAGATTGATGATAGAAATTGTGACAGAAATAAAATAGTGGTAGATTTTGGGAAAAGGTAAATAGTGGATGGTAAAAGTGATAGATATCAAAAAAGCCAAAAAAAAAATGGTAGATCTACCACAATTGTGGTAAAGTGACAGCACTGCTTAGAATACTTATTAAGTTTTACTCTCTCTTTCTCTTTTTTTGTTTTCTTTTTTTCTCTTTTTTTTAGGAGCTCGACAAAACTTATTTATTTATTAAGGAAACAATTCGCAATGTACATTATGGCGAATAAAAAAGTGGTATTGCAAAAATTGGGACAAAATTGAGCACGATTTAAAATGCTTAGAACAAAAACGGCGAAAAAAATTTGAAGCCTTAACTGACTAGGTCTCAGGAACGTTCATCAACTTAGGTCATTTATTGGACAAACTTTAAATACTTTTACGAATTTTCGAAAAAAAATGTTAGCAATTTTTATGACTGAAACACGAGTTTTTGAGATTTTGACGCCTGTATTTTTAAATATATTTATTTATTTTAAATCTTATGCTAATGCTTGTTCTAATTATTTTCACTATCTCTGCCCACTTTTTAGAATTGCAAATTATGTCTTTAAGAATAAGTTGTAATCAGTTCTTTATTTGTTTAAATATATTTTTAATTTAGGCCGGTATATAAAGAATACATTGGAACTGCTAAGACCCAATTTTTTATCTTATCTACATGATAATACTAACTTTGTTTACCTCAACAAAGGTAAACTAATCGCAGTTTTATTTTGTATCATTCAACATACATATGCATATGAATAAAAATAACATATAAACTATGAGTTAGAAAATTAATCGACTTTAGCAATATAAAGACAATTTTATCTTTAGAAACCGATAAAATGTAAAAGGTCTTTAGAAAACCGATAAATAAAATGTGGAAAAAAAAATGTGTTTGAAGTTGTCTTCTAGAAGACTAGCCGGTAGCGAGAGATAAACTTGTTCATCGTTGGCATTAAACGAATGGATACATTTTCACAAAACGTCCTTTATCCTAAATATATTAAATATGCTATATATAAGGCAAGGTGGTAAAATAAGGTTCCCACACAGAACCTTGAGGCAAAGTGGATACAAACCTTCCTAACTTTAATGCTCTTCCATCTGAACGAATACGTGAATATTAAACTTTGTCGAACACTTTTTTGGTATTAATTAGAACTCAAGACAAATGAAACTTATATTATTCGAAAGGTACTGTACTGTGATGAGCAGCTTGTAAATAGGCATTATAAATCTGATGGAGGGGGTACCCAACCTTTTAAGAGAGAAATAGAATGTTTGTTGAAAAACTTACGCTTTTATCAAATTGAAATTTTGTTGTGAGAAAACTCTTGACTTGGTCGAATTAGAGTTTTTAACAACCAAAAATATTTAAAAAAAATTTTTTTTTTATTTATTCATTAACTGTGAAATTTGTTAACAAATGTGTTCTGAATTCAAAACTTTGACTTTCCATTTCGCTAAAAAAACACCCCAGACTGGTTTAAATATTGCGCCAGACACAAACGTCTTAAATTTACGGCCCGGGACCGTAACTATAATTCTGTTTCAACGTCTGAGAGTAGAGGGAGCACGCTCGGAGCATCCGTTCCACGTGCTAGCTCAAGCAGTGAACCTTAGAAGGGGTGTTTTTTTACCCCGATACAGTTTGTGTATACTTGTGTATCTTGTTTAAAATTGAGATCAGTTAACGGGCCTTAATTTTTTTATTTTATTTAAGTTTTATCAGTTAATTTAACAAAATTATTAAATCTTATACCTTTACTTTTTTGTTCATATCTATATAATTAATAGGCTGAGGTTTTTTTTGTGACTTCAACTCCTCCCAGATAAATAGACTGATTTTACCGATTCAGATGTCATTTAATCAGGTTTTGGCTGAAATTGTGTAAACCACTTTTAAAAATTGTGATTTTTCTTCAGGGCGTTCCCAACCTTTTAAAACAGAAATAAAATTTTTGTACAAAAATCCGCTATTTAATCAATTTGAAATTTAATTTGAGAAGAGCTTATAAATTAATCGAAATTGAATTTTTTTCAAAACTAAAAATTTTTAACCAAAATTATTTTTTATGCATTCCTCAGATGTCAATTGTCCGAAAAATGCAGTTCCAAAATCAAAAGTTCCACTTTCCGAGCAAACAACTCAGTCAAATTTTAACGGTTTTCAAAATTTTTTTGTTTTTCTTAATTTTTGTTCAATTTTCTTTGAAATGTATTGACAACTACAGTAATTATTTTGCCAGATGTATTTTTAATGAATTTTCCTAATATTGCCTGTAGTTGTTTAATGTGTATTTTTACCAAACGAAAATACACAGAAAAAAACTCTATGAAATTTAACGTTCTATATTTGGAAGCGAATATCTCTGTCAGTTTATAAAAGATTTCATTTATTTCTTTTTATACCCTAAACCTGAAAGGTCAGGGTATATTAACTTTGTGCAAACGTTTGTAACGCATAGAACGAAGCGAGTCCGGTATAGAAAAGTATATATATTCTTGATCAGCATCACCTCATGAGTCGAGCTATTCATGTCCGTCCGTCCGTCCGTCCGTCCGTCCGTCCGTCCGTCCGTCCGTCCGTCTGTCCGTCTGTGTGTTGTCCGTATACACAGGATAAGAAGAAGGAGTTGAGATAATTGGATGAAACTTGGTACACATGGTCACATGGATCCAAGGATCTGCACTATTGAATATTTTTGGAATCCGCTCACGGACACGCCTACCTCCCGTACAACGCGAAAATTAAAAACTCCATAACTCAGCTTATAATTACCCTACAACAATAACATTTGGTATGTATGTGTTTTATACTAACGCAAAGATGTCTTTGAAAAATTAACGTCATCCGCTTACGGACACGCCCACCTCCCATACAACCCAAAAATTGAAAACGGAATAAATAAGCCTCTGTTTAACCTACAGAGCTATAATTTGGCACATATGTTTTTTGTAACAAAACAAAGATGGTGTTGAAAAGTGGACATCATCCGCCTACGGACACGCCTACCTCCCATACAACGCGAAAATTGAAAACTGCATAACTCAGCTCATAATGTATGTGTTTTATATCAACACAAAGATGTCTTTGAAAAATGGACGTCATCCGCTTACGGACACGCCCACCTCCCATACAACCCAAAAATTGAAAACGCAATAAATAAGCCACTGTTTAACCTACAGAGCTAAAATTTGGCACGTATGTTTTTTATGACAAGACAAAGAAGTTTTTGAAAAATGGACGTCATCCGCCTACGGACACGCCCACGTCCCATACAACCCAAAAGGTTTTAAACTCAATAAATAAGGTTATGTTTGTCATAGAGAAATTAAATTTGGTATGGATGTATTTTATACCAAAACTAAAGTGTGTTCAAAAATTGGAAGTTATCAGTCCATGAACACGCCCACTTACCATAGCGAAAGCACAATAAAGGCATTAACTGTGAGCTACAGGAATAAAACTTGGTATGTGTAAATTTTTCATCAATATTTAAATGCATATAAAATATAGGTTTCATCCGCCCTTGGAGACGCCCATTTACAATAAAAATTTTTTGTTTTTGAAAAGTGGGTTTAGGGTATTTCATAGTCGGCCTAGACCGACTTTAGACTTTCTTTACTTGTTTTTGTTTAATTGCAATTAATTGACTTAAAAAAAATGTAAACACTTTTACCGTTACTTTATTATTTATATTTTAATCATTGCCTTTAAAAAGAGTCCACTTAATTGAATGTTTTCTCAAAAAATGGTATAAAAATTGTTTTTGTTGTAAAAATAAAAAAAAAAAAACTCAAATTTGCATTTTTGATTTTCTTTTATTATATTGAGTTTTTAAGGCGAATTTGTTTTTGTATGACAAACAAATTAATACATACTATGCGTCATCGAAAAAACAAGGCTATGATTTTTTGCACGAAATTTCTTTTTTTTAAAATGTTGTTTTTATATTTTTAAAATCTTCAACAAGCTTCAAGAACAATATATTTGAAAAAAATTTCATTATAGCTACAACCAATTAAAACTTATAGCCCCGAATCTGCTTTAATCATCCTACGTATCTATATAATTAATAGGCTAAGGTTTTTTTGTGACTTCAACTCCTCCCAGACCAATAGACCGATTTTACCGATTCAGATGTCATTTAATCAGGTTTTGGCTGTAAATGTGCAAACTACTTTTAAAAATTGTGATTTCACTTCAGGGGGTTCCCAACCTTTTAAAACAGAAATAAAATCCTGAATGATAAATGATTTGTGCAAAAATCCGCTATTTAATCGATTTGAAATTTAGTTTAAGAAGAGCTTATGAATTGATCGAATTTTCATTTTTTTCAAAACTAAAAACTTTTAACCAAAATTATCTTTTATGCATTCCTCAAATGTCAATTGTCCAAAAAATGCAGTTCCAAAATCAAAAGTTCCACTTTCCGAGCAACCAACTCAGTCAAATTTTAACGGTTTTAAAAAAAAAACGGTTTTTTTGGTGTTTTTTCATTGAAATATGGTATAAATTGATTTTGTAGGTGTTCTATAAGTATGTTTAATTAATTTTTTTATTATATCTTAGTAGTAATTTTTTTTCTAACATATATTTTATAATTAGTTTTTATTTAAATTAGTTATGTTTTATAGCTTTAAAAGTTAAGCAGCGATGTTGTTGAATAGTAATAATGTTTATATCGGTAGTTTTATTAGTGTAAGTCCGTCTTCGTATTTTGACAGTTACATTTTAAATTTTAGTGTCAGATCATAAGTTTTAAGCATTCAGATGATGGTCTTTTATATCATTATTGAGACTGAATATATCGTTATTGAGGAAAAAGCTGCTTGAATAGAATATCATAAATTAAACGACTATAATATTGCTTACATTTAATTTTTATTGAATTGCTCGAATTCGGGCAACAGGTTTACTAGTTTAAATTATTCTTTTTAAAAACAAACCACAAAATTTGATCTCTCAAGATATAGGGTAAATATTATTGTTTTGTAAGAAAAAAAAAACAAAAATTCAAATTTGAATTTTTTTATTTTCTTTCGAAGTCTATAGCGCATTTTAGGTGAATTTATGTAGTCTTGACACTAAATTAATAAACTGTCCGTGCCATCAAAAAATCAAGGCGATGAACCCTATACCTAACCCAGGTTATACTAGTAACTTTGTAATAGTTCAATTACGTATATATAAAAACCATAATATATTTTTAAATTTATGAGCACAACTTCAGAGTTCAACGTAGCGAAAGCCCCAGAGAAATCATGAAAATAAACCACATTTTCACTGTCTGCCTACCTTAAATATTTATTCATTTTAGCCTGAAGATTGAAATACTTAAAAATGGAGTACATTTATAATCATAGATGTGTTCTTATGCATATACTATATGGAAACTTATAAAATTATTTTTTTTTTTTAATAAATGAAAATTCTATTTTAGCTGTATTGATCATCAACACTGGCGGCATGAGCATCGCCTGGAGTACTGGATTTGGTGCAAATCAATGGATAAGCATGACGACATACATCAAACTCTGTTGGTTTATTTCGGCCATAATTGGTGTACTAATTGGAGCTGTACTTGTCAATAAGCTGAGCAAAAAACTCCATATGGTAAATGAAATGTAATAATTTTTTATGCAATTCATTAATTGTAGTTCTTAACTTACAGTTGGTATCTTCACTGCTAGTCGTTATTGGCGGTATACTTTTCATTGCATGCTCCAATGATTATACAGCCATTACGATAGCACGTCATATAAATGGTTTAGCTGTTGGTTTAATATTTGTACCAGCATTAATTATGGCTGGTGAAGAATCTGTACCGCATAAGCGTGGCATGCTCGCATCATCTGTAGAGTCGATGTCATTCAGTTTGGGCATATTTCTACAGATCATATATAGCACCTTGTGGACTTACAACAATTTGAACACATTCAATTCCAATCAAATGCATGGATTAATGTATATTATATTTGGCATCATCGCATTGGTATTCGGCCAATTTATGACAATCGAATCACCGGTTTATTTTTTGGTGCGTAATCAAGAACAGGAAGCTTTGGATAGTTTGCGTCGCCTTCAACGACCTGGTTTGATAACTTACGAAACATACGAACAATTGGAAGCACATAAGAGTTATATAGCTGAAAACAGGACCATGACATTTCAAGAGAGTTTTTTCCAAAGCATACCAGCACTTTTTAAACTGTGTGTCTATCGTGGCATGATCGCTATGAGTTTCTCATTAATTGTTAACACCGGTGTGATTGTATCAAGCACAGTTGCCCAGGGATTCTCTTCTTGGCCCTTTATTATTTATGGACTTTTACGCTGGATTGGCAGCTTTATAGGCATATTCATGCTTGATTTGATGGGCCGAAAGAAACCATTGGCCTTTAGCATGCTCATTTC
The DNA here is from genome assembly GCA_958299015.1 of Tetanocera ferruginea. Classification (NCBI taxonomy): domain Eukaryota; kingdom Metazoa; phylum Arthropoda; class Insecta; order Diptera; family Sciomyzidae; genus Tetanocera; species Tetanocera ferruginea. The sequence continues at coordinate 125,130,683 of OY282644.1, read as the reverse complement.
CGGTGCCATGGCTCTCGGTGTTGGCATTATATTCGCCGATGTTTACAATTTTCTTCGAACATCTCAAATGTGGACGGCATTAATTTTACTTTTTGTCTATCAGTTCTTCGCCGGTATACTCGGGTTATCATCATCGGCATATCTGAGTGAGGCTTTTCCACTGGCAGTCAAGCCCTACTGTATAGCCATGGCATTTATTGTTGAGATGCTGGTGCAGATCATTATTATAGTTGCAACAGTTGGAATGAGCACAACTGCAATGTCTAATTATTTCTTTGTTTTGGGCGCATTTTCACTTGTATTTGTTGTATTTACTATACTTTTTATGCCAGAGACTAAGAATACCAACCTGCGTGAGGCTCAGACTAAGTTTAGAGCCTTATTGAGCACAGGCTTCTAATAGCACTCATTTGTGGGGTGGTGCACATTTGCTTATGAAATTTATGAATTAATAAATTAATTAATTGATCAACCTTAATATTGTGAACTTTTATTGAAGTTACCTACCGAAAATACAAAAATAAAACAAATACGAAATATATATTTATTTAAACATGATCATTTCTTATGTACCTACAAAAAAAAAAAAAAAACATGATCTATAATAATTTTTAAAAATAAAAACTACATAATCTTTTACGTTCTCTCTATAATTGTTGCGTTTTATTTCATTTTAATGTTTGTAAAATATTATAGTTGATCTTTTAGTTGCATGATATAAACTGGCTGAAAAAACTATTCATACACTAATGTTCGGAATATATTCAATGGAATTGCTCGAAGTAAATTTTATTTTGAAACTACATATTGTCACCACAATTGTTATATGAGCATGTTTTTGGTTGCAATTCTTTTGTTATAAATACTTAAAATTTTATTAACCTTATAAATTCTTGAGCCAAGGAATATTTTACCTGCTTCTTTGGTGTGAAGAACGATCCGTCTAAATGTACATATGATGCTAAGATGCATAAATTTTTGTCACTAAATACATAAATTAGTTCACGCCTCCATTATATAAGTGAACTCATGTACTTTTTACCCTTATCTAATGAAGTATTCTTGCTGCCCTTGTATTTGCACATGGATAATATAAATTTAGGTCACTTAACCCATAAAGTAGTTCACGTTTCGCTTGTTTCGTTGTGTGTGTACATTAGAGTGACCGCAACTTATATGGGGCAAAAAAAAGTCGGAATCTTGTTCGTCTTAACCCCACAAAACGAATCCCCTTTCCAGATATTGGGATAGCCAAAATTTGAGCCCGATTAAACGACGGTAACACGTGCCGCTCGTCGCTCAAAATTTGAAAAAAACGAATTTTTTGACCAAAAAGTTGACGAGTTGAGCCATAACTCGAGAACGGTAAATAATCAAAACACGCACGATATCACAAAAGATAGCTTATTTTGTTCCTCAAAATTTATGTTATGAACAAAATTGTTGTAACTGTGAGTCAAACCGAGTTACGGCAGCCTTTAGCTCCGAAAACGTGACCTGGTGCCACCAGTGATGTTATTATGTGATAAATTTTTAAATTTTTTGGTATATTTTTGAGTTTAAAGTAGAAATGTAATAAAAAACACAAGTAATACAGTTAAATTCAAGAACATTTTTATTTTAATATATAAAAATCAGAGATATATTCGATAATATTGCATAGTTATCCAATTTATTATAGAGTTTTTGTTAAAGTACTTTTTGAAACGTCGGGATACAATTCTTGGCATTTGCTTACAACTTGTGAAATTACTTACGTACTGTAAAATTAACTCTAAGAGAATCAGCAAAACTTACTATACGAGAGGTGTTAATTTTTTGGCAGAAAGCTCGAATCCCGGCTAAAGATGAGCAAAATGCAATAACAAAGCTTGAAAAACTTCACGTCGAGTGGAGAATTCTTCAAAAAGACAGTAAGAAAACATCGGAAACAATCAAAAACAAATTTAAACAGTTTCTTGAAAAGTTAGACGATCTTTTGGATATTGCTCATCAAGATGCCTTGACTCTGATGAAATCGGAAGAATATAAGGCTTTTCTCGTGAAACAGATTTTGAACCCCGAGGATCTTGGAAATGTTCCGAATCTGATGCAACATTCGTTATCGGTGACCCAAAAACGCTCTTATAACGACTTTGGATTAGATCCGTTGATTTTGAAAAAAATACATCCTCTATCTTGAATAATATAATTGCCATTTTGAATCTGCCATCTTGAATTTGAAATTAGAATCGTTATCAGTAACACCAACAAAATTTCTTAACAACATTTGGCTCCAAGACTTTGATTTTTAAGATTGCCATTTGCCATGTTGGAACCGCCTTCAATTTAATCAAAAATTTGAATGAAAAATTCATATTTTAAAAATAACGATTTCTGGTTACTTTATTGAGATAAAGAAAAAAATTATTTACGTTACTTCAGTTCTAGCGGTGCAATCAGATGCAGCGGATCCTTTTTCATAAATATTCAGTTTTAAATGTAAAGCAAAATTCATTTTCATTTTTTTCTCCGTTTTATACCAATTTTTTGAGGTTAGGAAAAAAATACTGAAGTGATGGCTTCATTCTGGTACCAGATTTGTGATCAGGAGTAAAAAACATTATGGGTTAAATATGTCGCATGAAAAGTATACCCAACTTTCCTTTTTTTTCTGACTGTGTTATTATTATATAGTGGTGACCGTGGCGTGCAGGTTAAGTGTGTGGCTTAGCACGCTCGGAGCCCGATCCCCAGTCGTGGCGAAAAGTTTTTTCAATAAAAAAATTTTTCAGATCGGTCACCACCTTGCAGACAATGGCAAACCTTAGAGAGTACATAATGCCATGTAAAGCTTCTTGAGAACATGAACTTAAGCCGTTCGGAGTCGGCATAAAACATGTAGGTCCAGTTCTCAGTTAATTGTGTGTAAACATTTAATAACACATACAACACAATTGATGATAAGAAGCTCGGTCAAAGTCCTTTCAAAGGCTGAAATGGCCAATTTTTTTTTTTTTTGTTTTTTGTATTATTATTATATAAATTTTCAGTTTATGTGTTTCGTTTATGTGTTCAGTTTTATCCTAGATTAAAAAATATTATAACTATTATAATTTTAAACTTTTCAACTTTTAACCCACTTATCTCCACAAAATAAATCTACGTAAAATTAATCAGGACTTAATAGATCTTCATTTACATCAAAATATTGGTTTTAACTTGACTAAAAACATATATTATTAAAAGTTGACTTGGAGTGTAAAAGGTTGAATTTGAAATAGACAAATTTTAATTTGAAGTGGAAAAGTTTTTTTTACTTGCAAAAAGTTTAATTTGATTTGGAAAAAGTTTAATTTGAAATGTAAAACGGTTGAATTTGAAGTTATAAAGCTGTAAAGAGTATTTAATATACATATTAGTTTTTTCAGTTTTATTTTAGCTTTTCAGAAAAAAAAATATTACATTGCACAACAATATTACATATTTTGTCTGATGTATGACTTTTGTCACATGATGTTTACTACTTTGATGTCTCTGATTTTAAATTTAACTTCCATTTTGATTTTCAGTCAAAAATAAAAGTTCAAATTTGACTTTTTTCCGGTCAGAAATATAAGTTAAAATTTTACTTTAATTTTTTCGCAGTGCAACACAACTTTCTTATTTCGGCGTCCTTGGCTACATTTTTATCACTTATTTACTGGTAAAAGTAATTTATTTGAGTGAATGATTTGGATAAGATGCCAAATGTATTAAAAAACTAGTTAGGTATATCTTCGACTTGGCCGAAGTTAAAATACCCCCACGGCCGATTTGTAAGTGTAAAACAATCTCAAATTATAGCTCTTTTTGTATGAGATTTTAAAAGATTTTACTATTTTATGACGTCTAAAATATATACATATCAAATTGTTTTCCTGCAGCTTAAAGATAAGCCTTTTTATATAGTTTTCAATTTTGGGGTTGTATGGGAGGTGGGCGTATTAGTGGGTGGATGACGCCTATTTTTCTAGCATGCCCTAATTTTATATAAAATTACTAAATAACTAATTTTACTTTTGTAGCTTTGATAGAATCCTATTTATATTGTTTTTTTTCAATTTTGGGGTTGTATGGGAGGTAGGCGTTGTCGTTGATGGATGACACCCATTTTTCTAACACGCCTTAGTTTTAATATAAAGTGAATAAATACCTATTTTTATACCCCCACGCGTACTGCGTAAGGGGTATATTAATTTTGTCACGACGTGTGTAACGCCCATAAGGAGGCGTGGTAGGTATAGAAAAGTATATATATTCTTGCTCAGCATCACCACCTGAGTTGATTTAGCCATGTCCGTCTGTCTGTCTGTCTATGGACACGATTGCAGCCGTAATTTTGAAGCTATCGTGCTGAAATTTGATGTATAAGTGTTTTTTAAAAACTAACATAAAGTTCGAGAATGGGCTAAATCAGATAAAAATCACGCCTACCTCCCATACAACCCCAATGATGAAAACTCCATAAAGAAGCGAATATTACCGCTACAAAACTTAAATTCGGTATTTGTATAGTCTATGAAAAAACTCAGATGTGTTAGAAAAATGGGCGTCATCCACCCACTAACACGCCCACCTCCAATACAACCCCAATATTGAAACTTATATATAGAGGCTTGTGTCGAAGCTATAAAAATCAAATTAAATATTTATTATTTTAATATAAAAATTAAGACGTGAGAGAAAAATGGGTGTAATCCGCCACGAACACGCCCACCTCTCATAAAACCCCAAAATTTAAAACTACAAAAATTGGCTTCTGTCGAAGCTACAAAAGTAAAATTAGTTATTTATTCTTTTTAAAATAAAATTAAGATGTGTTAGAAAAATGGGTGTCATCCAATGATGAACACGCCCACCTTCCATACAACCCATAATATTGAAAACTATAAATAGGCTAATATGTAAGCTGCAGACCTGAAATTGGGTACTTGTGTATATTATATCAAAATTGAGGCGTGTTAGAAAAATTGGCATCAACCACTCAAGAACACGCCCACCTCCCATACAGTTCCTAGTTAAAAACTTTATAAAAAGGCTTGTCTTTACTTTGCAGGAAAACAATTTGATATGAACTAGACATAGATTAGATTTAGATGAATTAGAGTTATCAAAATAGTTAAATTTTTTAAATCTCATATGAAAAGAGCTGCAATTTAAGATTTTGTACCATTGCGAATTGCCCGTGGGGGTATTTTAACTTTGGCTAAGTCGAAGATATACCTTACTAGTTATTTATTTAACTTCCACAAAAGCCTTTTTTATAGTTTTCAATTTTGGGGTTGTATGGGAGGTGGGCGTGTTAGTGGGTGGATAATGCCCATTTTTCTAACACACCTTAGTTTTGACATAAAATACACAAATACCGAATTTCAGTGTTGTAGCTTTAGTTTTAGTCTCTTTATTGAGTTTTCATTATTGGGTCTGTATGGGAGGTAGGCGTGGTTTTCATCCAATATAGCCCATTCTCGAACTTGATCTTTGCTTTTTAGAAAAAAGCTTAAATCTGAAGTTTCATTACGATAGCTTAGAACAGACAGATAGGACAGACAGACGGACATGGCTAAATCAACTCTGGTGGTGATGCTGATCAAGAATATATATACTTTTCTATACCTACCACGCCTCCTTATGGGCGTTACACACATCATGACAAAATTAATATACCCCTTACTCAGTAAGGGTGGAGGTATAAAAATTAGCAATACTCTTTTAACATTTTTGAGATGCCAACATAAATGAAAAATTTTCACATTTATTTTTGACCCGAAAAATAAAAGTCAAATTTTAACTTATATCTGACCGGAAAAATATAAGTCGTATTTTTACTTTTATTTTTGACTGAATAAATAAAAGTAAAATTTTTACTTATATTTTTGACCGAAAAAAAATCGGTCAAAAAATAACTATTATTTTTGACTTTTTTCATAAAAGTCAAACAAATAAAAAGCTTTTAAGATAACTATTCCTTAGCTAAGAAGCATCGCACTGCTATATTCAAATATCGAATAAACAAATTCTTTCTGTCTGACTTTTTGAATTGAAATTTCGATAATAACTGTTATTTTCGGTCCCTGGTGAAAAGTACTTACAAAAATTACTTTGGTCACTCGCTGGATATGAAAGACAAGTCTTGGAGTCCGCAAAAGGTATGCAAAACATGCTTTGAGTTTCTACGTTTGTGGACAAATCAGAAAAGAAATAGATTAAGGTAAAAACCGTTATGATCTGGCATTAACTACAAAAGTAAAAGAAGAATATAAAGTTATCGCTCTGATTTTGGAAAAAATGAAATATATTAAATATAAACCTTCTTTTAGGTCAACAAGGTGTAAACACAAAGTATCCCTGTTTCCTTTCCTTGTGGGACAATAGAGCTAAAAATCAACATTGGATTAAAAAAGATTGGCCTACTCAGGAAATGCTAATTCCAGGACAACAGAACGTGATAAAACCACCTTTAGTTTTAAGGGATCGCATAATTTTGCCTCCGTTACATATTAAACTAGGGCTTATCAAACAATTTATAAAAGGTCTTGATAAAAATGGAAATTGTTTTCTTTTCCTATCAAAAAAGTTTCCAAAAATGAGTACAGAAAAGATAAAAGCAGGCAATTTTTAACGATCTACAAATAAGATTGTCAATTAAAGACACAAATTTTACGGACATTATGACAGAGATTGAGAAAAACGCATGGAATGAGTTTGTTTGGAATGTTGCTTGTTCAAAATTTTTTGGGAAATAAGAAAAGTTCTGACTATTCTCAACACTTCGAACAACTAATGAGTCACTTTCAAATGGTTGGATGTAACATGAGCATTAAGTTACACTTTCTTCACAACCACCTGGACTATTTTCCCGCCAATCTTGAAGATTCAGGGCGAGTGATTCCACCAGGGTCTCCGTACGATAGAAGAACGCTATCAAGGCTACTGGAACGCACACATGATGGCTGACTATGTTTGTTGGAGCATTCAGAACAGCTCTCTGCCTTTAGCTTCAGCAAGAAATTCATATAAAAGAAAGTTTTTTTAACTTAAGAACTAAATAAAATAGGATTTTCTTTAAATATATAGTGTTTTGTTATAAAAAAACAAAAGTGACTTATTTTTTTAACTAGAGCTGCTAAGAAATTTCAGTGACAGATTAAAAATTGTCATTAAAAATTAAAATAATATCAAGTAAAATAACCCAATCATCATACATTATGTTGTGCAGTGTTATCAATTAAATTGCAAAAATATTTGTTTCTCGTGATATGGAATTTAAAATCATATTTTTTTCAAATTTTTCCAGATGCTATTTTGTTATTTTGTATAAAAGCATCATAGGCAGTTCCTTCTGGATCATTTCATAGCCACCTCAATACAAGATAATGTACAAAATTTATTACTTCAGAAGTCATTTTTTGACGTTTTTAACAAATTTTTTTTTTTATTTAAAAAAATCTTAATTGTGTAAACTTTTGAAATATCAGCAGAAGCGATATCTCTTCTTCCATAAAAAAAATATAAATTTTTAGAGAAATTTTTTATAATTTTTTACTTTAATTTTTAATGTTAGCAATGTTTCAACACAAATCTTGCAAAAATATATTTTTTTCTCACCCATTATTTTAAAAATTTTTTATGCATTCTGGAACCTCTTGTTTATCCGAACAGTCAATATTTTTGTTTGTTTTTATTTGAGTACATTTATACCAATCCATGACGAAAAAAAACCAATCAAACCTTATCTTATCTTAACGAACGCATTAGTCGCTTTAACTATATGACCAAAGCCAAAATCGAACAACTGATAGTGCTGGCCTTTTGACAAGTTTTTTTTTACAGTCAGTTGCTTGATGCCAATAACAGAAACGAGTGTGTGTTTTTTTTACATATTTTTTTTTTTTTTTGTTCATTTAATGTTTGCGGGGGCCCAACAAATCATTACAACAACTATGGCCAGCCAGTATCGAGTAGATACTCATTAAATGTATCAATAAAGTACGCCACAGATATAAACAAATAACTAATATATCGCAAATCAATATTAAAAACAGAACGAAAAACAATTGCGCTTCAGTATTATTTTGACCATGTCCTCGCCACTTTTGACAAAATTAAAGAAAAAAGTCCTACTATGCTGGCTACATAGAAAGCAGTTTCAAGCAATGACAACGGGTAACTGAGTACTAAAGCCAACTTAGTAAGTCTTAATCTTAACAGCTTTATTTAACATTTGGCTCTGTCTTTAGCTTCAGCGATTTTTATCGCTGGTGGCATGAAGTTTGCTTGGTGCATATATGAAGAACCTCCAGCAACAACAACAAGAATTTATAAACAACTCCTAATGATCTCATGGTTTATGGGCGCTATACTGGGCTCGTTGCTGGCCTCAACAATTGTGCAGAAAGTCAGCAAAAATGTTGTATATGTAAGTATTTTATATGCGTCTATCAAGATGCAAATCGGATAGAACTCTTTTAAATTTCACATTTTTTGCACTCATGGACAAACTTTACAAATTAAGTGAATTTTTCAATGAGAAAATTAAAGTGAACTTCTTTCTTTAATTTTTTTCAATTTTATTATTATTGAGTTATTAATTTTTTTTAATTTTAAAGTAATCTGGGAGAAGTCAAGGTTTCTTGGATAGAGAGTAACGCTTGCTTATGCATTTCCCTAGTTATCCTTGACAGAAAATCCAAATGTGTTTTACGTGCTCTTAACACTGGATCGTCACATTGCGTCTGTTTTCAAGTCCTTGATCAGACCTCGTTGCAAAGCAGTAATGCTTGACAGCTTCAACCAACTGTTATCGTCTCGTCTCATGTTAGGCTCACTTTCCATTGAGCATTCGACCTATGTACACACACCGTTACCATCGCCATTCAAGTTAAAATCTTTAATTGAAATCCTGAAAACGTTATAAGTTTTTCTTTTGAGCCGTTTTCTTATGATCAATCGTATTGAGCATTCGAGAACTGAACCTACATGTTTCATACCGACTCTAAACGTTTAATATTCATGTTCTCAAGAAGTTTTACATGACTTTTTTACTCTTTAAGGTTTACCGTTATCTGCAACAAGATGACAGGCGATCAGAAAAATGTTTTTCTATTCTAACAACTTTCTGTCTAAGACAGTCATGAGCAGGAAAATAAATTTAGTGAGCCAAGGTTTTTGTTTTTTAAAACAAACAAAAAATTATCCTCATATTTGCTTTTGGTCATCGTTGCAAAAAAAAAAAATTAACCAGCAAAACAAAAAGAAATCATGTGCGTTTTGTGCTACACATGTACAAACATTTCAAGCGCAGCGCAATCGAGTAAGGCTTGTTTGGTTTTGCAAAAATTTGGTGTACTTCGGTTTTGTTGCTATTCTTTGTACGTGTTGTTGTTATTTTGTTGTTTTTACAAATGTGGAAACACAAAGTTGAAAAAACAAAACAAATTTGTAGCTGAGCCAACTGAGCTAATTGAGCTACTGGAAGCTCATGTCTGGTCTAAGAGAAGATTTTAGCCCTTTTTATACCCTAAACCTGAAAGGTCAGGGTATATTAACTTTGTGCAAACGTTTGTAACGCATAGAACGAAGCGAGTCCGGTATAGGAAACTATATATATTCTTACTCAGCGTCATCTAGTGAGTCGAGCTATTCATGTCCGTCCGTCCGTCAGTCTGTCCGTCTGTGTGTTGTCAGTATACACAGGATAAGAAGAAGGAGTAGAGATAATTGGATGAAAATTGGAACACATGGTCACATGCACCCAAGGATCTGCACTATTGAATATTTTTGGAATCCGCCCACGGACACGCCTACCTCCCATACAACGCAAAAATCCAAACCTGCATAACTCAGCTCATAATAAGCCTACAACAATAAAATTTGGTTTGTATGTGTTTTATACTAACAAAAAGATGTCTTCTTAAAATGGACGTCATTCGGTTACGGACACGCCCACCTCCCATACAACCCAAACATTGAAAACGCAATAAATGAGCCTGTGTTTAATCTAAAGAGCTTAAATTTGGCACGTTTGTTTTTTATAACAAAACAAAGATGGTTTTGAAAAATGAACATCGTCCGCCCACGGACACGATCACCTCACATACAACGCGAAAATTGAAAACTGCATAACTCAGCTCATAGTTAACCTACAACAATAAAATTTGATATATATGTGTTTTATACCAACACAAAGATGTCTTCGAAAAATGGACGTAGTCCGCCTACAGACACGCCTACCTCCCATACAACCCAAAAAGTTTAAAACTCAATAAATAAGGTTATGTTTGTCATACAGAAATTAAATTTGGTATGTATGTATTTTATACCAAAACTAAGGTGTGTTCAAAAATTGGGAGTAATCCGTCCATGAACTCGCCCACCTCCCATAGCGAAAGCACAATAAAGGCATTAACTGTGAGCTACAGGAATAAAACTTGGTATGTGTAAATTTTTCATCAACATTTAAATGCATACAAAACCCACGGAAACGCCCATTTACAAACATTTTTTTGTTTTTGAAAAGTGGGTTGAGGGTATTTCATAGTCGGCCTAGACCGACTTTAGACTTTCTTTACTTGTTTAATTTAATTAATTGATTAAAAAAATGTTATATAAAAAATTATTGACTTTTCAAATAAATGTACAAAAACAAAAGTAGGTAAAAGCTTATCAATAAATGTACAATTGTCAACAACCAGAATAAGGCTGTAAGGCAGTTGATCGATCGTGGGTGCGTGAATACGAACACGAAGAGTTTTGAAGCACAGAAGCACAAAATTAGAAAAAAACACTCAAGATCATAGGCGTCTACCTACACTGTTTTAAATAAACTATTAACCAAATTATATACTTGTTACTAAATAATATTCTTTTAAAACTCAGATTTTCTTTAATACAGGCAACGCTTTTTAATATCTTCTATATTTTCAGTGTTGCAGTGCTGCTTTTTTAATGTCCGGTGGTTTACTTACGTTTATTTATCCTGCCCACATAACAGCACTTTTTTGTGGCAGCCTACTCGAAGGATGCGCCTATGGCCTCTCACATGTGCAATCTTTAGTCACCGTTGGTGAGATGGCAGACAAAAATTTGCGCGGTCTTCTTGTTGCCAGCGAAAGGATTTCACTGTGGACTGGCATTTTTGTGCAGCTACTCTACACACGCTTCTGGTATGCATATCCGTCGGCGACAAGTGGCCACACGCTGCATGTGAATCAGCTCCACGGCTTAATCATCGCATGCCTGGGACTTTTGGCCACATTGCTGATGATGCTGCAACGTTTGACTTCACCGACGTTTTCCAGTGCCACGCTAATGGTGCCACACAATGTGGAATGTGGTATGCAAGAGGCGAAACCACTGCAGAAAAAACAAGAACAAAAACAGCTATATTTAAGCAAAACAACTGAAATAACGGTTTGTGGGAGCGCTGCACAGCAATGTGAGCGGCTACATTATAGGTTGCGCCTGCTGCCTCTGATGCAGATTCTGGCACTGCGCGGTTTTGTTGCGCTTTCAATGTCGCTGCCATTTAATCGTGCTTTCCTTACGTCCAGCTGGAGTGGCTTCGCTTGTGACACAAACTGTCTGCACCTTTTGGCTGGTCTCGGTCTGCTGGGCAGTGTTGTGGGTGGCCTGCTTGTCGATGCGTGTGGACGACGTCGGTTGGCGGTATGCTCTTTGCTGCTAGGCGGCATACTTATTTTTGTTGTTGGCGGCATTTTTGACCACGCACAAAGTTGCCATTCGGTCATCATGGATCGGCTGGATTTTACAATAGCCGCAAGCCTACAGTTGATGTTTCAGTTTTTCACCTGCTTGGGTGTTGGTGTGTCCAGTAGCGTGTATCTCGTGGAGGCATTCAATGGACATGTGAAATCCTTGTGCATCGCTGCGGTCTTAGCTTTCGAGCACATCCTTCAAATTGCGTTAACTTTGATGGTGTTTCGCATGGATTATGCGAACGGAAATCTATTCTTTGGAGTGGGTGTTTTGAGTATGATTTTTGGGCTAGTGGTATTTTTTTGTATGCCTGAATCTAAATTGCTCAGCTTACGCGAGTGCCTGATGAAATTCAATAACGTATTTTAAGTTATGATTATGTATTAATTAAATTTGTTGTAAAAATTCTTATTTATGCATTAAACTATTGAAAAGAACTATTGTTTTTAATATTTTTTCAAAAGTTTAATTTAATCAAAAATATATTCTACATATTTGTTATTAACGAAGAATAATGAAATTCTCAAAAAAGCTAGTAAACAATTTTTTGACGGTTTTTTAAAATTGAAAATTTTTTATTCAATGGAATATGTTGGGTTTATAATAGGATAAATTCATACTCCACATTCATAAGAAAATTTCATCAAGTTGCAAAAACTTGACAACAACACTGCCGTCATAAATAAAAAAGGGTATCTAGCATGAAAATCAAAATTGATTTTATTGCATTTTCATAATCAGTCATCACTCGTATTAAAGATTGAAAAATATGAACAACGATGTTTTTGCTAAGTACCAATTATAATTGGAATCAAATTGACGTTTTATAAAAAACTTGTCGTATATACTCTGGTATTGTGTAGTTTTTATTTGAAAAAAATCGTTTTTAATATATTGAATGATTTTTACTGTATATAAAAGGCATAATTTTACTATAGCGATCAGGCCCGAATATTTTTTTTCTACTTTTATTAAACGTATATGGACCTCCTTAGCCCAATGGTGAAATAAAAATCGCGAAAGTTTGAAAATTCAGTGCAAATGTTTTCGTGTGTGGAAGCTAATTTAACCTTTTAAACTATGATTTCTTAACCTAAATGTGGATTTAAACCTAAATTGGAAATAATGCAATATCTTGAAAAGCACAAAAACTTTAACCCTTATAATTCGAATTTGAGTTATAAGAAAACTGGTATATTATAAGGAGAATAGAAAAATTTTTAATAACAATTTTTCGCCTGCGGGCACTCTTTTCTTTTACAAAATATTGAGTTTTGTGAAACCTATAAAAAATGTTGAAAAATTTTCGTCTGCGGCGCTTTTAAATTTATATGTTTGTAAAGCAGTGCCACGCCTTGAATGTCGATCCACTTTTACAGGTTTTTAAAACAACTGGTGAGCTGTACAACCCAGTTAGAGCTTATATGGAGGCACATTCTGCGGATGAACTTGATGCTTCTGATACATACTCAGAATGATGAATTTTTTAATATATATATTTTTTATTCTTAAAATGAAAGAATAACTGATTTTTTTTTTTAATACGCCGTAAAAACCACATTTTGGGTAAGTTTCGTAAAAAAACCTTATAGTACCTTTCAATTACACAGAAATATGCACTGAATTTTCAAACTTTCGAGAATTTCATCTCCTAAACCAATCGAGACCGACAATTTTTTTCTTTCACCATCGGGCTTAGGAGGTAAATTAATTTAATAATAAGAAGAAAAAAATTTATTCGGGTCTGGTCGCTAAAGTAAAATTATTCCATATAAAATAAACATATAAAAAAACAAAACAACGTATAAAAGCTGCAACTACAGCTTTTCCTCTGTAGTTTCTGAAATTTAATAAGAATGGCAAAACAAAATCTTTATTGTTTTTTACTGGATTTCACTATTTCAACGTATCAAAAATATATAAACTTTGTCCACCTTTTCGAGATATTAGTGATCAATTATTACAATGCGTCTTTCTTAGAATTTTAAAAAATGTTAATAGATACGGCCTTCTGCCTTATGACGGCAGATCATAAGTCGAAAATATTATAACCACAGAAATGATTTGTGTGACCAAAAATTTGAAATGAGAAGCAAAATAAAATTAATTGAAAAACAGTTTATTCAATCTCAAAATCTTATGTGTGCTCATTACTAGAGACTGATGAAACAAAAGTTCATCCTTAGAATTTTTTATTAACAATGTTTTATTCATATATATCCTATATCGAATTAAGGAGAACCAATATGTTTGTTTTTTTTTTTTGGCTTCCAGTTCTTTTTTTAATTTTTTATATAATTCGCGAAGAGGGAAAATTTAGAAGACGCCACCGTATATAAACCCAGAGGAACCGTCGCAAATCATTGCCTTATGGGGCTTGGACAGAAAAAGGGCAAACTTTCTTTTTCAGATCTCGACGACCATGATTGCATTCAAACAGCATGTATTACTGTAAGCTTAAATATAAATTAAGCAATAATATAAATAATTTATAATATAAATATATCTATAAATTTTATTTTATATCTATAAGGGCCGTTTTGTTCACAGAGGGATAAATTTATTTCCGAGATAATTATATTTTTTCATTTGTTCATAGCATGGTTGAATAACAACCCAGAAGCAAAATGTGGAATACATGTCTTTAAGAACGCATGAACTCTTAGTTGAAAAAAGAGACAAAAAAGATACATGACCAAGTAAAATGTCATAGAATGCGAACTTTTTTTATTTTGAATGAAAGCATTGTTTACTTCTAGCTTTTTGTTAGTGAAAAAAACTGTAAATTAGAAACTGTAAAATTTGAAAAAAAAGCAAGTGTCATTTACTTTTTCTGTTATAAATAATCATTAATTTATAATTTAAAACTTACACTAATGCTGTTACTTTTAACTACAAATAAAATAAATTATAAAAAAGGACTCGAAAAGCATTCACTTTTAAATACATTCTTTAGCCATATAGGAAAAATCACATATTTTATGAGCAAGGATTTTATTCATGATAAAATTATATGATATTTCTTGCATTCTTTAGGCATTCCTAAAGAATGCAAACAGGGATGCATGATTTTCCTATGACATCGCCGTGTAAAAAATCATGCGTTCTGGAATGTATAGTTCATAGGAGTGGTGCATTCTAAAACACATTCCTATACATGACCATTTCCTTCTGGGAAGGTTGCTGCAAAACTGACTGTGCTCTCTTTCGCATATCCGAAAGTGTCAAAATCAACTGGCTGTCGAAAAGAACAACAACAACAACAGCTGAAGCAGTTCGCTCTGACATTTGCGGCAGTCGCGCTCTCCGTGTTGCGGCTACCTTATTCAGTGTACCCTGGTTCATAGTGAGTTAAGGCTTTTATCTCCTGAGCGGGAGATAAAAATGGCGGCGAGATATTTTAACCCCTGAAATATCCCTACAGAAAAATGGACCAGATTTAGAATAGTTCTGAACTAGTTCCAAAAAGGGCCAGTACTGGTCCCACTACAATACCCTTTTACATTGAACGAACTGACGCTTTTTACGGGTTGATGTCATAGGAAAAGACGATTGTCCCCATAAAAATTCATTTTTCTCTATATTTGTACTAGTTCCAATGTGAATAGTTCTAAACTAAACCCTTTTACTGCAGATTAAATATAGTTTGTTTTGAACTTAAATTTTATCCCATTTTTGTGAACGGATTCTAACGAAAATAATGGTAAATCAAAAGCTATTAAATTTAAAGCTTTGACTGAGATATTCTGCGACGCAAAACAGGTTTCGTAATAAATAACATAATAAAGTTTATCGGTGCACAGTAAAAATTATGAGGATACATTTTATCCTATTTGGTATAAATATAAATCCATACCAAAAATGTTATAAAATTTATAACATAAAATCTTATAAACCAAATTTTTACAAAATTGGGATAGATTTTATTCGAAAAGTGTATAAAATCTTTTTACACCACGTTGGTAAACATTTTTATAAGAAAAAGTATAAAATCTTTGAAAACCACATTAGTTTTTTTTATAGCAATATTGTATAAAAAGTGTTTAGCACATACATTGAATGTGTGTTACATTAAAAGTCATAAATCAGGAATAATATCTAGATTTCAATTGATCGATTTCATGTTATAACTGCCTTTTTTTATATTTTCAAAAACAAATTGACAGGAAAAATAGAGTAAAAATTGTAATCAGAAATTTGCATGTTCGATCATGTTGGCAGAGCTTCCAGTTCAAGCTCAATATTTTTGTCTTAATATATGTGAACAAAAAAATATTCAACGGAACTATTTGCGCATAACATGATTAGGTACTGACTGAAGAAGAAACGCAAACTGATTGCCTGCTATCATCGCTGAAGTACGGTAGCTTCGAAAATTCGACTTGTACGGGAAGCCGAGTGGCTCCGTGAGGTTTTCGTGTGTATAACTGGAATATATATGTGATTTTTATAAATTCATGTTATAAAATGTATACTGTTTTGGAGTAAAATAGCTGTTTGAATGGAAACGCAAGTTTTATAATATTGAGTGGGATAAAACTGATAATAAATTTGGAATAAAACTAGTTTATACTACAGAAATGTTATGAAAAAGATAAAATTTACCCTCAAACTTTTTACTGTGTGGTTTTTGATGTACTCTGACGAAAACAGCAAAAAAACACACAGTAAATAACATAAAGTTCAGCACACAGTACAAAAAGAGCAAGAAATTACGCTCCCAAACATTTTCTAGCTCAAATGTTTTTCTCAAAGTTATGCTCTTGGCATAAATCAGGAATAAAATGTGAACAAAACCAATTTTTATCTCGCAATTTATACGCTTGGAATAAAATTAACCTAGAGATAGTTATCCCCGAGCTAAATCATACTTATACCTCTTGTGAACAAAACGAGGCTAAAATAAAAATTAATATAAATTTTTTTATATTTATAAAATTTATTTGTAAATTTATTGCTGTAATTTATAATTGACAACAAATTTTCACGTAGTTATGAGAAGTTCAGAAACCTTTTTAATATTAAAGCATAGTACTATGTTCGGCTTCACGTGAAATTCCACTCAAATCTCCATACAAAAAATGACAGCTGTGAAACAACCGTGAACATTTCACAACTTTTTCGTCAAAGCTGTACTATGCTTCGCTTGTGAAAATCTAGTACTATATTCTGCATCATGCATCTAGCAACATTATTTTCACGGCAATTTAATTGAACCGACCATTTATTTTGCCGTGAAAAGTGACTATTGCCATTTCATTTAAGAAATAAGTGCAAGCAAAAGAACAATGTTTATAATTGAAATGATATTTTTGTACTATTTCTAAAGTTTTGCAATTAATAATTGCAGTTGTTTGAAATTGTAAATACGGATGCACCTTTCCGCGGTTTTGGCGGTCGCAAAACTTCGCAGCTTGCAGACTGCCATAAACTAATGACTTGTTCTACTTCACAACAAAGGACATTCATACTTGTATAAATATTTATTTTGTATTTATATAATCACAAATATGAAAATTAAAGAACTTAAATGATTTTCTGCTTTTCCTCTAATTAATTGTGGCTGTTTATTTACATCTTGTCGAAATTTGTAAGCTGATTACAGCTGTTCGTTCGCAACAAAATATCTGTCAAAATTTTCACGCAACAATTAATGGCTGTTTCCAGTGAAATTTCACGCAATCGAGCATAGTACTAGGCTTAAACTGTTAATTGCGCTTTTTTTTAACGGAACATTCAAGGCATTTTATACATGAACAGTTACGTTGACAGATGGCAACATCTGTAGGCTAGTAGCATAAGATCTGTCGCCTGTCATTCAACTAAGCAAATAACAGAACCAACAACATTTATTGTGAATAAGTGGTGTGGACACGTGTTTGAATTCTGAGCTTGTAACAAGCAGCCATCAGTCTGTAACAGACAATTATATTCTGGGTTATTTTTATGCTTCCAATGTTTGTTACTTTGTCTTGTAATGAATTAATAGTCTCAGATGAACAAAAGCTATATTTATTTTTCATGTTTTGGAGCTAAAAATGAACAGCCTATTATGCTTTTACACAATGAAATTTTGCATTATTGATTAACTTCAGCTAGTTAAAAACAAAAATGGGTGTGATGAGTCAAAGAACCCTCCCATTTTTCATACAAATTTCACCTCCATTTGAATTTCTCCAGTAAAAGAAAGAAAAATGTAAACATCAAATTTGTTTCATATATGCAACGTTAGACTCAGGACCATAGCTAGAGTATGACTTGGAAAAAAAGGTTATTATAAAAATACCCAAAAAACAAGTTATGGAAAGATATAAATCCATAACATATATACATACATATTTCTGTGTCGACAAGGAATAACAGCTGAAGTCATTTTTCAGGTCTTCAGGAAAGCATTTAAAGATTAAAATCACTACCTCAAATCAAGGAACCCTGATTTTTTGATGGGTTCAAACACTTAATTTTCAAGGTACAACTATACAAATTTGGGAACTAATGTATTTTGTGGCGAAGTTTGCCAAACTAACTCGATCTTAGGTGTTATTCTTTATCAACACAGATATATTGACACATATGTTGGTCATATGGACGAGCAGCTTAAGCCGACATAAGAAATAATTGAGTTATTGATCCAGTTATATAGCTCACGTATAGCTCCAGTGACTCTATTCAAAATTATGGCACAAAAATAAAAGAAATTCTCATATAACCTATAAGCAAATACAAACAAATTGGGCCTTTGAAACCCTTGAAAGGACATTGACCGAGCACTGAACCTTCGTACATGTTTGATACCGACTACAAACGGCTAAAGTTAATATTCTCAAAAAGCTATACATGGAATTACTCTCTTAGGTTGCGGTTATAGTGAACGCCGAGTCAGACAGGCAGGCAGACAGGCAATGTGAACAAGCGAGATAGATAGCTATTTGCATCTCGTTTTATCACACAGATTTCATCCTGTCTGCGTGTCTGAAGCGTTCACTATAATTGCGGCCTAAGGCTTGCCATTTAGATTCTTTGGATGACACGACACACACTTAACAAGCACGGTTACGGTCGCTACAACTTATATAACTTATATGGGGATCAGTGATGATATCGGATCATTTTCGAGAGTACTTTTTTACAAAGGCAAATAGTACTTTTTTATTGTTTAGGGTACTTTTTATTGAGTAATAATATGTGAGTAAATTCACTTCAGAACCCGATATATATGTATGTTAGGGTGCCTTAACCTCTATGGGGGAAAAAAAATGTCATTGCCACCAACTTCAAATTAACCTTGATCAATTCTAAGATGAATGCACAACATTTTTTTTTTGCTATAACGATAGCCGCCAGTGAGCTAAACCATTTTGAAAATATCCAAAAACCATGTTTTTCGTAAAAATATTAGCTGGTTTACAAATTAACAAATGGTTGGAAATAGCAGTACTGAAGAATATCCAAAAATTTTAAATCTTTGCCGCCAAATATATTGCGAATTTTAATGAAAATGTTCGACTTTTTTTTAAACAATTCTTGTTCTGGGAACATTTCTCAAATCAACGGCAAATTAATACGTGACTGGGCGAAAATTTTGGCAAGAAGTTTATGACATAATTTTCAAAAATGATTTTTTTTAACTCTTGACATATTTTCAAGTTAAATTCTTTAATATACCAGCAAGAAGGTACTCGGGTACTTTTGTTAAGTCAATAGTACTCAAAAAAGTACTATTCCACTCAAAATATCATCCCTGATGGGGATCACAAACTCAAGTTAATACTTAAGATACTTTTTCATATGACCACAAATATGTATATTAGTGCCTTTGAAATTGTTTTAATGTGGTTTCTTTTAAAAAAAACATAAAAAGGTTACGCAAATTAGTTACATTTTTAAAAGAGCCGTTTCAGATCTCATGAAAACTAAATTCATATCTCTTTGTTTTGTGTTCATATTATATTAAAACGGTAAATAGTGTTTATTTAGAACTATTTAGAACTTTTTAGAACTTCAGCAGTTTACGGAGCTTAAAGACCTCCAATAGTTATCGATAAAGACTATTTCTCTGAAACCGTAGAGTTCATATTTGATTCAGTATGGTTATCTTAAATAAGAAGTACCAAGCATCTCAGAAAAAGCAGATCAGAAACGAAAAACTATTTTCAGGCGAAATATGCTATTGAGAATTACTTTGTGGTCGACATCAAAGTAATGGCATTAAAAATTGTATTGCTTGTGGTACATGTCCTTAAGACCTCACCTTTTTTTATAATCTTTTACATTTTAAAGCAAAAAAGTTTTTAATTAAAATTTACAATTAAAGCATCTTAAGTGTAGTTCATAAAAAATAACTCAAGCTTGTTTTAGACTATCTCCGGAAGGAACTATTCGATAAACTTTAGGTTAAACTATCGCCGATGACAAATCTGTCATCATTATATTGCAAAAATAAGATTATGTATCCTCGAATGACTCGAAAATCTTAAAAACTTAATATAAAAAAAATATTTCTGCATAAGGAAAGACATGAATAATCTACGGCCATGTCCCTTAAGGGCCCATTAAAGTTTTTGAACAAAAAAAATGCCCTACATGAAAAGTTTTATTGTAAAGCAACTGTTTATTTAAGGTAATTTTTACTTTTCAATTAAAATTGAGGAGCTTACATTCAAATCCACATAAGTCACAGGTAAAAAAAAAATTTGGTTAGAAATGCCATTGTAAAGCTAATGTTACAAAACATCGATCCATAATATACTCTTTGATAAAAATGATATAAATCCTAGAGAAAGATGCATTAAAAAATATCCTTTTCAATCAAAAGCAGACATAAACAAAAAAAAAAAAACAAATTGGCCATTTCAGCCCTTGAAAGGACTTTGACCGAGCTTCTTATGATCAATTGTGTTGTGTGTGTTATTAAATGTTTGCACACAATTGACCGAGAACTGGACCTACATGTTTTATGCCGACTCCGAACGGCTCATGTTCTCAAGAAGCTTTATATGGCATTATTTACTCTCTGAGGTTTGCAATTGTCTGCAGAGAGGTGGTAACCGATCAGAAAAATTTTTTATTGAGAAAAACTTTTCGCCGCGGCTGGGGATCGAACCCGGTCTCCGAGCATGCTAAGCCACACACTTAACCTGCATGCCACGGTCACCAAAAGCAGACATGTCCACTGTAAATTTTCAATCAAACCCAGATAAGTCCAAGCAAGTTTTCTTTTTGTAGTTTTCACCAAGCAAGTTTTCTTTTTGTAGTTTTCACTCAATTTTTAAAAACTTTTTTATGAGTATGAATATGTTTGTTTTGTATGAGTAATAAATTTAACATTTAAGCGGATTTGGGTATGCGTTCTCTAAAAAAGAAAAAGTTTAAAGCGACAAACATTTTCTTTTACTAAAAAGGACCTTCAGGAGATTCAAAATTGCTGCAGCGGATTTCCTCCGATTTGAAATAAAAGTATTCAGAAATAATTTTAATGAATTCCTCTAACTTTTAAGACCCCGCACGGCGGAATCTAAATGTTGATTCATTTCTAACTTTCAAAACCAGACAAATCCAAATTTTAAATTGAAAATACGAATGTTTTTTGCACTATGAGACTATCTGGTTTTGAATGTAAACTCCTAATTTATGCAAGGTTCGTATCCGTAATTAAGTAAAGCACCTGAATTATGCGGTGGACACGATTCTTCGAGCTTGTTCATACAAAAAACAAAAATATTAATTTTTGTTCTTCTAAAACTCTTTGAGCTGTTATTCGAAAATTACCGAAAAATACCGATTTGTATGAACATGGTAATTAAAAATCCGATTTTTGACTAAAGTATTCATTTAGTTTAGGTTATAAAATAAAAAGAATTATTCTAAAATAAAAATCGGACGATCAAAAGTAGCAATGGTATTTGCTTTACAAGCAAAAACAAAATTGGTTGCGGTCCTTGGAATAGTTTTCAATAGTTTCGAGAAAAACGCGTTTAAAGTTTAAGAAGTAGTACATTTATTGACTTCTCTCATTCCAAAAATGTTAAAAAAATAAAGTAAAATTTATTTTTGGTCAACAAAAAACTTGAATGGGCCCTTAAAGAGAGCTTTTTCATAAAACAAAGAGTAGCTCGAAAACTATATATCCAACAGAGATGAAAGTGGCACCAATGGAAAGGCATGCAATCAGCTTGAGTTCTTGCCACCAACAGATTTCTGTCAAAAATAGGATCTTAACTTTTTTTTTAACTTAATAGAAAATTTTGTTTCTGTTCATTGTAGCTTAAAAACAATACATCGGTCAAAGACGAAAGTAGCTGTTTTTTCTTAAACTTTTGATTTTAAAGAATTTTCTTTTTGGTAGATAGATAACTATAGGTAACTATAGATAACTAAGAGTTTTGATATCATGATGATAAAACAAGGCTCATCTGTGTTTATGGATAACAGACAGGCGAACGAACTAATATATGAGTGTTTTTATTTTTTCTGAGTGTTACAAATGCTTGCTTGAGAAAATTTTGGGTGCTTTTATGGGATCACCTAAAAAACATTTGCTCAAGGTAAGGTTATATTAGGGTAAGAAGAAAAAACTTTAATGATTATTTTGGAAAAAAACGATATACTTAAATGATTACTCGTAGGAAACCATAGATATGGTTTAATACTGAACTCCTTGGACATTTACCACCTATAATTATTGCACAAATAGTGTGTACAGTTGTAGAAAAGTATTAATGGGTAAAGATTATATATGTATGAAGTCACTACCAGGAGCTTTTAGAAAAAATATCAACATAAGCAAGTGTGCAATAAGAATTTATTGTCGATCTTAAAGTCAATTTTTCTAGACAAAGACCAAGTTTAAGGGGGTCTTCTCATTGAGCAACTTTTTTTTTCGACTTTTTTTTTTGCATTTATTTATAGCTTGGGTAGTTGTGAATATGCCCCTAAAAGGATTTTTAGAAATTCGAAATACTTAAGAAGATACAGCAAGGTCTTCGTCAAAATGAGCTAATTTTTTTTCGCCTCATTTTCGAACGAAGCGGCATAAAGTAACCACCGAATTCTGTTGAAAAAGTTTATTGTTAGGTAAAAACGTGTTTGCACACATATTCATACAAACATACGAATACACATTTCTGCTTATTTTAGGGGTTGAAGCATTTTTTGAGTCCAGGTGTTCAACTGAAAGCATAATTTAGTTCAGTTTGTATCGAGTTGAGCAACAGACGCGTGCGCTTCAGTGAACGGAAAAGTAAATTTTTCATAAATTTATTGTGATTTTTGTAAAATGGATCGGAAAAGAAATAAAGAAAAAAAAAACCGCCCAAGTGAGCGTCAGAATCGTGCTAAAAAACGCGGGTTTAGTGGAAATCAGCATCTTAGACCAGAGGATTCTGAATATACCAGTACATCGGCTAAGAAATTCAAGAATAACGAAGACGACGAAGTATCAATCAAAAACAATTTGAAGTATTGCATTTTCGAGTTCTGTTCTGTGTTTACCACGTTGTCAGCGTTGGTAATTTGTGCCTCATGCAAGCAAAAAATTAAGTTCTCAGAAGCCTCACCAAATGGAGTTGGATTTAAAATCGCATTGAACTGCGCCTGCCCACGCACAACATATATTCCTTCGTCACCTATGATCGGAAAATCATATGAAATTAATCGACGCTTGGTTGTTGCCATGCGGCTGTTAGGGATTGGGCCAAAAGGTATAACTATGTTTTGTGGCCTCATGAAATATTTAGAAATATTTAGATTTTCTTTCAAAGGCCCTTTTTTGACTACCTGGCCAGTTTTCTTCACATCTACTGAACCAATTTTGATGAAATAAAGCTTTAATGACGCAGACTTACCTCCTTTTGTTAATTGCGCACTTTAATTTGTCACTTTTTTCTTTTTTTGCCAAAAAAATAACTTTGATACCAGCAGAACTGCTTTTCTTGAAAAAAAAATTTGTTGGTTTTTTTGAAACCCTCGTATTTTGACCTATGAGTTAATTTTTCTCCGGTTCTACCAAACCGATTTTGATGAATCAAAGTGAATTCGACGGAGAATTTTCAGCTCTTTAAAACTGCATTTAAACATTTTTGAATTTTTTTTTTTCCAAAAAAATTACTTAAAACTTTAAACGCGTTTATCTCGAAACCACGTTTTTCGAACTGGCGGCCATGATATCTCCAGTTCAACTGAACCGATTTTCATGAAACAAAAGTGGAATCGACGCAGAATTGTCACCATTTTTGGGTGAACCTCGACCATATTTTTAAAAAATTTTTTACTATTTTTTTTTTACACTAAACTACAAAAAAAAGCCCGAAATTGAATTTTTTTTTTTTTTAATGGCCGCCATTTTGTCAAAAAAAATCACAAAATTAAGTTTGAGATTCACCCGAGAATTACATCTATACTGATTATAACCCCGTTTTTTTTTCATTTCAGACGCTCCGGAGACCCGGAATCGTGGCCGCCGTGACGACACCTTTTTTTTTTCACCACCAACTTTGAAGTCTCATTACTTTTTGAACAGCCCACGTATCGAGGAAAAAAAACTTTTTTTTAGTTACTTTGAAACTTTTGTAATACAATAAATAAAAAAAGTTTTCAATTATTCTTTGCATTTTCAAATAAGAATTTTTTTAAAAAGGGTCCAAAAAACGGGTTTTGAATGAGAAGACCGCCTTAACTCTGATAAGAAAACTTCAATATTATTTGTTGCAAATCTTTTAAGTTCTTGAATACTTACGCTTTATAATTATAATAATAAAAATGCATTTGTTTTGTTTTTTTTTTTTTGTTTTTCTTACAGAAAATCAATTTTTATTCAGACAAAAAATTATCTTTTTAGCCTTCTTTTGCAGATTTCGCGGTGTTTCATTTTTCCTTTGTTACTTTTGTTGTTTCTTAAAGATTTTAACTTATTTTATGTTGTTTTGTGTTCGTTTTTTTTTTTTTTGTTTTTTATTTTTGGTTTCTTTTTAACTTTTTCATTTTAATATTCTATGTTTTACAGAACTAGAAGTGAACTTAAAATCTTAAAGGACATAAAATGTTTGCAAATTAAAATTTGCGGAATTCTTGATTTTTTTTTTATAAATTTTTTTTCTTGCATTTTTTTATAAATGTAATATTCCTTCTGACTTTTCTTCAATTATTTCTTTACATCTTTGCACTAGTCTTAGAGGCTAAGCGAAAAAGCAGAAAGCTTATAATTAATTAATTATTTAGTTAATTAAAAGAAAAATCAAATTCAACATTGAATGTAAAACTTCTTGATTTGAACGAAGATTTGCAATTTTTTTTAAGTATTCTATTCTTTTTTTTCATTTTTAGAGTAAGAAAAATTTTTACTTTCTTTTTTTTTTTTGCTGTTTTGTTTTTGTTTTACTGTTAATCCGGCGCTTATTGCAGCCATATTTTATTTTGTTGAGGGCATTCTTTAGATGCAGACGACTTCTCAAAAAAAGAATCGTCAGCATTTTGCATTGCGGCGCCCTCGACATCCCTCTCTTTAGAGTTTTCTTATAAAAAAGCTTTAGTTAATTTTATGTTCAAGCATAAAATTTTTATATTTTTCTTATACTTGGAAGCTTAGAGCACAACAAAAAGCAAAAAATAAACCAACATATATATGAGGAGTTTTGATAAGAAAACAACACTTAATATATATATATATATTAAGGATAGTTAAACAAGAACCTAAAAGTATTCACAGTTTAAAAATAGCAGCAACAAGCGGTTGTTTTCTTTACATACATGCTTATATCTCTTAAACTAGAATTTTGTTTTTATATTTATGCCTTTTCTTTTGCATCTGCTTAAAAAGTTTGCATATATCTTGCTAAGCACTCCGTTATTTTTTGGTTTTTTAATATTTTTTTTTTTTTAATTTTTCTTCATATCATACTATTTTGCTCATTCAAAACTACTAATACTGCTTTCAAAACTTTTCGCATGCTTTTCAAAATGCATTTCTTTTTTATTTTTGTTTTTAACTTTAATTTTTTTACTAAGTGAGCTTCTTTGCTTTGCGTATGTTTCGCATTTTTATTTACTACTTATCGCCTGTATCGACTTGTTATTGTTTCTTGTAGTTCACTTTATTAAAGTTTTTTTTTCTGTTTTTTTAATACACAATATTTTGTTTTACCTTAAAAAATTTTTCAAAAAAATATATGTTCATCTTCATCTTATTAGCATAGTTGTAGAATTGAAAAAAATTATTTTCGGTTTTTTTTATTATTTTTCTATATTTTATTTTAATATTTTTTGTTTTTTTTTTTTTAGTCAAATTAGCAATTATAACTAAAACATCAATTAAACTAAAGGCTAGACGAGGCCAAAATTTTGAGAAATTCTAATGAAAATATTAAATCTAGAGAAAAGTAGGAAAAATTCTTATGGAAGAAATATTTTAAAGAAGCTTCTGCAGTTAAATTTCATTTCAAATTTCAAAGTTATACAAACACAGATTTTTTTTCTTGCTTACGCTTCTCTAAGAGAATTAAATTTAAGTAAAAATGTATGGGCCGATTTTTATACGCAATCGTTTAATCGCAAACTAGACTAGCGTCTTTTGGATTTATTTGTAATTAATTAAAAAATGAACGCGTGGTCAACAAACACCTCAAGCAGTGTCAGAAAAAAAAAACTCAAAGTAATAATTTATTTTTCCCTTCGTTGTGCACATTTCTTTAAACCAACAAAAATACATACTAACTTATTTAAAAAGGCTTTTAAATAACCATCTAAGCTTACTGGATTAAATTATCACCTTTTTCGAATAGAAAATTTATAATCTTAATATATATAAAAGACAAGCGTCCTGCTCCGTGCTCTATATCGCTCAAACTGTTATAAATAGTTGTAATTGCTATGTATAGGCTGAACATGTTAGCCTGGACCAGAACCTGTTTCACTTTACAGTGCTTTTATATAAAAAAATTGTTAGCCTAAAAGTATGCACACAAAATATATTTGATATTTATGAATAAGGACACATTCACGACGACTGGAACAAAACAACATTTGAGGTGAATGAAAAATGTCATATCGTCTGCTACATAATTATTTTAAATACGACTCATCGTATGACGGGTTTCTATACTCGTTTTAAATAAACCTTATTAAAAAAAAAATAATGCAAAACGCTAGAAAAGGAAATTTTTTTGTATAACTAGGAAGACCACCTTTACTTACCGATACTAGCACTTCCATACCAAAATAAAACGGCATGTACGGTGCAACCAAGAAAATCTTCATTAGCAAATGAAAACGGACATTAATTCCGTTCCGAACATAAGAGCAATAATGTCGGAAGTCATGACAAAAATTAATTTATTCTCGTTTTAAAAATGAATTCCGACGGCTAGTAGATTTCATGATACCGACTAGCATAAAAGTTTTTATTAAACCAGTGTAATTTGAGTGTGTCAGAATTACAATTCGAATACTTGATAAAAATTATTCACTCTCTTAAATTATTTCTACTTAATGCTTAATTTCTTAATACGATACGACATTAACCTGTACTTCACACTTTAGATTATGTAACGGCGATAATACACCTGTGTGGCTTTCATGGCCATTTGGGCAATACATGGCCTCAAAGCCCAAGAGTTATGGCTTCAAATTTCGGATGCTTTTCTGATCAGAAAAATTCAAGCAAACCTTCAAAAATCGCGGGAACAGTAATTGAGAAGAATCAAGAAGCACGTGTGGTATTGAAGTCAATGCTATGATTAAAAAGGAACATTATATCCAAAGACACTTTCTTTTCAACTTACGAATTCAAACAAAAGTTTTTAGAAAAACCATATTAACAAGGAACCACTTCAAACCCGGAATGCATTTGAAATATATAAAGCAGTTTATTTGAATCCTCATTTCAATCGAACACACTGAAACAACCAGTTATATTTTCTTTATATACAGTATTTCTTCCGAGGTAGGATTCCATATTTTGTGTCAATAAAGTAGTCGATATATGGCAGGTGTCCGTCTGGGTGAATGTCCGACCTCTGCACCGAAAGAAGTGCACCTCTCGGGTATAGAGACGCTCGTTGGGCTATTGAGTCCGAATATAGCGCTCGTTTTTTACCACTTTATTGACAAAATACAAGCTTATTTCACGGTCTAAAATTATAGTGTAATATTTCAACATTTTTCAAAAAATTTGGGTTGAAAACTGTTCTAGAGATCACTTTTCATATTTTTTAGTTGAAAGTTAAACTGTTGAAATGATTTCTTAAACCTTTGCTAAGTTGAAATAGCACATAAGCACAAATTTATTAATGATGATGATGTTTTAAATTATAAGTTTAAAATTTGATCACCCGAATAAAAAGTTTTTCTTATACTTTTTGATAAAAATTAACCCATTCTTCAACTTTTCAATTTATATTTTCTTGCTGTCAGTACGTTTCTTTCATCCTCAATATCAAAAAAAAAAAAAAAAAAGAATTAAATAAAGTTCAAACTCCATGCAACAGCCTTTTTATGAAATTGAAAAGTAAAATTTTTTCAAGTAAAGTTAAATTTTTTATCACATAAGTTAAGTTGTTCTACCGACTTTGTGTAAATTTTTGGAAATTTATGAAATCATCTAGGAAGTTGAAATTTTTTACTTATCAGTTGGCTTTTATGTTAACAATATTTAATTATGGTGTATGCTACAAGCCCAGTATACCCAGTATTTCAAGTTTTAAAGAATTCCTAACTGAATAATTTACGATTTTTCTTCCTCTTTGACGAAATATGCTGATTCAGCCATCGGTTGACAAAAATTTCAAATAAAGTTCCCAAATTCGTGCACAAAATCTAATAGAAACGTTAAACAATTTTCAGTTCAGGAAATTTTTATATGTAATTTTTTCAAAAGCCGGAAGTTTCTTTAATAAACCATTTACATTTTTTCGTCAATAAAGTTTTGTAGTTGAAAACTTCAACTGTTTGCTGCACTTGCATCTTTATAAGTTGGAACTTAAAGCTTTCTGGTTGGATTATTGAAATTTTAAGGAATTCTTTTTCAACTTTCTAGATACGGAACCAATCCATTTTGGTTTCATTTTCAACATTTAAAGATGAAGAAAATTGAGGAGTTTACTTTCAAAACCAGATAAGTCACACACATCGAATTGTTGGGAAATCGAAAAAAAAAACGAGTTCATTGCAGATATTTTCACATATCACATATTATGCGAAAAAAAAACTCATAGTGCAAAAAAACTTCGTATTTTCAATTTCAAATTTGGACTTGTCTGGTTTTGAAAGTTAGAAATGAATCAAAATTTAGACTCCGCCGTTCGGGGTCACAAAAGTTAGAGGAACTCATTACAATGATTTCTGTATACTTTTTTTCAAATCGGAGGAAATCCGCCGAAGCAATTTTGATATTCCTGAAGGTCCTTTTTAGTAAAAAAATAAAGGGTATTGCTTGTAACTTTTTATTTTTTACATAACAGTACAGTTTAATTTATTCTCATACCAACGTTTTGACATAAATAAGTTTGAAATTATGTTTCACTAGGTCCATCCCGTCAAAAATGACAGGTCCGATTGTAATAAGGAAAAAAACATGAAATATTTTAGATTTTCTTTTAGCTGAATTAGAAATTAGCGATGGTCACATATTCGATTTTAAATTATGCAAATAAGAATTTTTAGTTCAAATATTTATAAAATACTTTAAAGTAGGACGAAATAAATTAAAAAATATTTTGTAAAAACTGAAAATTTCAAAATGAAAAAAATATATAAAAGTTTTTGAAGTTTTAATAAATCACAAAACAAAAAAAATGCCTAAAAATATGCTATGAAATTTTTCAAAAAAAATCAAGCGTTCCGCACTCACATTTTACGGAATTATGTTATAGTAATATTATAACTCTTATTGACTTGGTTGGACTTATCGGGTTTTGATTGAAAATTTGCAGTGGACAGTGGACATGCTTTTGATTTGATGAAAGGAGATTTTTTAATACATTTTTCTCTAGGATTTTTATAATTTTTATCAATGAGCATTTTATGGATCAATGTATTTAAACATTAGCTTTACAATGGCATTTCTAACTAAAAATTTTTTCCTGTGACTTATCTGGATTTGGATGTAAACCAGGGATGATATTTTCAGTGGAATAGTACTTTTTTGAGTACTATTGACTCTACAAAAGTACCCGAGTACCTTCTTGCCCAAAAAAGTACTCTAGTATATTAAAGAATTTTACTCTATATTTTGTCAAGAGTTAAAAAAAATAATTTTTGAACATGAAGTCATTTACTTATTGCCAAAATTCTCGCCCAGTCACATATTATTTACCGTTGATTTTAGAAATGTTCCCAGAACAAGAACTTTTAAAAGAAAAAGTCAAAAATGTTCATTAAAATTCGCAATATCGTTGGTCAGGCGGCAAAGATTTGAAATTTTTGGACCAGATAGTAAGATCTTCTTCATTACTACTATTTCCAACCATTTGTTTATTTGTAACTGCTGCACCAGCTAATATTTTTACGAAAAATATGGTTTTTATGTTTTTCAAAATGATTTAGCTCACTGGCGGCTATCGTTGTAGCCAAAAAAATGTTGTGCATCCGTTTTAGTATCGATCAAGGTTCATTTTAAGTTGGTGGCAATGACAACTTTTTTTGCCCTATAGAGGTCGAGGCACCCTAATATATATCCTTTATGTGATAAATATAAAAAAAAATTAAAAAAGTATTGGTTTAATTTATGTGTTTATTCACATATCATTACTTAATCAAAAGTACCCTAAACAATAAAAAAGTACTATTTGCCTTTGTAAAAAAGTACTCTTGAAAATGATCTGATATCAACACTGATGTAAACTCTTCAATTATCTAATTTGTTACATACACAACTTCAAAAGAAGTACATAAAAATATAAGGATAAATATGAAAACCTTAAATGTTGAAAAATTAACCAATATTTTCAGGCGTAACGGTACTACCCCAGCTAACTTTCGAGGTACAAAAAGTAAAAGTTGTTAGGTATGCATGTACCTGAAACACAGTCAAGACTCAGGCCAGTTACTAAACTATTTTCAGTAATATACAGTGAGTCACAACTTATTTTGTGTGAGCAACATTTTAAAAGAAAAATTAAAATCCTAGACATATTTATTCAAGTTTTTAAAAAATAACAATGCAGTATTAAAGTTTTATTAATTTTTTTAAATGTTAAAAAACAATTTTTACCCCACACCTTATTTCATGTGTTTAAAAACAGCTATGGATTTTATCCTTTAAAATGAAAATGAAATACTATTAATATTTTGTAAGGTATCTCTTTTATTTTATAGCATCCTTGAAACGTGACTGCATTGAAGAAACCAGTTTTTTTTGCTAATGCTAATGTGATGTTTTCTAATATTGAGTTCAAGAATGTGCCACAAATTTTCGATGGTCTTTAAGTCAGGTGATTGAGCTGGTGTTTCAACAATGTGAGGGCAATTCCAATAGAGCCAAGTCTGTACTAGATTCGACTTATGCTTCGGATCGTTGTCTTGGTAGAACCTGAAACTGTCCCGTTTGCCCAAATAAGCTGCACTTGCGGGTAAATTGTTTTTTTTTTAAATTTGCAGGTACATTGTCTTATTCATTGTAGAATTTATAAAATCTAGATTACCAACTGCAGCCGATGACATGCATACCCAAACCATAACAAGCCCTCTACCAGGTTTTACTGTGCCGTGCAAGTAATTAGTTTCCAGCACAGTATTAGGCTAACGCCAAACAAATGACTTGCCGTCCAACCCAAACAGGTTAAACTTACACTCATCGGCAAAAATCATCGATTTCCAGAATGTTTCATCCTTGTTAACGTGGGCTTTTACAAACCATAATCGGCTTATTCGGTTTTTTGGGCTTATCTAAGGCTTATTTCTAGCTGTTCGTTCATGAGAATCAGCTTCTCTTAGGATTCTACGTATTGTCTCTGGGTAGCATTTATTACCAAGACACAGTTCAGCTTCCTTGGCCAAACCTTGTATACTCAATGTTGGATTGACCTTAATTTTTCTCAAGATCATCTTTCGTCTGTTTTCGTAAAAATTTTATTTGGTGCCTCTCTGCGCTGAATTATATATTGAACTGTAGATGAGCTCAAATCAACTATTTCTGCAATTTGTTTCTGGGTTTTTCCCGACTGTAAGTGTTTTTAATTACTAACTCACGTCTCTCAAATGATGTTCGTCGTACCATTTTAAAAGTAGTACGATTCAAACTGACTTGAAAATTGCCTGACTCAGCATGAGTAACTTTGTTTAAAAGTTTGTCTTTGGAATTTGTTTGTGTACAGTCAGTTTTTTGTACCGTTATAAGTATAAAGAACAAACGATAAGCTGTGAGTTACAAATTTTTAAAGCTTTTGTTTTTGTATGAAGAATTATTTAAAAAATTAATATTTTCACCAATTATTTTCAAGATTTAGTAAAAATTAATTAATGTTTTTTTAAACTTAAATATGTCTACAATTTGAATTTTTCTTTTGTAATGTTGCTCACACGAAACAAGTGACTCACTGTATATAATTTTTGTTCACAGATCTTGCAGCTGCTTGAGGTTCTTCTCTATTTTTTTCAAAATTTTCGTGAACATTCATATTTCTCGGAGTATTCCACAATTAATGTTAAGAGAATCAAGAGTTTGAAGTGAAAAATAAATAGCTATAGTTTCAGTATCAGAAGAGTATCTTTGGCAAAACCAATCTTTGGTCCAAAATCACTAGTGGACCATTAAAAATATTTTAATATTTTGTTTGAGCAGATTTAAAATATAAGAGAAGTGTGAACAGTATACTGTTCAATACAATACAGTTCAACAGCTGATAGTTATATGACATATGATAATCAAAACTATGCGTGACTAGTTCACAATTCTTATGAAAAAGTTAAATTATCAAATCAAAAATATCACTATCTCTTTTTTACATTAAATTAGATTTTCTTACAAAAGGAATACCTAAATTTCCTAAAAAGGAATTTATTTTCTAACAACTTTGTCTGCAACCATGAACAAAATAAATGAATAAAAATAAAGAACTAAAACTGAAAGCAAAAAAAGCAAGACATGCTTTAGGATAAAGCCATAAAAACAAAAATAAATGACACTGTATGTGTGTTTGTTTGTTTTTTGTTTGTTAAGCAATAACAATTTTTTATTATTTTTCATTTCTTTTGCTTAAAACTTTTCACAATTTTTCTTTGCCACAACTTAAACTTAAAAACAGAGACAAAAAAAAAAAAAAAAAATAAACGACGCTGCTTAAGACGCGCACTTAAGCTTAAAGCTTAACTTATAAGTTCAAAAATTTTACAATTAATTTTAAATTTATTACTTTCTAAGATTTTTTTAAGATTTTAAATTTTTTTGCAATTCTATTTAATTAGCTTATAATTAATTTTCAACGCAGCGCATTGAACGCCAAAAAAAAGTTGCTATTGCCACGTTTTGCTACCATTTCTTAATTATTTATTTTGTTATTATTTTTTTTTTCATATTTCTGTTATTTTCATAAATCTAATTTCTTTTTTTTTTTATAAATTTGCAATGTTTTGCATAAACCTAAATGTTTTCTTCTTATTCTTCTTCATTTTGCTGTCTTAAAATAAGTTTTTGTTGTTTTGTTTTTATCATCATTTCATATAACTTAATCTATAAAAACTACGCGTGTTTCTTTTGCCTATTTATTCAGTGTTTTTCACTAATTTTATTCTTTTTCTTCTTCTTCTTTTCTTTGACTTTTCCATGTTTGCATTTTTTTCTTGGTTGTTTGCTTGTAGTTGTAAAATAGTTAAGAGCTAAACTTAAATTTAAGTTTGACTTATTTGTAAAGATTTTTATTATTATTATTTTTCTTTTTTGCAAATTGCTTAAAAATTAAATAAATTACAAAACTATTTATTTAATCTTTATATTTATTTTTCATTTTTAATTTTCTACTGCTAAAAATAATACTTAAGTCTATATATAATTTAAAAAAAAAAAAAAACACAAAAAGTCAACACTTAATTGTAAATTTATGAAAAAAGTTTCCTTTTGTTGTAAAAAATATATATATGTTAGTTTAAAGAAATTTTGCAATTTTTTGTATTTGTGATTAAGTTCTCTTCTTTTATTTTGTTTTGTAAATAAAGTAGTATTAGAAAAAAAATTAAAATACATATAAAATAAAACATAACTAACAAGTATTAAATGAAAAAGTATTTTCTTCGGAATGTGGAAAATTATTTATTCGGAGCGCAAAAATAAAATATGTTTTTGAATTGAGATTTTTCTTAAAACAAAAGACGATAACGACTTATCTGGCTCAGCAGATAAAAACTTTGCTAATTTTTTAATTGAGTTTTAAGAATTTGTTGAATTTTTGACGCAGTCAAAACGAATTTTTGACAAAAATTACGCATTCTTCAGACCTGGTTATGATAGATTCTAATTCAAAAGTAATTCTGAAACACTCATAATTTTATGAACTACATATTTATTTTATTTTTTTTTAATATTTGTTTAACATTGTTTTTGTGGAAAAATAGAAGAGATCTATTTTTGAAAGTTAGAAGGTTTTAAGAATATAAATATTTTTTTTTTCTTACATAAGGTTTTGTCAATTACAATAATCAAAAGAAAATGAATTAATGAAATGTTCATAAGTCAGAATTACCTAAGATCAGCGCAATTTTATAAATATACAAGTTTATCAATACAAAGATATTCAATTCTTGTGCGCAGAAAGCAATGAGTTTCTTAAAAAGTTAATAAGTAAAATATGTTATTTTATTTTTTTTTTTTATATGGCGTACTTTTTATGTTGGCGTACTCAAAACCCTAGAGTTCTTCACCCGCGCTAATTGAACCCGCTCAAGTGAACTGTAAGGTGTGAAGTGACATAACAATGTATTTTGGGACCCTCCTTTTTTGAGAATGATGTTGGTAATGCAGTGACGGTGAATGGGCACAGGTATCGCAATATGATTGATAATTTTGTACGACCTGTTGCTGCTTACAATTGGTTCCAGCAGAATGGAGCAACAGCTCTTCTAAGTGAATAACTATTCTTCCAGTAAATATCGCTAGTCAGAAGCTTAAGGAATATACTTTTGTATTATGAAATTCATCGTCGGTTCAAAGTTTTCCAAAAATGTTAATAAAGGGTGTCCCAACAAGAACGCAATTTTTAAATGTGGCAACACTAGAAGTGTCATTATTTGACATTTGAACAATTGTTACTGTTTGCTAGTAGAAGGTACGAGGTTAGTAAAAATGGAGCACTACACGAATGAACAACGCATTCTCATTGTGAAATTGTTTTTCCAAAATGGTGAAAGTTTTGCGGCTACAGTTCGCAAATTGCGATCAATTTGCGGTCACAATAATGCTCCAAAAGAGTCAACTGTAAAGAGATTAATGGATAAATTTGCCGAAACTGGGTCTGTTAGTGATGTAAAGACAACAACGCGCCTTCGACCAGGTCGATCGACCGAAAATGTCGCAGCTGTACGTGATGATGTCGCTCAAACTCCATCCACCTCAATTCGACACCGAGCTCAACAAATTGGAGTCTCCAAATCCACTATGCAGCGAATTTAGACGAAAGATTTGCATCTTCATGCATACAAAGTTCATTTGACTGAGGAACTGAAGCCAGCTGACCATGGACAGCGAAGGGAGTTCGTTAATTGGGTATTGGAGAGACAACATGAAAATGCTGATTTTGCCGCTAAAATCATCTTCAGTGACGAGGCCCATTTCCATCTTGCCATCTTCCATCACTCAATCTTCGACTGATTCACGAGAAGCAAATGCATCCTCAACGTGTCACTGTGTGGTGTGGTTTTTGGGCTGGAGGAATCATTGGACCTTTTTTTTATGAAAATGAGGCAGGTCAAGCGCAAACCGTCAATGGTGTTCGGTATCGTGAAATGATAACCAGTTTTTTCTTGCCTAGAATTGAAGAAATGAATATGGAGGGCATGTGGTTCCAACAAGACGGCGCCACATGTCATACAGCCAGAGAAACAATTCAATTGCTGCATCAGTCATTTCCCGGTCGTGTTATTTCGCGTTTTGGAAATCAGAATTGGCCGCCTAGATCGTGCGATTTAACACCATTAGATTTTTTTCTTTGGGGTTTTTTGAAGTCGATGGTTTACGCAAATAAGCCGACAACGACTCGAGCCTTAAAAGAGGAAATTGGACGCTGCATTAATGAAATACCGCAGCATTTATGCAAAACGGTCATTGAAAATTTCATTAAAAGATCGCGTGCATGCCAGCAAAGCCACGGCGGTCATCTGCACGATATATTGTTCCATACATAACCTCATTCTGTCTACTTTACGATCTTTAAATATCTGTGTTTTAATTAAAATTTAAAAATTGCGTTCTTGTTGGGACACCCTTTAACGCCAGAATGAGGCCAGTAACAGCTTTAGGGCCAACCAAAATAGACGAGACGAGACGTAACGAGTAAATTCAAGCATACGTGAAACAATGTTATTAACCAAAATGGTCTAACGTATTTGATCGAAACTGAACGAAACGTTTGACTAGACGCTTTGTTCCGTAAGAACCGAACTTTTACCGTCTCAATTCGTCAACAACTGTGTAGAGTATGTTTACATCAAGTTTTGTTGCATTTTTATCAATTAGTGCAAGTTAACATATATTTATTATTTTATTGTCGTTGTTGGGGATGAAAAAGTAATTCACATGTATTTATTTCGTTTATCAGTTTATCAGGTCAGACGTGTTCTACAACGTTTTATTTTGGGTTAAATGCCAAAACAGCCGTAACGCATGCAAACGCTCATCAGATTGCAATCGTCTCGTCTCGTCTATTTTGGTTGGGCCTTTTGTTTCAAAAGCCGTTTGTGATAGTAGCCAGTTTTCTCTCTTAAGGGAAATAATAAGCTGTTAATGTTACCTGGTTTATTATATCAGACTTTTGAAAATTTAAAGGCTCAACCAAGTTATGCGTTAGCATACAAAAGCTAGAGAGCAAAAGAACGTACTTGCTCAGCAATATATAGCGTCGCCCAAGTTGTGCGTAAGCAATTTTTCGTTTAGTTTCTCAATTTTCGTTTACTTTTCAAAACTTGAGTGTGAGCGCTCGACACCGTATATTGGTAAGCAGAAAAGGGTTGCAACCTGTTTAATAAATAATTTAAATTTTGATTTTAAACACTTACAGTGACTCACAGCTTATTTGATGCAGGTTATACTTTTTTAGAAAAACGAAAAAGACTCGATTTTGGTTAAATTTAATAAAAAAAATTGATACGGCTTGTAATGAAATGCATGTACTGTTTACTGCTGCAGAAAAAACAATAACAAAAACAAAGCTTACTAAAAAAATAGAGAAACAAATAATTTTCTCATCAAAATATGCTCACAGCTTAAATGATGCAGTGTATTTTATATTTTCTCTGAGAATGAAATAACGGTGAAATGTAGTTTTTTTGGTTAGCTTAGCGTCTTAAGTCATTCTCAAAAAATTTTTGTAGAGAAAAGTTGTAAAAATTGAAATTTCTTGAAAATGGGAAGACGGACCTCATTTGAAAAAAGGGAAGACGTTATTCGTCATTATAAAGAGGGCAAAAGCCAACGAAAAATTGCAGAAATTGTTGCTATTAGTTCGTCAACTGTCCAGCACATTATAGAAAGGTTTCGCAACGAAAATAGGATAGAAGACAAGGGAAGATCTGCGCCAAATAAAATATTCAATGATGCAGATAAGAAGTGGATTGTTCGCAAAGTTAAACAAAAACCCGATTTAAGCGCACCAAAATTAACGAACGAGGTCGAAAAATACTTAGGTAAGGTCTGTAACCCTGAAACTGTTCGTAGAGTTCTGCGCGAAGAAAATTTTCATGGAAGGACTGCCCGAAATAAGCCGTTGTTTAATGCTCGTAATAGAAAACGAAGAATAGAGTTTTGTAGAGAACATATGAACAAAGATATTTCGTTCTGGAAGTCCGTTGTTTTCGCGGATGAAAGCAAATTTAACCTGTTCAGGTCTGATGGAAAATCATGCGTTTGGAGAAAACCAAACACCGAGCTTCAACCATGCAATTTGCGATCTACAGTTAAACACGGTGGTGGCAGTGTGATGGTATGGGGTTGCATGTCCCATTCAGGCGTCGGAAATTTAACATTTATCAATGGAAACATGAATAAAGAGATGTATCTGGATCTGCTAAAAGATAATTTAGTACAAAGTGCGGATAAAATGGGCATTAGGGATTCGTTTAGGTACTACCAAGACAACGATCCCAAGCATACGTCTGGTATTGTAAAAACTTGGCTTATCTGGAACTGCCCACATGTAGTACAGACACCTGCACAGAGTCCGGATCTCAACGTTATTGAGAATTTGTGGTCAGTGCTGGAAAATAAAATAAGAAATCACAATATTTCTAATGCTTCTGATCTAAAACGGGCACTACAGGAGGAATGGGATAAAATTAGTTCCGATTATACAGCAAAACTGGTAGAATCTATGAATTCCCGATTAAAAGCTGTTCTGAATCAAAAGGGATACCCCAATAAGTATTAGCCGTAGTCATGAAGTCGAAATATTTATGTTTTTATGTTTTTTGAATACTTTTAATTTAGTGCATCATTTAAGCTGTGACCTCAAAACTGTAACTGAATTACTTTAATTTGCTTTATCTTTCTTATGAAGAAACATTTTTTGTTAATTTTTGTTATTAAATAAAACATATAATTTAACAATATAAAAAATAAAAAATTTTTTTCTCTAATGGAAATACCATAAAATATATTTGATATTTTAATAATTTTTTTTGGCTGCATCAAATAAGCTGTGAGTCACTGTATGTATCGAAATTTTATTAAAAATCAGTAAAAAATGTATGTTTTAGACAGGATTTATTTATTAAGCGAGGTTTGTATTGAAATTGACCGCTTTATTTAATCATAAAGCATGGATGAATTTACCAACTTAAATAAAATATTTTTTATAATTTTAGTTGGCAATCTTTTTTGACATAAAGAAATTATTTTTTATTTGTCATTTCATTCGAATCGATTTATATTGAATTTTTTTTTCATGCTTACTTCGTTTTTAATTAAGTATGGAAAAGTGAGTTTTTGAACTTTTGTATACTTTTCGTTGACTTCTCTCTGAAACTTTTGTATACTTACGCATAACTTGTTTGAGCCTTAAGTTGGAAGTGTAAGTTGAGAACGATTGACGAAAACTGGGTCTCCACTTTCCTCTCAATTTTTTGTTTTTTATCTTTGAACCAAGGATTTCGGTTGTCAAACCTATTCAGTCAAGTCTGCCTTGGTTCGGAAATGCTGAGATAGATAAGTAGGAGAGAAAGTGATACCATGTGAAACATGTGCTGAATGCTCTATGTGTGGCGGAGTGGATTTTTCAGAGTGGAAATCAACATGCGGATTTGGATTTTTTTCTAAAAGGTACATTTCTCGTGTAGTGCAGATTTTATTGTTTTCTTAACTTATCTCTTACATACATCATGTATTATTTTTGTGTCGTTGCGTAGAAATAAAAACGTTTTACATTGTTTCTTTAAAAACTCAAGTTGTTCATAATAAGGTTTTCCACAGTAACCCCCCTTCCACCCTCTTTAGGAATTTCTGCCCGAATTCTTTTTCCATAAAAACATTTGCTGCTTTTCAAAAAATATATGGGAAATATTAGGGTTATTTTTTCATTCGTTACGCGCTCATTTTCTTCAAATTTATCGCCTTTAAAGAAAAAAATGCACTAAGATCCAAAAAAATTTTACCTCTAGATATTACGTAAAACGCTTAAAGATAATTTTGTAGCTATTTTTAACTTAAAATTTTGAATAATGTGATGTACAACATATGGAACTTATTTTGATAGGAAATCATATGTTTTCTGCTCATAAAATTTTGTATTTTCATCCAACAGTTTTATATTTGCAATTTTGTATTTTTGTGTGAAGCTTTAGCTTTCTAACGGTTTAACATATTGCATATTTATTGGATCCAATCCCATCAAAATATCAGTTCCATGTGTGTTTCGGTTTAGATATTTCATTATTCAAAACAGTTTTAGTCCAATATACTTGCAAAATTAAATTTATACGATTTAGGTAATATCTAGAAGCTAATTGTTTTTGTGTCTTAAAACATTTTGTTTTCATTAGAGGTCAAACTTTTAAAAAATGGACGATCACTGGATTATTTGAAAATTTTTGTACTGTGAACTGAACTGGTCTACTGTTGTGTTCTTTCTTGAAAGTTATAATTTATAATAGTTGTTTTTTAATCTATCATCCACTCTTAGGTTATTTCGGTCGTCTTTTGTTTTTTTTTTTTTTTTCTTGAATAAGATTAGAAAGCCACTCAAAATCTAAATAAAGCTATAAAAGTTATTGTGGCTTCAAGAAACACATTTTATTTTCACGTTAACAGCTTCGAAATTTTGATAGCTTTTGAGAAATAATTATTTTATTATGGTTAAAGCGCTTTTAAAAAATTATTGTTAAATTATGTTGTCAAAAAGGAAAGAAAAAAAAATATAATAACAAAGTTAGCAAAATTAAAAACAATAACATAAATGAATGCTAAATATTGGAAGCCCTGCAAGAGTTTAGTTATAATTATAAAAAAACATAAATTTTAACATAATAAAAAAGCTAAAACTTAAGAAATATTTTAAAGTTCTTAAAATATAACATGTTTTTACAAGTACTCAGTACAAGTTTTCAGCAAATCGACACTATTTAACATTTTAAACAATTTCAAACTTAAATAAGAATTTCTTATAAATAAAGCCATTGTTTATATATTTATGTGATATTTTTTGTTGTTTCTTTTAAATGTTTTTAATTTCTAAAGAAAATATAAATATATTTTTAGATAGTTTGTAAGAAACAATTATTGTTTGGTTTTAAGTCAGTCGCAATATGTTGAAAAATTAATTTTACAATTTTAAAAAAATGCATTTAAACAAAAAAATAAAATAAAAATTAACACAAAATAATTTTAACACAAAAATTGAAGGAATGTCAACGCTAAGAATAGTGTAGCAGAAAATTTTAAAATAGAACAAATCACAAATACAAAGAATACAAATATATGCTTCTTGTTTTTATTTAGTTTTTTATGTATACTTCTTTTTTTTTTAATATAAATTTAGCATTTTCTGTAGAGTTTTATTTTTTGTTTCATATTTTTGCATTATTTCTTTAGCATTATTTGCAATTTTTTACTGTTTTACTCTAACTTAGCATCAAGTGTTGAAATTTCAATTTTATTTCATTTTTGCTTTCAG
Organism: Tetanocera ferruginea; assembly: GCA_958299015.1. NCBI lineage: Eukaryota > Metazoa > Arthropoda > Insecta > Diptera > Sciomyzidae > Tetanocera > Tetanocera ferruginea. Next base: position 125,089,647 of record OY282644.1, on the reverse strand, counting down.
GGCTGCTAACTTAAGCTTAGTTTTTTTACTCCTTTTTCTTGGCTTATTCTAGAGCTACGACTACTTTTTCTACTACTATTTCTTCTTTTTTTTTTTCTCCTCAACTAACGTACGTTTGTAGATGTTGTTGATGATGTTTTTGTTGTTGTTGTTGTTGTCACTTATATAAAACTACATTTTCATTTTCATTTCTTTGTCTGCTAAGCTTAACATGAATTTTTTTTTATTATTCTTTGTAACTAATTTTCATTTGTTATTGTTGTAGTTGTTGTTGGTTGTTGTTGTTGTTGCATTTTGTGGTTTTCGCTGATTTTCGCTCAACTTGACTGTTTTCTACTTAACTGTTTTAAACTACTCTACAAATTTATTTCAATCTATATGTAACGGCCTTTCTGTCTGTATATATTATATATAATATAAACTAGTCTTGTTTCATTACTTTTGTTGTTATTGTTGTTGTGGTTTTTCCTGCTAGTGTTGTTTAATAAAATAAATTAGCAGAATTAGTGAAATTTTTCTCGCCATACAAACTTTTGCAGCCAGTCTTAGAGTGGTTCACTTGAAATTTTATAATAAAATTTTATTAAATAAGTATCTAAAAGTTACTTGAAATTTCGCAAAATAATTTTAATTTAAAAGTTTTTTTGTTTTCCCCACTAGAAACATCTTCAATTGAAATAATATTTCATTATATTTTTTTTATAGAAACTATTTTGACTCGAAATAAAAAAATATGAGCCTAAAACTAGGCTAACTTTTGTTTGCCCTTAAGTTTAAAGTAGACGAAAAAATAAAAACAGTTAAGAAATCTGGCCTATATCTTGCGTTTTTTTTTTCCAAAAAATTATATTTTGTTAACTAAGAAAAAGTCTTGTTGATACCTAAGGTTCTTTGAAAACTTAAGTTAACCCTTAAATGCATAGTGTGCCATATATGGCACAACCAAAGAATTTCTTCTCATGTCTCATGTCTCATGTACGAGAGTAGGTTTCAAAAAAATAATACATTTTTTGAGGCATACTGGCTTGAAGCTTTCGTTTTCTCACAGCGGCAACACATACAGAAATCAGCTCATTGAGTTATTTGGCGCAAAAGTGAAAAAAATAATTAAAAAAATCGCTGAGGTCATGCATTTAAGGGTTAACTTAGATATATGGGGAGTAGGTGTTAATATTAAGGCTTAGATTTGGTGATCTCAACGGAAGAAACGTCCAACTCTCTCACTCTTTACCTCAGTACATACGGTCTTTTACGAGATATAAAGAACAACCAAAGTGAAAAGTAAAATACAAAAATTCTTATATATGTTGAATGCTTTAAATTAATAACTATTTACTTCAATACAAATTAGCATAGTAAGTTTAAAATATTGACTTCACTTCTGACCAAATTAGTTCTTATTGCAAGTGCTTTCAGTAATATTAAGTAAAGTAAAAAAATAACTGTAAAAAAAAAAATTGTTCAAAAAACGTGGGATTCCCAAAATTCAAATTTCCCGAAATCCAAACACCGTCGAACTATTATGACACATTTTGATTTAGTTTTTCAACACCTTAAATGTCACATGTAGCGTAGGTGCCCGTTACCTATTCTTAATTTAGGCGCCATGTAGGTAATGGGTGACCTCATGCTAGACAGGTTATGACTTCATGTTCAACGGAGTGACGCTTACTTTACGATAATTTGAATTTGAACAAATAAATATGAAAACTAAGAAAAATTTGTTTTTATGAAGTTTTTATCAAATATATGCCGAACCCTTCTTTGAATTGAAATCCCATAATCCCATGTATTTCATTAATCCCAACTGCGTCAATTTTCATCAAAAAGTTGTTCAACAATGTTTTGAATTTTGTCCAATTTTCACCGTGACACATTATTTTGGACTATGCAGTTAAATACTGAAGATTTCTCGGTACCAAGAAGTAATTTTTTTTTAGAAATTCTAAAAGAAAAATAAATGGAAAATATGAAAACGATAAAAATATCTAAAATCTGGTTGGAGTAAAAATCAAGAAATGCCCACTCTTTATCATTTTTAAAACCTTCAAAATATTAGCTTGGACTTGCATATCAAAATTTGGCAGGGAAGAACAATGAATGACAAAGAGGAAAACATTTGTTCTAGAGAAGATGAAAAAGGAGAAAACATAAATAAACACAATATATTTCAATAAGAAAAAGTACATTCAGAAGGAAAAAAGAGTTGACCTGTTGCCTAATTATCCACTAAAAGGTTGTACACTGAACTTTTAATGAAATAGAGAACATGTACTCCTTTTGTGGCTCTACTTCAAAGCAGTCAACACCGTTTCGCTCAGTCCTCCCATAATCAGTCTGAAACTCAGATTTGAAATTTTAAAAATAATCAATCAATCAATTATTATTGATAATTCCAAAAAATGTATATCATTCAATTTCAATAACGAAAAAGTGGTATACATAAGAAGTTATTCATTAACCCATTGAAGCCTAACCGTAGATTGGATCATTCGATTTTGATAAAATTTTGAAATGTGGGCCTGGGTGACCAAAGAAGTGGATAGAAACAGAAATATTTTTTAAATTTTATGAAGTTCAATAAATTTATGAAGTTCATAAGCTTCATGTTTTTAAATCTTTTATTTACTTTCTATTCAATCCATAGGATATTTTACTTTCCAGGAGAACATAGATATTTTTTGTACACGCCATGTACTGTAGGGTGTTGAAATACCCAGTTTGATTAAACCAGGTATGACTGCCAGGTGTCTTGGGATATCGCTGTCGGTTTTTTTTTAATTGCATAGAGGACACATTAGCAGACACCTGAAGCTTTTTTCGTTTTTCCCATTTCCCTAGATTAAGCAGCATTTTTCCTGAGTATATTTCGACAAAAAAATACAGTCTTTCATCTGTATAAAACTATGGTTAAAATAAGACTGTTCCAATTTTTTTTTTGTTTTGGCCCATTCTTTATCTTTACTTAAGAAAAATTACCGTAATATCTCTCATCTATTTCAGTATTTTTTATATGTCAATACTTTCTTGGGTATTTAAGTCAATAAGCATGCTTGTAGCACATCTATATCAGGTCAATTAATTTGAATCGGGCATACAAACGTTTTCGGCAGAGAACTGAAGCGTCTGTTGTTGCAAGAAGTAATTTTATCGAATAATAATATAACACAAGAGTCAACAAAATTGTTGAAATAGTTTTTGTTTTGAAATTAATATGCTCTAAAATGCCTAACGCAGCATACTTCTGATTAACTAAATCTGGTCCAGTCCCTAGATATTTTTTACCTTCATGCACTTCATGAAATTAAATAAAAAAATATTTTATTTTTTTGACGGTTAACTTGTTTTGACACTAAAATAGCAAAAAAAAAAACTTTAAGATATTTTTGAATTTATTGAAAAATCGTTTTATTTACATACTTGTTGGCAAAATTTTAAATAAAATTTGTAGTGTTCAATTCGGTATGGAAAATTGTAAAATTAATTCTAACAGAAAACAATACGCACCCTCCCATCATGCTGGTATTGACGCTGTATATATTTTTCCCCTATCATTATTTTTATTTTCGAACAGCGCATTTTGAACATTATTTAATAAAATTGATAGCATAACAAAAATTTGGTCGCAGCTATTTGTATAATTAAATTCTTTAATGTGCATTATCATGATATAATAAAAAATATAATAATAATAAAACATAAATATTAGATATATATTTTTAGTAAGTTTAAATTTTTACTTCGGTTGTTCTTTTTAATTTGAAAAAGACTTCATTCATTTCCTCATACCTCAATTTCGAAATTCTCTAGATTTTCCTTCTTCGCTCTTTTGTGATTTAGTGAAATCTTTGCTAAAGCACATGATAGAATAATTTTACCAGGTAGTGTTGACAAATGTTGATTCTCTTAGCTACAAGTAAACGAACTCTTGTCAAAAACAGCTGTTCGTTGTTATATTCGTTGGCCAGATTCAGCTGTGTCAACTGTTGTGACAGCAACACATCGGGGAGCGCTATTATCGGTATTGAAGTTTCAGAAAAATTGTCAAGTTTATGAAATATCAAGCTTTGCATCAAATACGAATGAAAATTTTACCGATAAATAAAAAATGTTCTATTTTTAAATGCATTTTAATGCGCAACTTCATATTTATGCGCATCAAGTTTTGACTTAGCAGTTGGCAACTGTTGGATACGCTGAATGTGACCAGTGAAAATTAATTGTATGCTATGACGGATTGTGAGCGCTCTCTTTCTTGTTATATTTTTTGACAAAAGTCCAATTCCAACAACAAACGTCAAAACTACCTTGGAGTAATTATATCATGGCTAAAGCATATAAAAAAATCTTTCTGTATGATTTGTTTTGACATTATTTTATTTATTTATTTTTTGTTTTGTTTTGTAATTTCAGAAAACTTGAGCCTGTCACATATTTTCTAAATATTGTTTATTTAAAAATTTTGCTTCTATTTCCAGTTTCCAGCCACTGCAACATTTCAATCAACTGCTTCTCTATTCCTTAGCTCTGCAACTACTTCTGCTACAACTTATAGTTTTTTTTATTTTCTTAAACTACCAGCTACTTTTTATGTTTCTTTATTTTTTTTTTTTCTTTTTTGTTTGTTTGTTTGTCATATAAAAAAATTCTACAGTATTCAGTGAGTTTTCTAACTTGTTTCATTTAAACTGTTCTGCTTTTAGCATTGATTTCTAACTCGTCTTGCTGTGCATTTATTTTCGCCACTGTTGTCGCCGCTTACTGTGTGTGTATGTGTGTGTTTTAGTTTTTGCTGCTTTTCTTCCAAACTCCAACTTTAACGGTTTTATTTAAATTTGAAAAAATTCAAAATTTTTCGCATCTCTGCAACTAACTCCGTGTGCATTCTTTTTAAGGCTGCTTTTAGCGTTATTTTTCAGCTGCTTGACCGCCAACCTTTATATAATTTTGTTTAAAAGTTTTCAACTTGTTTCTTCTGCTGGTCAGCTATTAACTATTTTTGTTTTTTGTTTTTTTTTTTTTATTTCTTCATTTTACTTAAAACTAAACTTCTGCTATTAGCTTAAACACTTAGTTGTTGTATTTCTTGACTTTCCTGCTTTTACAGCGTGGCGTTTTATTTCGTTTTTCTATACATTACAATAATATTTTCGAGCACTGTATTGCGTGCTCTTTTTTTGCCACTGTTTAGAAATTTATGTTTGTTTAAAAACAAAATAAAAATAATTTAAACATAAATTTTTTGCTGTTGCAAAAATAAAAATATAAGCAAAAAATTGTTCTAAAATAATTAAGCATAGCGTAAAAAAAAAACAAATGTCTAAGCATTTTTCTTATAGCATTTCTTCTTTTTGTTTTTTGCTTATTGTTCTTCAGTTTGAATTTGAACTTATTTTTTTTTTTCCATCTCTAACAATTTAGTTTTCATTGCATTCACAAAACTATAAATAATTTAATTTTTTTTTTTCTTATTTTAATAACGAAAATATTTTAACATCATTAATAAAATGAAAAATTGAAAAAAAAAATATCAGTACAGAACATAAACATAAGAGAAAACAACATATAATAAAATTTGAATAGTTTTTATTTTTAAATAATAGCTAATAAATTAAGGCATTAATTTTAAAAAAAGCATTTTTTTTTAATTTATAATTATTTAACAATAGAATTTACAAAAATACTTAAATGTATTAAAAAAATACATTTATTAAGCATTTCTTTTATTTTTGCTTATTTTGCTTATTTTGCATGCTCCTTTAGTTTAGGTTTCATTATCGTTCTTCTTTTTGCATGCTTTTTCTTTGCTGCTTTTTTGCTTTGCTTTGCTTTTTTGCTCTGTTGCTTGCAGTACATTTTCTTTATAATCTCTGTGTTATTTCTTTCTATCGTTCTTTCATTGTCTTCTTTCCCTAAGCGGCGTTTGTTTTTCTTTTCATTAATTTTATGTTCTAGTTTCTTGTTTATTCTGTTACTTGTTTTGCCGCAATTTTATTGTTTGTTTTGAGAGTTAAAAAAAATCACTTTTTATTTGTTGTAAATTTTTAATTTTTGTTTTTTGTTTTTCATTTTAACTTCATTACAATCAGTTTCATTTTATTTTGTTTTTATCAATTTGTTTTTTATTTCCAAGTCTTAAAATTTTCTATGTTTCTTTAATTTATTTTCTGTTTTTTTTTTTTTTTGTTTGTTTTATTTTTAAATTTCTTAAATAATAATTTATGGAAAACATTGCATTTTCAGTTGAAGTGTTGTGGTTGTTGTTTTTGATGTTGTTGTTGTTGTTGTTGTTGTATTATTGATGTCACATTTGTTGTTGTTGTTGAAGTCCAGCAATCCATTAACTTTAAACGTACATCATCTGTCGAATGTGCGGAATTTGCAAATTATATCTAGAGAATAAGCAAAAAAGATAAAAGTTAACGATATTCTTTAAAATTCCAATCATAATAAAAAACTTAATAAGCATCGAATAATTTTTTATTAGACGAAACAACTCAAAACTGTTTCGACTTCTAAACAGCACTTCTGGAAAATAGCAAAATAAGGCAGAATTTATACTCGTTAGCAATATTATTTAACTAATAGATATACGAGTATTTTTTTAAAGCTTCAAGAATAACTTTCCTACAATAAGGATTAACATTAAATTCCTTAAATTATGGAATTAAGTTGCTCTGCTTAACTAGACATGCGTGGTAACATGAGTTACTGCGCTGTACAGTGGTTTCAATGCAACATAGCAAAGCACAATTATTCGAATAGTCACATGCTTGTTCTTCTTTGTTAAGTCGAAGCATTTTAATTTCAAAAGTAACCGCAAACTTGTTTTTAACTTCCATTTTTGTTTCTAGGCCAGAGTCGCTTATGTCCAAAAAAAAAATAGCAAAATTAAACAAAAACAGTTGTCATAAAACTAATGATTATTTGAAGGTTGATAACACTGTTTTAGGCTTGGGCGGTTATTTTTAGCGAGTCTGACTTGCAAATTTCATAATTGAAAAAGAATGTTTCGGTCATGCCCGAAAATGAAGTACCCTAAACCTACTTTTTCAATATATCAGTTAGTTTCGTAACAAATGTCGGATTTTAAACGGTTAAGAAAAAGCTTTTAATTTTCAAACGAAATGTGTTTATTTCTGAAAATATTCACCGTTTACACCTATGGTGCCTTGCCAATGTCAAAAAATCAAATCAAAAATTCCATTTTGAGAAAACTCTTATTTTTTGGTGCAAATTCCTACTGCAACTCCTGTCAATTTTGTACGTTTGAAGGGGATACAGGCGGTCGTGCGTTATCGAGTAACAGAATTAATCCATGCTTATTCACCAGAGAGGGCTGTTCTTAAACGCAATTTTGCGTAAATTTCATGCACAGTAGCTCTTTGAAGTTATAGTTTCGCCAGGATTTGATAAAAGACGACTTCAGAAGTTCACCAAGCAGTTACCATGACCTTCTTTGGGTGCAATCTTGCTTTTGCCTGGGGGCTGGTAGTTTTTCTGCATCCAACCATTATCCTAAACGTTTACATACATTGTAGATCTCACCAAGGTATTGTAAAGTTTTCAATGAATTGCGCTCAGTTACTGCCCACAGCTTGTCGTCGTCAACACTTACTCTCTTTAATTTCATCATGGAGGGGACTTAACGAAAGACAGGTGCACATTCCAATGGCACCATATACTACAAGTGTCCAGTTCTTTTCTCTCTGAACCAAGAGAAAAGAATCAAACCAAGTAGATTTGACGGTGAACGAGGATAAAATAAACTATTTATTATCTTCCCAAACAGGGAAGCGTAGCGTAAAGGCTCTCAGGCTATAGCAGGCAAATATAATTTTGAAGTAGTCAAGGAGTTTATGTACCTTGGCAGCCTGGAGATTAAGCGAAGAATAATAATTGTTAATAGGTGCGGGCTACTACAGGCTTAGTAAGCAATAAGGTTGCAAAGTTATGCAACCTTCCTCTCTCGATCGACATAGCTGACAATCTTCAAGACCTTCATATTCTTTGAAAAATTGTTGCTCCTGTTCGAGTTGGAGTTGAATATCGCATTCTACTGAACCACGAGCTTTATGAGCTCTAAGGTTGCGGTTATAGTGAGCGCCGAGACAGACAGACAGGCAGGCAGGCAATGTGAACAAGCGAGATAGATAGCTATCTGCATCTCGTTTTTTCACACAGATTTCAGCCTGCCTGCCTGTCTGAATCGCGTTCACTATAACCGCAACCTAAGACATTAATTTTGTTCAGCGTATAACAATTCAGTTTCTACGCTGGTAAGGTCGTATGAATGAAGAAGCTCTACCGAAAAAAATGCTTGAGTTGAAAGCTGAGGGTCGATGACGAAGATGAAGACCATGTCTTCGATGCATTGACCAGGCAGATGAAGCCCTTGCCGCGCTGTGTAAAAATTGGAGAAAGCGCGCGCGAAGCAGAGTCGACTGGCGAGAGCTGATAGACTCGGCCGTAACCTGACCACGGGATGTTATGGCCACCTAGCTAGCAATTTAATTTAGGTACTGGAATTGGGAGTCAAATTTTTCACATACAAGAAGTCGATGCATTCCAATTCATATCAAATAATTTCTTTTTACTCCGGAATGTCAAAAATTATATACGGTTTTCACTTTTGTTGACATTTGAAGAAGGCGTTGGTCTGTTTATCTCTTTCGATATGTAAACAAACACACACAAAAATTGGCCATTTTAGCCCTTGAAAGGACTTTCACCGAGCTTCTTATGGTCAATTGTGTTGTGTGTGTTATTAATCGTTTTCGCACAATTGACCGAGAACTGGATCTACATGTTTTATGCCGACTCCGAACGGCTAAAGTTCATGTTCTCAACAAGCATTACATGGCATTTTTTACTCTCTGAGGTTTGCCATTGTCTGCAGAGAGGTGGTGACCGATCAGAAAAATTTTTTTATTGAAGAAACTTTTCGTCGCGACTGGGGATCGAACTTGGGCTCCGAGCATGCTAAGCCACACACATAACCTGCATGTCACGGTCACCACAACAGATCTTCGAAAATCGGTTCGAACGTATGTACAGATCCATAGAACAATGAACAAGGTAGCTGCAGGGCTATAAATCCTCTCTCTCTCCGAGTCATAATTGTCAAAATAAATAAAAATTGTTTGATGTCAAAGTTGTATGTTTCAAAGTTGTAAATTTTAAAAATATAACAAATAATCGATATTTTAATGAATAAAAAATTGTTTTAAGTTCAGTTAAACAAAGAAAAATAAGGTTTATCGGTTAATAACAAATTGATGACCTTAAACAAATGCCAAGGTCAAGTTATTGCAAGAGCAAATAAAAAACACAGCAATAAAGATATGCGCTTTATTTGTACAAGATAGACATACCTATAATTCAATAATCTATTCAAAAAGAAAGATAACGAAGTGTTAATAAACAAAGAGGCTTTAATGAACAATGATTATGAAGAGAGTGAAAGGAAAATAATATTATAAATTAGATAATGACAGCAAAACAGTTCAGTGACTTAAGTCATAAATTGAATATTACTGAATATTATTTGTATCAGAATAGATCAAAATTAGAGTATAACATATAAAAGGGTAAGTATTCGTATCTGAAAAAAAAAATGTGCGATGCACCGGAAGGCTATAATTTTTACCAACATGATTTAGGGAAGAAGGAAAAGTTTTGAAGCCGCCAGCACAGCAGTTAAGGAGGAATAGTGGTGAGGGTGAAATAACGTATAACGGAAGAGTTTATCTAGTTTTATCGAGCACAGCTGAATGAGTTGAATTCACTAGAAGAAGCTTTTGAAATCAGTACGTCCGTAGGATAATGACATTTTTGGAAAGTTGTCTTCGATTAACAAAAACGAAAACGCGCTCATTCATAATGCTCGTGTTGCCAAATCAAAGATTGCATGAAATTTTTTGAACTGATGACCTTATTCGCTGGATTTTGATATTATATAGAACTTTTTGCGATGGCTAACCCGAAAGGTGTACGAAGATGGAAGGCGATGCAAAACTAAACAAGCATTAATTGAAGGAATATAATAAGTTCGGAGAGCTATTTTCCTAGATTACATACAAGTTCTATATCATTGCATTAAAGTTAAAAGTTATTTTTAAAAATTAGAGTTGTACCCGTGCTTGAATTTTGTTCCAAATATCAATGTTTATATATTGTGTTCTTATGTTTAAAATTGCTGTACTTTTTATGCATTTCAAATTTCTTTAAGTGGCTCTATTCTTAAGTACAAGCAATTTGTTGATTAGATTTAACCCACACTCACTCATCACTCACCTCTGTGTAACCTATTTCGGAGCACCTTGATGTTGGTATTGTGTGTATGCCTCATCGGGTGATGCAGCCGTGCTAGCCTGTTCGGAATCTGTCATTGGCATTGTTGGAATTATCGTTGGTGGTGGATAATATGGATACGTTGGACTAATATACTGTAACGATGGAGAGAAATTCTATAAAAAAAAAAACATTAATAATCACATCACATTGTTTAGTTTCAATTTTGAAAATATTTCAATACAAATTTGTTAATCACGTTCTAAGTAAACTTAGCAACAAATAAAAAAGAGAAGAATTTGAGAAATACTGACGAAGCAATAGATAATTCTTTAATTATAATATTTCCATTTATATTTATGGTCATATTTCATATTCATATTCATACTCATATTCATATTCATATTCATATTCATATTCATATTCATACATGTTCATGTTCATATTCATATTCATATTCATATTCATATTCATATTCATATTCAAATTCATATTCATGTTCATGTTCATGTTCATATTCATGTTCCTGTTCATGTTCATATTCATACTCATATTCAAATTCATATTCATATTCATATTCATATTCATATTCATATTCATATTCATTTTCATATTCATATTCATATTCATATTCATATTCATATTCATATTCATATTCATATTCATATTGATATTCATATTCATATTCATATTCATATTCAAATTCATATTTATATTTATATTTATATTCATATTTATATTCATATTTATATTTATATTTATATTTATATTCATATTCATATTCATATTCATATTCATATTCATATTCATATTGATATTCATATTCATATTCATATTCATATTCATATTCACATTCATATTCATATTCATATACATATTCATATTCATATTCATATTCATATTCATATTCATATTCAAATTCATGTTCATATTCACTTATACATATTCATATTCACATTCATATTCATATTCATATTCAAATTCATATTCATATTCATATTCATATTCATATTCATATTATTATTCATATTCATATTCATATTCATATTTCATATTCACATTCACATTCATATTCATATTCATATTCAAAATTCATATTCATATTCATATTCATATTCATATTCATATTCATATTCATATTCATATTAATATTCATATTCATATTCATATTCATATTCATATTCATATTCATATTCATATTCATATTCATATTCATATTCATATTCATATTCATATTCATATTCATATTCATATTCATATTCATATTCATATTCATATTCATCTTCATATTCATATTCGTATTCATATTCATATTAAAATTCATATTCATATTCATATTCATATTCATATTCATTTTCATTTTCTATTCATATTCATATTCATATTCATCCTCATATTCATATTCATATTCATATTCATATTCATATTCATATTAATATTAATGTTCATATTCATATTCATATTCATATTCATATTCATATTCATATTCATATATTCATATTCATATTCATATTCATATTCATATTCATATTCATATTCATATTCATATTCATATTCATATTCATATTCATATTCATATTCATATTCATATTCATATTCATATTCATATTCATATTCATATTCATATTTATATTCATATTCATATTCATATTCATATTCATATTCATACTCATATTCATATTCATATTCATATTCATATTCATATTCATATTCATATTCATATTCATATTCATATTCAGATTCATATTCATATTCATATTCATATTCATCTTCATATTCATATTCGTATTCATATTCATATTAAAATTCATATTCATATTCATATTCATATTCATATTCATTTTCATTTTCTATTCATATTCATATTCATATTCATCCTCATATTCATATTCATATTCATATTCATATTCATATTCATATTAATATTAATGTTCATATTCATATTCATATTCATATTCATATTCATATTCATATTCATCTTCATATTCATATTCGTATTCATATTCATATTAAAATTCATATTCATATTCATATTCATATTCATTTTCATTTTCTATTCATATTCATATTCATATTCATCCTCATATTCATATTCATATTCATATTCATATTCATATTCATATTAATATTAATGTTCATATTCATATTCATATTCATATTCATATTCATATTCATATTCATATTCATATTCATATTCATATTCATATTCATATTCATATTCATATTCATATTCATCTTCATATTCATATTCGTATTCATATTCATATTAAAATTCATATTCATATTCATATTCATATTCATATTCATTTTCATTTTCTATTCATATTCATATTCATATTCATCCTCATATTCATATTCATATTCATATTCATATTCATATTCATATTAATATTAATGTTCATATTCATATTCATATTCATATTCATATTCATATTCATATTCATATTCATATTCATACATATATTCATATTCATATTCATATTCATATTCATATTCATATTCATATTCATATTCATATTCATATTCATATTCATATTCATATTCATATTCATATTCATATTTATATTCATATTCATATTCATATTCATATTCATATTCATACTCATATTCATATTCATATTCATATTCATATTCATATTCATATTCATATTCATATTCATATTCATACTCATATTCATATTCATATTCATATTCATATTCATATTCATATTCATATTCATATTCATATTCATATTCATATTCATATTCATATTCATATTCATATTCATATTCATATTCATATTCATATTCATATTCATATTCATATTCATATTCATATTCATATTCATATTCATATTCGTGTTCATATTTCTATCGTTCATCTCATTTGTTATTTATTTAGAAGACAAAAAAATAATTTTAATAATCTTTTGTAGCGTTTCCTCAATAGTTTTTCAATGTATTGCAACTTACAGAGTTGCCAATTTGTAATGTGGCTAGTTGAGGCATCATCGTCCCGTATGGCACACCAGTTTCTCCACTGACCATCATTGAAATGCCACGTGGTTGAACCTGATTGACGCCATCCGGTTTGTAGGATGTAACGCCTAATTGTGGAGCAGCGGCTGCCATCTGCATGTACTGTAAAGGAAAGAAAACAATTGTTAACAGTTCCTCTTTTATTTATAAAAAAAAATAAAATAGTTTGTTTTGTCATTTTCATAGTATTCCGATTAATCTAGAGCTAGTTTTTGCATTGCAGCCAAACATTCACTCACCTGATCATCTACCTGAGTGATCGGTTGTGTCATCATATAGCCCGGTATCCATTGTGAACCAGCCATTGGGTAGCCACCCACCTGTGGGGCACCGAAACGTGAATATGGTACACCCAACGGAGTGCCCACATTAACACTGACGCCATTTTGTTGCATGCCAGGATCATAAGCCACCGGAATGCCTTCGGCGGAGACATCACGCCACGTTCGACCACCTTGATCAGGTGTTTTGAAAAGGTTTTTCTTTTTCGGTCCACCATCGGCGAATTTAACCAGCAGGGCATCTTTGGCACCAGGTATTGTGTTGCCGTTAAACATCTGAATGATTTGTTCGCATTTTTCGCGACTCTCCATGCGTGCAAAACCAACACCTGCAGCATGGGTGAAATGTGAAATGAGACGGTAGTTGAGAATTTGGTTTCTCAGAATGCAACTTTATTGCACTCGAAAAAAAAAAAAATCGAGTTTTTGACACAAACCTTTTGAGTTCATCTGCTGATCGCGTAGAATTCTTGTAGACACAACCTGTCCATATTTGGACAGCATGTTTTCGAGGTCTGTCTCCTTGAAGTGTGGCGGCAAATTGGCGATGTACAAATTTGTGGGATCCTGTTCTTGTTGCTGATTAGTTGTGATGACGTTTGTGGTTTTTGGTTAAGTTTTTGTTTATTGATGATGGTGGCGATTGTGTTTGAAAAAATATTTATTTAAACAAATAAACGAGGCACACACAAAAACAAAAGCACATGTTTAGCAATATATAGAGATGTGTGCGAGAAAAGACGCACATGATGGTAACAGAACGAAGTAGAGAAAAAAGACAGAGAAAGTAAGAAATGGAAAAATTTTAAAATTAATTAATATTTTCTATAAATAAACGTTGGTAAATATTCCTAAATATGTTTTCCTAGTTTTGTTTTCGTCACTGTGTTAGTTGTGTTGTGTGTGTATGTGTGAAAGTATATTTTAGTGTAAAATTTATTCAGTGTAAATTGAGTGTAAATGACAAAAATAGCCCTAACAGTTATTTGATTAATATGAATAAGATAATGTGAGTGTGTGTGTGTGTGTGTTTCGATCCAATTTTTGGGCAAAAAATGTTGTGGTAGTGCATATTAGTAATATCTGTATCGAAAGAATCAAATAGTTCTAAGGATTTTAAAGTTCTTAAGAGAATTATGACTAAAATTTTCTTTAAAATTTATTCCCGACATTTTGGAACAGTACATTTTAATACCTTTTGACTTGCTCTTAGTTAAATTTTTGGCATATAAATGCATGAATTTAAAATTATTTATACATAAAACGATATTTTTAAAAATTGTTAAATCACTCAAATTGATGGCAATGAAAAAAATCCTTAGATAGGTTTTAGTTGCGACGTTACAAATGGATGGAGATTCCACAAATGTACTTTTCTGTGAAAGTTATAACAATGTGACATACATAAATTTTTGTCATTGTAGAAAAATGTCGCCATTAAAGTGCTTAAATATGTGTTGATTGTTTATGTGTTTATGTTAAGCTATCAATTTTTAACCCTCATTAACTCTTATTATAACAACTCTTATATCTTTTTACAACACCTAACAAGAGAACTTACAACTAAGTATAGCTGCTAATACAAGACTGATTCATTGATTGATTGATTGATTGATTGATTGATGTATATAGTTTGTGATATATTTTTAAATATATACTCTTAAAATAATTCATATATATATATATATATATTATATTTGAAATTTCTTACGATATACGTTATTATTTGTTAAATACTTGTTTCGGCCGGCGCACTAGTTACAAATCTAGTTACAAAAATGATGATTGACTGCGGGGTTTAATAATTATTCTGCTGCTTTAAGGCACTATTTTAACAACAATTTCTTTACATTAGCTAAAAAAACGAATTTTAGGTAATTTAAGTTAAACTATATTTCAATAAAAGCTAAAAACGCGCTATTAGGTTAAAATTTGGATTTTTTTTTTTAACATTACTAAAATGTTATGTTTTAAAATTACTAAAATATATGAGTAAAAAAAAGACAAATCTAAAGGTATCTAAAAGATTTTCAAAAATTATATTAAACTGAATTTATACATAACAATAAACTGCTGCATAACGTATACCAGAACAGTTGGCAGTTTGCATGTGTATTTCGAGAATAAACTAATTTTTTTTTTTTTAAATCAGGATAATGATTTAAGAAGACAAAAAGAAATCATAAAAATTACTGTTTGTCTAATATTGCTATATATTTTGTCTGAAAGATTAAAACATAAGAAATGTTCTTTTCAAACTGCCAGATTTTGAACTGCCATCAGTTCTGGTACAAGCTATAACTACAAAAGTTCATTTTTTAACACATCTTAACATATTTGTTCTATATAAATATATTCTATATAAAATATATTGATATTAATCAATAAACGTTCTAGTCATACTTTTATGTTACACTCTGTTATTTCTACATTAGTTTGAATTGCTAAAAGTACTTTTTTGTATATTTTTATTTTATTATTTTGGTTAAAATTTTACGCATTTTATGAATGGGTTAAGAATTTAGGTGTCGTCATGAGTTTGTGATTGGTAGAAGGGTTAAAAATGTTGTGCTCTTGTGTAGCATGAGAAGCATTTTTGGTGAGGTTTCCTTTTTGGGGGGTTTTTTTAAGTCTTTCCTCCCACTTCTAGTATTTTTTTTGGTTTACCGTTAGATGTTTTTTTTTACAAATACAACAATTTTCGAAATAAATTGAGAAATATTTTAATGAAATGGCTTTTACTTTAGTTTTTAGTTTTACTTGTGGAAATTTGTACAAATCTTTCTTTTCTAAATTGATTTTTTTATATATATATATATTTCCTACATGAGATGGGTATGGAGCCCCATTTACAAAATTGCCAAACAGGTTTTGCCGTTCGGAGTCGGCATAAAACATGTAGGTTCAGTTCTCGGTCAATTGTGTGGAAACATTTAATAACACACACAACACAATTGATCATAAGAAGCTCAGTCAAAGTCCTTTCAAGGGCTGAAATGGCTAATTTGTTTTTTTTTTTCACAGGGGAAAAATTGTTCTCTAGTACAGAATGAGAGAAATTTTCATGAGAATTTTGTTGGGCTAATTTTAATTTCATATTTTATAATCTATGAAATATATTTCGTCCAAAGGATATATTTATTGTTATCAAAACAGATATTCTTGTTTAAAAAAGTAATTAAAATTATAACGGTCCTTTTGGGTTTTAGCAAAAGCAACTTTTGAATGTTTTTCCATTACTTGGGCGTAATGCTTAAACAGAACGGACATGATTTCGATGGACCCTCTGCCCGTATTCGAGTTACTTTTTAACTTACCCAAATCTTTTTAAACTTAAAATGATGATTTTGTGTTTGGGAATTTTGTGATTCGCCATTATTTGTGCATTCTGAAGTTAGGTTTTTGTAAATGGGGATACCATACTGAACCCTTCTTTGATATACTTGAGTTTCTAGCATGTATATTTTTTATTCAAATGATGCTTTAGACCTCGAGAGGTTAAAGGAACAGCATTGCTTTTTTTGAATGCTACACTGAGAAAAAAACACATACCTCGCTCCGGTAAAAAATTTCTCTATTTTTGATAATAGCAATTTTCTCTTTTTCAAATAAAATTTTCTTCAATTAGAATAAATTTTCACATTTTCAAAGAAATATTTCTTTACTTCTAGGAAATGAATTTATTTCAATGTCTCTAATAATGATAAGTATTTTTCTCGCACAAAAAATTTCTCATTTATAGAGAAATTTTATTGAAAATGAAAAACTTTTCTTATATTTTGATAAAAAATTCACTAAGAGAAGTATTTTCTTCAATAAAAACAAATATTTTCTCAAAAAAAAAAGTATTTTTCTCTAAAAACGATATATTTTTCTATTTCATGGAAGCTTTTTATCATTTTTAGAGAATTTTTAGTAGTGACCGACCGAACGTGAATTTTTGCCGAAGCCGAAGCCGATTCTTCGGCAAAATAGAAATAATCGGCCGAAGGCCGAAGCCGAAGCCGAATAAAAACCAAATGTTCTCAAGTAAAAAAAAATTATAAAGTTTATTCTTTGCTTTTGTTAAGGGCCAATGTTGAATGTGAACCTCACCTAAACGTCAAGTTTTTTCTGCATTTCATTTGGCATTTCTCAATTTCAGATTAACTTAATTTGAACCATGGAAAGATATATAATCGAGCCACGCGTTAAAGTTATTCAAGAAATGGCAACAGTGGATGATCAATTTTTGAAGAAAATCACCTCAGTGGATTCGTCAATAAGCATAATTGCCGCAAACCATAATTGTCGAAAAACCAATGCACCCACAAAGAATGACTGTTTGGCGCGGTTTATGGGCTGGCGGCATCATCGGGTCGCATTCATTCCAAAATGAAGCCGATCAGGCAGTTACTGTGAATTTTGTTCGCTATCGAGAGATGATAACGAACTTTTTAAGGCCCGAATTAGTAGATATAAATGTGGTTTCAACAGGACGGTACCACTTGCCATACAGCTAACGAAACAATGGCTCTTTTGCGCGACAAATTCAATGGCCATGTTATCTCAAGTGGTGGCTATGTCAATTGGCTGCCAAGATCATGTGATTTGACACCGTTGGACTTCTTTCTTTGAGGTTATTTGAAAGAAAAGGTGTACGTCGATAAGCCAGTAACAATTCAAGAGCTAGAGGATGAGATAATTCGGCACATTAACGGCATAGAACCTCAATTATGCCTCAGCGTCATCGAAAATTTGGACCATCGGATGGAGGTGTGCCGCCGAGGTCGCGGAAGCCATATTGCCGATATTTTGTTTCATACATAATTCAACCATACGAATATTATCATAATAAAAAGAAATGCTAGTAATTTTCTGAATAATTTGTGTTTTATTCAAAATCAAAATCGGCCCTTAAAATTTAACCACCCTTTATTAATTTCAATACAAAAAATCATTAAAATCAAAGAAATCATTGAATTAGAGTTAAACGCAAGAGTTTTTCTGCAAGAATCGGATTTTTCTGTAATCGAATTATTGACGTCAGGATAAAGTAGAAAAAAATTGAATATATTTTCGATCCAGTGGAGAAAAGCTACAGAAATGTAATTCTAACTGAAATCTGGCAGAAAATTTCTAGCGTTAACTCGGCTTTTATATTTCAGTCCATAACAAAAGCAAAAACGTAACAGTTGAACTCGCTGCATTTATCATTTGAATATAATTTTCAAAGAATGAACACCAACTCGTGAAAGAACAGAAAACGAGAGAAACACAAAACGAACAATGAAAATATTAAAAATGTTTACTGAATAATTCAAAAAAGTTCAAAAAACTTATAAAAAAAATCAGACATGCACAACGAAATCAACAAAATTTTTTCGTTTCGTTGACGCCGAAAAATAAATTATCAAAATTATTTCGTTTTTTAAAAAAACGAAAATTTTCTATAATTTTCTCCTATGCTAAAAAAAATTTCTTCTGATACAAAAAAAAACGAAATTTTTTTGTTGAAATTAACGTTGTTTTCAACGGTTGATTGGGAAAAAAACGAAAAAATTTTATATCGTTTTCTTCGAAACGAAATAAATATTTTTCGTTTTTTGAATTAACGTTATTTTTTTATTTCGTTTCAACGAAACAAAAAAAATATTTCGGTTACCGTTAAAATTAACGTTAACGTGCATGCCTGAAAAAAATTGTTTCGCAAAGTAAAAATAATCGGCACAAATAATCGGCTATTTCGGCCGAAGCAGAAGCCGAAGCCGAAGATCAAAATATTGGCCGATTATGCCGATTACCGAAGCCGAAGCCGAATAATCGGTCGGACACTAATTTTTAGTATCGCAATTAGAGAATAGCATTCTCTGGAGCAAAGTCTATACCATTTTTCTCTAAATATGATGCCTTTTTTATCATATTCCAAGACACTTTTTTCTGAGTGTAATTATGTTTAGCCAAATCTAAAAAACAACTTCATGTATCTATAATTGTTGTATTGCATTGGTGTTTATTTCGGTCAAACTACGATAAAGAGGGTTGTGTCCATTGCAATTTTTGATAAAGCCAGCATAATGAGGGCTTTAAGAAATCAATAATCATATAGCTTTTGTAAAATAATAAAAAAGTTATATGCTGGTCATTTTTAAAATCATCACATTTAAATTCTTTGAGATCCTAGATGTGTTATATACTTGCTTTTTGTTTGGAGATAGTCTTAATGGAGAAAGCAGAGTCAATTGATCCTACGTGAATGGTTCAGTGGCAGCTCATATTTAATCTATCACGAACAGGTTCAATATATCGTTGAAACTGTGCTAGACTGACATGCGGAGGATGCGGGTTCGTATCCTCACTGCGCTAGTATCAAAAATTTTAATTTAATAATTTAAATTCTCATTCTAATGTTTCATTAACTGCTGGGTCAAACAGAATCTTCGAAATAAATTCGGTTTTTTTTTATATTATATTTCTTTGAAGTTATCACCACAAAGGTTTTTCCATAAAGTCACAACTAACAAAGTTACGAGCAAATAAAGTTAAAAATAAGTTTTTGTTTTTAAGAATTTCAACTTTCAATGCAATTTTCTTTTCGTATCTAAAACAAGACTTTTTCAAAAGATTTGATACCAGGGACCGAAAATAACTGTTATTTTACAATTTTCAATTGAAAAAGACACATTGAAAAAATTGTCGAATGATATTTTCAAATATACCATTCTATAAAAGAATGGAAACATAATTCTATAAAAGTTAAAAATTAACTGTTATTTTTTTGTCTTTTATTTTTTCAGACAAAAATAAGGGTTACCTTTGACTTTTATTTTATCGGTCAAAAATAACAGTTATTTTGTGACTTTTATTTTTTCGGTCAAAAATATCAGGCAATCTGTGTTTGTTTAAAGGCTGCTTGTCCGATTAAAAAACTATTGATACCATATGTAAAAGGTGATCAACGATGAGACCAAAATTATGGTATTGATAGTTTTTTAGTCAGTAAAATGGCCTTTAAAAAAAACACAAATTGCCTGATATTTTTGACCAAAAAATATAAAAGGCAGAATATAACTGTTATTTTTGACCAATTAAATAAAATTCAAAAGTAACTGTTATGTTTGCCAGAAAAAAATATAAGGCACAAAATAATTTTTATTTTTGTCGAAAAAATAAAAGTTAAAAAATAACAGTTAATATTTGACTTTTTTGATAAAAACCATAACCGGTACGGTCCCTGTTTGATACACAATTTTATTTGTTATAGAGGCAACAAATATTTGATTTTTTTGTATAATATATGACAAATTTTTGACTCTTGAACCTTCTTTTATAAAAACGACATATTTAAAAAGCTAGAGTAAGAAAAATTTAACTTTTTTTTTGCGCAATTAAAAAACTTTTAAATCATAATGGATTCAGGTTGTTTTTTTTTTTTAGAATCTGTACTAAAATTTGCTAAATATTAACTAAACACTATTACTTACTTTACAAGGAATTTTAAAATAAACACAATATCAGTTTGTCTAAAATTAAAGAAGTGTTAAATATTAATATTAAGAGTTTACATAATTGTAAAAAACACACTTTTTATAAACATCATGATGAAGATGTTAACCGCTACATATAAAATAACTAAACATAATATAATATATATAAAAAAAACGCAAATGTATATTTTGTCTCTTACAAATTTCTAAATAATAACCAATAAAAACTATAAAAGTCTGACAACTAAATTTATGTTTTTTTTTTAAAATTTAAAGAAATTGAAAAGAAAACAACTCTGCAGCTGAATTACTAAGAATGAACTAAGTACTAATTTAATGTTGTTATAGGTATGTTTAAAAAAAATAAGTAAAATTTTGTTTTAAGCTAAAAGTAAGTATTTTATGTATATATTGACTAAAACTAGTTGGAGGCGTTGGGCGGGTGGGATATTGACTACTTTTGACTAGAGGAACAACAAAATTAAAAGTGAACAAATTATATTGAAAAAAAAAACAAAGCTAACTGTAATAAATTACCTGGCAACATCCTGCAATATGTTGGGCCAACAAACAAACAAAAAAAAAAAAAAAAATATTTAAAAAAAAACAAAAACAATAAATAAGACCATTAAAAAACAAGGCTGAAGTTTAAACCGAATATCAAACAATACAAAAATGTTGCGTTGACTGTCTGTCAGTGTCGTCAGTTTGAGTCATCAGCTTTATTGGATGTCAGCATGATAACGTCAACATCAATGTAACTGCTGCCAACACTTTAACAAACAAGTGACAATCAGGATAATTGCTCGTTTTAAGCTTGGTGCAATATTCGATTACCAGAGTAATGAAGAAAATAAGCTGAAAAATAATCAACTTAATAATGATGAAGATGATGATGATGATGGTGATAATCAACACACACTATAGTACACGCGTGTGAAAGACACACCCACCGCCTTCTTTAAGCAGGGCGGCACAAGCACTGGTTGCATCGTCAGCCATCATCAACAGCTCTAGCAGCAGGCTTGGCGAACGACAAATGCACAGAACTGCACACAAAAGGATAATTTATGGAAAATATAAATCAAATCATAACTCGTTGCAGAAAGCACTGCCAGCGAGCCGAGTGCCAGTTTATAAGTGTGGGTGTGTTTGTGTTAGCCATTAAATGGGCGTATGTTTGTTCATGTTAGAAGTTGTGTGTGTGTGTGGGTGGTGAGTAGCAACAACTTGAGAAAATGTTCTTTTAATTAAAATTACCGCTCCTTAGCGTGTGAGCACGGAGTGCAACTTCTCGAGACTGTCTTTGAAGGCGCTCGATAAATTCGAAATTTATTGATTTCAGCACAGCGATAAGTTGAAGCAAAACTTATTAAATATTAGCTATAAAAAGTGATAAAAAAACCTTCATACAGCACGAATAGGTTTTGGTCAGAGAAATAATCGAAGCGTTCAAAATATAAATCATTTTAAAACCAGGTGCAAATAATTGACGAAATAGTTGGTAGTTATTTTAATCGCTTCTTTCTTCAATTTTCAGTTTTTCGCAAATTATTTCAAGAACATGCATGTACAGATAAATTGTAGGATACATAAAACTGCGTCAGTTCCATGACTTATCTTTAGCTTATTCGTGAATATCTGCAAATTAAGCGAGATATTTTTGGCAATAAGCACCAAAAAAATATCAAAAAATTTCGATTTCTTTTTAATCGTACACTAAGAAAAGAGTTCCTTTCTATCAACCAAGATTTGGTTGGTGGTTGACAAACGACGTCCTTTCTTTTGGCGCAATAAGTACTTGGTTATTGAAAATAAATCATTTATTTGAAAATTCTAGTTGAGACAAAGTTTTTTGAAGTGAAACTTCTTTGGTGGCGAGTGAAATTTCAAGGTCTCTTATTCGTGACGCTAGGCTAACGTTTTTAATTCATATGAAAATTTTCACAAAATTACTGTCGCGAGCGGAATAGAACCTGGAATTTATACTTAACATTCCATTATGCCACATCGGCATATGATTAACATGCAAACAAAATGAAATTAATATTGAACGAGTTGTGATCCGTGTGTTGTATACCACAGACACAAACCATGTCACAAACCAGAACGCGTTTTGGTCCATTACATTAGATTTTCATCTTAAAAGTAGGAACGGAAATTTTATTTCTTTAAGCTTGGAATGCTGTACATTACATTACAAAATATAACAACTGCGTGGAGAATAACAACAGACTGACAGATACATACTTTCATTGCTGCAATATAAAAACTGTAATGAATTTTCAACATATTTTTTTTGTTGAATAACGAATCCTAGCTTTAAGCTTAATTTGAAAGAGCATATCATAACGTTGATTGTTGTCAAAAACTTGACAGGTGATTAAAAACATGCGAAACAGTTAGAGCTCTTAAGAATACAGCCGCAGCTGGGTCTACAACTCAGCTCACGTAAGTGCCTTTTAAATCTTCGACTGATTCTTTAGAAATTAAAAGCTAACTGTTATGTTTTGTCTTGTATTTTTTTCGGGGAAAAATAGAGGTTACTTTTTGCTATTATGTTATCGGTCAAAAGTAACAATTATTTTGTGACTTTTCGTTTTTCGGTATAAACAGAATATTATTCCATTTTGTGTTGATTGAATTTCTTTTCAGATACTTTCTCTCTCTATTTCACACTAAAATCTCTCTTATTCATCATCAATCATCTTATGTGAATACGACCATGATTTGATTAAGCATCGCTTTGTACGCCAGTTTACGCTATCTCAAGGACTATGACCCTCAGAATTTGGCCTTAAGGGGGTCTTCTCATTGAGAAACTTTTTTTTTCGACTTTTTTTTTGCATTTATTTATAGCTTGGGTAGTTGTGAATATGCCCCTAAAAGGATTTTTAGAAATTCGAAATACTTTAGAAGATACAGCCTTATTTGTGAAGCAAGGTCTTCGTCAAAATGAGCTATTTTTTTTCGCTTCAAACTTTAAACGCGTTTATCTCGAATCCACGGCCATGATATCTCCAGTTCAACTGAACCGATTTTCATGAAACAAAGTGGAATCGACGCAGAATTGTCACCATTCTCGGGTGAACCTCGACCATAATTTTAAAAAATTTTTTACTGTTTTTTTTTTACACTAAACTACAAAAAAAAAGCCCGAAATTGAATTTTTTTTTTTGAATGGCCGCC
This sequence comes from Tetanocera ferruginea, assembly GCA_958299015.1. Lineage (NCBI taxonomy): Eukaryota > Metazoa > Arthropoda > Insecta > Diptera > Sciomyzidae > Tetanocera > Tetanocera ferruginea. The sequence continues at coordinate 125,065,400 of OY282644.1, read as the reverse complement.
ATTTTGTCAAAAAAAATCACAAAATTAAGCTTGAGGTTCACCCGAGAATTACATCTATACTGATTATAACCCCGTTTTTTTTTTCATTTCAGACGCTCCGGAGACCCGGAATCATGGCCGCCGTGACGACACCTTTTTTTTGCACCACCAACTTTGAAGTCTCATTACTTTTTGAACAGCCCACGTATCGAGGCAAAAAAATTTTTTATTTACTTTGAAACTTTCGTAATACAATAAATAAAAAAAGTTTTCAATTATTCTTTGCGTTTTCAAATAAGAATTTTTTTAAAAAGGGTCCAAAAAACGGGTTTTGAATGAGAAGACCGCCTTAACAACTATATCGACTATATAAGGCACTTCAACAGAATGAGATCATCGTTGAGATTCAACAGACTGTATCAGCTGATCTGAGTGTTAAAGCACTAGAAAAGCTACAACTGCAAAACGGCAACACGTCTGTGGACCAGGCTCAGGAAGAATATGCAGAAAAACCGGCAAATAGTTTAACGAAAGTCTCATCGCATATGTTATTTTCGTTCATTGATCTGTGTTTGAATTTGAATAAAAGGTCCTGTGTAGGTCCTAAGGATTTTGAATAGTAAAGGTTTTGTACGTAAATTGAAAATGTTTTTAATGAACAAGTAATTTTTCAACATTAGGATAGAAGCCGTAGAAAGGTCTCAGCCTAAACAAATTTCTTCTTCAATTCTCTTTACTGGAGTGCTGTTGTTTATCATTTTACCGAGTTTTTTGTAGGTGAAATTGGCTTTTTCCGATTGCTTCTTTATTTGTTTTTGTCTTTTCGACATACTCATATTTTCGAGCGCTTATATGTGTCGCTATAATTTCATAAATGAGGCCCAGGAATTCGTACTTAATTGCTCCATGGAGTAACAGTTGACTCATCATCCGACACTTAGGGGGCCCGGACATATGACATCAAAATGACAAAATAAATAAATAAATGCGCTTTGTGCTACATCGCTACCTGAGCGCTCATCCACACAAAACGGAAGCAATTTACAAAAAACGGTACGAAAGTTCCTAAAAGTTCATTCATGTCAAAGAATACGATATACGCAATAAAGTCTTACGAAGTGACATGAATCCCCTTATTATTTATGTTTTTTTTTATTATTATTTTTTTATTATTATTTTTTTATTATTATTTTTTTTTATTATTTACTTTTATGTGAGCAAATATTAAAAAGCAAATTTGCCTTCAAAATTTTTTTTTTCTCTCATCACTACAAATCGAACCCCGGACACATCGCATATGAATCGAATGCACGCATGTCGTGACATATTTATATTGGCTCTTAGATAAACAAAAGGCAAACTTAACACAAGCACACGAATATTTCAATTTTTGTCTGAACAATCATTATATTTGCAGAAAATTATATTATATAGTACGAACCATATTTTATATTAAAATATTGAAGAAATGTTGTAAGCAAACATTAGAAGTGGTGGCCGTGGGGTTATGCGTGCTTAGTGAATCCCGAGTTCAATCTTTACCTCGGACAAAAGTTTTTCAAAAGAAATAAATTTTCTGAACGGTCGTCACATCTCTACAGATCTACAGACAATGACAAACCTAAGAGAGAAACACTGCCGTGCTTAACCGTTCAGAGTCGTCATTAAACAGATAGGTTCAATTTTCGGTTCAGTGGGTACAAACATTTAAGAATACACACAACACAATTAATCATGAGAAGCTCGGTCAAAGTCCTTTCAAGGGCTGAAATGGTAAATTTGTTTTTTGTTTTAAAGTTGCGACCACCGATTCATAATTTCGGTAACATTCTGTCGAATTTTCCTTGGCTTGGTTTGAAGTTTGAAAAGTTGTATTCAAACACAAGAATGTTATGTTACCTTCTTAATAAAAAACTTAATTAATACTAACACAAAATTATATAAATTAAAAAATAATAGTAGAACTTTCTGAACAGGTAATTTTTAAAACCTCAAGAAATGAGTAAAAATTGTTGTTTTTGTAAAAAAAAAAAATACCAAACAATATAATAAAAAATTACTTAAACTTAAGCACACAAATATTTAAAAATTTGCAGTTCAAATTAAAAAAAATAAAATAAATATATTGAAAATTATGTTAAAAACTAGAAGTAGAAGGAGATTATATAGAGAGAATAGATGGATTTTAAGGCATGAGGAATATGTGGGGGCGTTGGTAACTCGGTTTGTGGACTAGAGCGGAAAGGAGTGGAGAGGGTTGTGAATATTACTTGCATGCAAACAAACGTACAATGGCCGGCCTATGAAGCACCCAGATACCCACTTTGGCCATCTGAGCTTGAACTCCCTTTCCTTGCAGTCCCCGTACAGCGCCTTCGGCATATGCTGGCAGCTCGAAGTCTACGAAACCGTAGCCTGAAAAAAGAAACATTTTGTTTTTGTCGATTTTGTTTTTGCATAAATTTTTAATGATTTTTTTAACATTATTTTTTTTTTTTTAAATTTTGAAATTCATCACAAATAATGCAACAAAAAACAAAATGTGGATTAAAGAAAAGAAACAAAAAACAAAAAAAAAGAGAAAAAGAGAGAGAGAAAATGGGAATAGACAAGAAGCAAAGATTAATAATTTTGCATTTGCAAAGATATAAACATGTGTGTTTTTTAGTTGCAACAAATAATTTTTGGTAACGAATCAAGCTGTACTAAACTACAATGTACTAAAACAATATTGATTATAAAATTTTACTTTACGGTTCGATATTTTATGTTAACATTTTTTTTTTCTTTTGTTTATAGCAAGATTATGCATTTATTTTTTGTTGAAAAAATGTGAGTGAGAAAAAAGAAAAGTTAAAGATTAATAAAAAATTTAGATTTAAAAGCCCTAGTAAGACAACAACTTGGGAAGAATTTTGTAAAAATACCAAAAGTTAAGACGTTTACATATTTGTCTAGTAAAATTTATAAACTAAAAACTTTAAAAAAAAAAATTTGAAACTTCCGAGGATGTTGCTTGTAGAGAATTACACTGTTTTTTAATTCTTTTTTTGACTTTTCAAAATAAGAATCAACATTATTTTTTTTTTTTTAGTGTACCAATTTTTTTATTTTTATTATCAGTTTTAGTTTTTTACGAAACCACATCAAAACAACACAAATTAATAAATGATGGAACTGATGAAGAAAAAAATACCTTTACATTTGTTTGTTGTTTTATCTAAAATAGCCTTTGTCGATATAATTGTTCCGTATCTGTAAAAAAGAAACAAATTTTTATAGGTTAAAACAAAGTTAACTTTTTATAAAAGAAAAAAAAAAAATTTAAAATTATAGCTGGAACGAATATGTATACAACGAAACCCTTAATTAAGTTGCTGGCAGAGAAAAGGAAGGAAGCATGATTAAATCAATTCAAGTCATTTTAACTGCTGAGTTGAAAAACTCAACAAAATAATTGGCTCTGAGCACAGTACTGTTATGAGCTAATTAGTGGTGAAATATTGTTGTTGGTGATGAAATATTGTTGGAACACATTGCTTGTATTGCAGTCATCAATCAGAATTAACCCAATAGCTCATCAAAATAATAATAAAAAAATTACTGGACACACAGCAAATCAGGATATCCAGGAACGCATTTTTTTTTTCAGTGCACACAGAAACATACAACAACACATAATTAAGAAAACATCAGCTTATTGACAAAAGAAAAAAAAAAAAACGAAAAAATCTGCTCTTCCATTAAACAAGTTAATTAAAAATTAATTATCGTTAAGAGCGGATGTTTATGATATAAAAAAATTTTGATTTAACACAATTGAAAAAAATTATCTTAAAAATAATTTCAGTCAAATGGGTGGGTTTGGGACTAATACAGTTAAGATATCTTTAGTCATAGATTCAAGATTATCGAATAAAAACTATTGAATTGAAAAGTATTCAGGGCACATGATAAGCAAAAAATCAATTCAATTGAAAACTCTTCCGATCGAAAAAATGCAAAATATTAGCAAACATTCAACTGTTTCGTCAAAAAAAAGTGTTAATATACACCCAGGGAAAAATGAGGCAAAATTATTCAACACGGCTCCTGTCAATCTAACATGATAATTTTTACTCGCAAAACAACAACAATTTTTAAAGATTCACACTGTATTATGCAGCTGTAGTATGCAAAAGAAAAGACAGAGCGAATAATGTTGCTGTTGAGCGAATTAAGTGACAAAATGCTCCTTTTCTGAATGTTCTGTTCAGCAGAAGCCATTTTATGTGATTATGCGCTCTGCACAAACGTTCATTTAACAGACTTGAATTATTATGTAAAGTGTTAATTATTAACATGACTGATCGTGTTGAATTTCAATAACATGATTTAGTGTTAAAAAAGTGTTATTTTTACACGATTTTTTTTCTGGGTGTAAGGATGAAATATTAAAATTATATTTAGTAGCAAAACTTGAATACATATTTTTGTTTTTTCAATGGTCATTAAACCACCAGCTACTCAGAAGTGAAACACAATTTAGTGTGAAGTTTTAAGTTCAGTTATTTTATTTAACCGAAGTAATTATTAAGTCGCGGTTTAATAATAAGTCACTGATATCAATGTTTTGAAAAATTAGAAATTATTATTATTTTCTTTCATAATAATTATTAAAATATCACATGATAATTTTGAAATCTGAACATATTTTACAAATAATTTTCACTCAAAAATTATATCGTTTTCTTCAAAAAATGCATAGACTTAATTCAACATTTTAAATACTTAAAGTCTATATTCTTTTCCTGATTGACGATTTCTCAAACTCTTCCGATCGAAAAAATGCTAAAACAGTATTCAAAAAATAACCATTCTTATATAGTGATAAACAAAATTATAAAAAAGCAGATTTTTTTATGTGTACTGTAAGGTTATATGAGGCCTTTAGCTCATTTAAAAAAATGCAATGTCTAACAGCTACGATTTTGTTAATTAACATAAAACATATTGTTTTGATGTCGATGAATATGTAAATGTTGTCTCTTTATAGATGGGACCTTCTTCTAATCCTATTTTTATACCATTAACCTGTACGGATACAGAAGGAATGGATTTTGGAAGAGAAAAGTATATATCGTCAACTGAATATAGAAAGGACGTAACTCATAGTTTTACAAGAAGCTTCAAAAATCTTAATCTATATAATTAATAGGCTAAGGTTTTTTTTGTGACTTCAACTCCTCCCAGACCAATAGACCGATTTTATCGATTCAGATGTCATTTAATCAGGTTTTGGCTGAAATTGTGCAAACCACTTTTAAAAATTGTGATTTCTCTTTAGGGGGTTCCCAACCTTTTAAAACAGAAATAAAATTTTTGTGCAAAAATCCGCTATTTAATCGATTTTAAATTTAGTTTAAGAAGAGCTTGTAAATTGGTCGAATTTTAATTTTTTTCAAAACTAAAAATTTTTAACCAAAATTATCTTTTATGTATTCCTCAAATGTCAATTGTCTGAAAAATGCAGTTCCAAAATCAAAAGTTCCACTTTCTGAGCAAACACCTCAGTCAAATTTTAACGGTTTTCAAAAAAAAAGTTTTTTTGGGTTTTTTTTGGGGTTTTTTCATAGCAATATGTTATAAATTGATGTTGTAGGTGTTCTGTAAGTATTTTTAATTAATTTTTTAATTATATCTTAGTATTATTTTTTTTTTTTCTAAAATCTATTTTATAATTCGTTTTTATTTTAATTAGTTATGTTTTATAGCTTTAAAAGTTAAGCAGCGATGTTGTCGAATAGTAATAATGTTTATCTTGGTAGTTATATTAGTGTAAGTCCGTCTTCGTATTTTGACAATTACATTTAAAATTTTAGTGTCAGATCATAAGTTTTAAGCATTCAGACGACGATCTTTATATCATTTTTGAGACTGAATATATCGTTATTGAGGAAAAAGCTGCTTGAATAGAATATCATAAAATAAGCGTCTATAATGTTGCTAACATTTAATTTTTATTGAATTGCTCGAATTCGGGCAACAGGTTAACTAGTAACTTCTTAAAATGTTAGTAATTAAAAACTATGTTATTCTCATAGTGAATAAATTTTCAATAAATTTTTCTCTATAAATGAGAATTTTTTTGCGCGAGAAAAATTTTTTGATATTATTGAAAATAAAGAAATTTTTTATCGGAGAAAGATATGTGTTTTTTTCTGAGTGAAGCTAAGACATTCACAAACAATGGAAACCTCCATACAAAACCAAAATTAAAAACTTTATCGAAGCTTTATTAAAACTAGATGAGCCAAAATCTAAGCGTCACCTGCCCACATATACGCCCATTTCTCATGGAACCAACGATAGTGAAAATAGTATAAAAAGGTTTATACTTGACATGCAGAGATAAAACTTGGTATGGAAGTATCTTGTAGGAAAACTAACATGTGTACAAGAAACAAGCTACATCCCAAAAAAACATGAAACTTTAAGTTTAAGAGAACGAAGAAATTCTGAGCTATAAAGCCTCTATATAGCGAAGTATTCTATCAAAAGTCTCTATGCAGCGAAATCATAGTTGAGAAACATAACATTTTAAGCATGTAAGTCCTGTTATTAAAAGCCTCTACTTAACGCAGGGTGGATTCTATAGCCTCTATACAACGAAGTCAGATTAAAGTAAAATTAAATTTTAAGCAACACGGGAAGTCCGGTTTAAAGATAACGAAATATTAATGTCTTGTCGAAAAAAAAAATGCAGAGGCATTCTGAACTTGTGAAAACAAACAAAAATAACACAATTTTATTAAATTCTAATACAAAAAATTAAAAAAAAATTGATTAATTTTTTTCCCATTTTAGTAATGAATTTTTAATACATATCATTTTCGTGTAAAATAGAACTTGGATAAAAAAACCTGCAGTTACAACGAATTTCTTCAAATTTCGTTATATTAAGGTTTATTGATACATATGTATCATATGTACTACATATGTATGTATTTTGATCCCTTTCAGATTCATTATATCGAAGTTTCACTGTAAAAATGTTTGATTGCCAAAGTTTATTTTTTCATTATATTTCATAGTATAAATAATGAAAGAATAATGAGTTCTTTTTAAATTGAGCAACCCCTGAAAATCGCACACTTCACATTCAAAATTGTTTGTCCGATGGGATAAGTTTCAAGCCATTAGATTGATTTTGTATGGTTTTTTTGAAAAATTTTATCTTTTTAACCGACTTCATTATAACATCACTTTATATGGGACATATGCTTGGATTTCAAAAGATTTTTTTTTAATTTTCAAACACAGAGTGTGTATTTAAAATCAAAGCTTACGTTTAAAACTTCAAGGCATACAATTAATTTCTGTGGATTTTGAAGAGATGTTAATGATTTGAAAAAGTCACTTTGTGTGGGAGATAGGCGTGATTTTTATTTTTATGATTGACAGATAGACGAACATTGCTAAATCGACTCAAATGGTGATACTAATCAATAATATATGTATTTTTCTATTCCTGCCATGCTTTTTTATGGGCGGCACACACATAGCGTCGTGACAAATTAGGGATAGATAGTCGAAAAGTCGACTAGTTGATTATTATTTCAGAATTTAGGTTTTTTTTAAGTCGGTTATTGTTTTCTATTAAAAACCTAAAATCAATTAATTGATTCAACTATCCGTCCCTGAAAACACGCAGCAAACTTTGAAAAAAAATGATTCTTGGAAAACGCAGCCAACGTTGAAAAAGCAATTTTCACTTGCTTTGAATCGCAGCTAAAATCAAATTTTAAAGATGCTTTAACCCATATGATACTTTCTGTTTTTCTATTTTTGAGGACTTCAAAATCTTAAATGAGCAGCACATCAAAAAAGCAGATATATTTCTCAATTTGTGTGAAAATTAGTTTATAAAAATCCGGAAATGTCACTTTCAATAGCAGAAAAAACTGACAAAATTTTACTTTTTTAGCCGCTAGCAGCTTAAAATTTGACAAAGTGAACTTTTTCAAATTATGTTTTGTGTTTCCTTAGATTTGCTTTACGAATTTTTCATGATGCTGGGTTACTAACATTTTTTTGATAACTAATAACTTATTTCTTGTCTCTTCATCCGACCTTGTTTCAAGATACAAAAAAACCCTAGAACTTTTGAAATGGTAATGGTAATGGTTTTGATCGATTTTTCGGGCAAAAAAAATAGACTTCGGAAAACCATTAATTTAAAATTTAAAAAAGAAAAAAAAAGTCGAAACCGGTTATTCAATTCGACTATCCATCCCTAGACAAAATTAATATACCTCTTCAACAGTAAGCGGTGAGTGGTGAGGGTATAATGGGGGGGGAGGGGGGGGGGGGGTGGTAATATAGTTAAATGTAAGCCCAAAAGTTTATTATATAAACCAAAAATTTATGTTTTAAAATTATTAAAGACATTAACTTAAATAAACCCAAGAACTGTAGAACTTTTAGTATTGTTGCATTTAATCCCAAAAGGTTTAGGATTTAGACTTCAAATATATTAATGTTTTGTTGTTTAAAAGAGTAGAACTTTATAACAAGAACAAAGAGTTCCAAATATATACTCATGGAGTTCTAAAAAGCAACTTTGGCATTGAAAACAATACCCAGAGTTAAAAATGTTATGTTGAAAGTTTTTAAAATAATCTATGAGGTTTTTAAATGAGACCCACATCGTTTCAAATGTTAACTCTAGGGTTTTTAAAATAAGCTTTCGGGTTAAAAAAAAAAAACATAAAGTTTCAAATGCAAACGCTGAACTTTTAAAATACAACTTTTTCAAGTCCATAATTTTTGAACTTTTTAAATAAAAGTTTTTTAAACCCATAATTTTTAAAAGACTCATAAAGTTTTAAATGCAAACATTTTGTTTGAAAAGTAGACATCAGGATTATAAAACTATATTACAGTGTAGCTGAGATAGTTTTAGGTGAAAACAATGTTACTCAATTGCACAAAAAATTTAAGAACAAACTGAAAAACAACGTGTTAGTTTTAAATTTTAAGAAAAGGCAGGCAAAATATATATGTATATGTAAATCAGCAAAATTAGTTTTGGGGGAATGTGAGTAAAGCTTAAATGTTGGCACTATTAACTATTGTTTCTAATTAAAAACAACAAACATAAGTTCTTTAATTCTAACAGACTCACTAAACAAACTCTAACACAAATTTGACTAAAAACTCACTTCACAAATGCACATTCAAAGCTCTCTGTAATAGAAAATGTTTGATTTTTGGTTAAACTCTGCAGCAAAAGCGAAGCAATTAAGTTGAGTCATTGTTTGCGCCGCCTGGACCCTAAAGAACTTGATTACGAATCAATATAAATGTGAGCAAGTGGGTGTTTGTATTTCCTGATGACAATTTATAAAATTTTTGGAAACCCACATATTTTGGCCACTTGCCATTAACAGCCCGAGGAGAGCCACACGAACAACAAACAGACGGACAAATACATGATGATGTTCTTCCACATACTGTGACATTTTCAACACAGATGCTGCTGCTGTTGATGGATTAAAGTTTGAAATCACAACAGAGCTGATGATTTGCTGATTTCTTGCATATAAAATAAAAAATCAACTATAAATAAAATATTGGAAAAAGATATTGTTCAATATCAGGTTCAAATTGTGACAATAGAGACAAAGTTGGGGGCGTTTAAAGAGTATGCTTGTATTTATTTCATATTGGCTACTCACTGTGCACACATAGTAACTAAGTCCTTGTCGGTTGTGCCTTGTTGTAGGCCCCTGATGTAGAGATTTGTCTTTGATAGCTGCTCGCCCTGCTGTTGTGTACCGTTATTAGGACCCATGGTTGTATTTGTGTTGGTGTTGCTCAGACTAGTACTCAATGTTCCGCTCTGGGAGCCGGTGTTCGACGAGCTGCTTGAATTTGTATTACTTGGTGATGCGGCTGTTGGAACTCGTTGTCCGTACTGCAAAATAGAAGAAGAAGAAAAATAAAGAAATTTAAAAATTTGAAACACATTTGAATAGAGGAGAGAAAAAAATAAGGGTATTACAACTTAAGCGACAGTAATTTTATTTGTTTTATTCTTGCATTGTAACTGTTGGCAACTGTATTGCATTTGAAATTGCATATTGAATTGAAAAATTCTTACACACACACACACACAAAGCCATACACACACTTGAACCCTCAGTTAGAAATAGCAAAATAATTTACTGCCACAGGACATGTCGAACAGCAGGCAGGCGGCAGCTACTCGCGCGCATATCAATTCCTCGCTGAAAACTTGCCAAAACGTTACTTCTTTTCTTTAAAATGTTGTTTTTTTTTTTGTTTAAGCATCACAACGAGTCTACAAAACACAATAATAAAAACCAAAAACTTAAGCAAGCCTGCATATTTCCTCCGTTTATCGTACATGTCCTTTGGCGTTTTTACAGCCTAAAAATTTACTCGCGTTTAAGTGTTAGTTTTCTATAACCAACAGGCTGGATAAAATACTGCCAATTAAATTAAAGAATACTTTTCGGCGTAACTGCCTTTCTTATAAGCAAACACATATTCACAGTCGACTTGGATAAAAGACATTTAGAGAGGGTGTGTTATATGGTTTAAATTAAATGTTTGAAAATTGAATTTATTTGAATGAAATTCAAAGCTTTTCTAAGCAATTCATTTTAGAAATTTTAGGAATATTTGAAACAAATGCCACCCCATTGACCAAAAAAATTGAAAAAATTCTGTTTCAAGTTTAAGTTCAAGTAAAGTTTCGACATTTTTTTACGAAAATATGTATCAAAAACTTTGAAAATGTCAGTTTTTGACCAACATATGCTTGAAATTAAAAAAATCTCCGAAAATCCGAAAAGCGCCTTTCAAAAAACCTTTTCAAAAAAATTAGAAAACAAATTTAAACAAGTAAAGAATGTCTAAAGTCGTTCTAGGCTTACTATGAAATACCCTAAGCCTACATTTCAAAAAACAAAATAATATTCTTGAAAATGGACGTGTCCGAGGGCGGATGAATCTTATATTTTATATGCATTTAAATGTTGATGAAAAATTTGCACATACCAAGTTTTATTCTTCTAGCTCACAGTTAATGCCTTTCGCTATGCGAGGTGGGCGTGTTCATGATAGGATTACTCTCAATTTTTAGACACACCTTAGTTTTGGTATAAAATACATACATACCAAATTTTATCCCTCTATGACAAACATAATCTTATTTAGTTTTAAACTTTTTGTGTTGTATGGGAGGTAGGCGTTTCCGTGGGCGGATAGCGTCTATTTTAAGAAACCATCATTGTATTGTCATAAAAAAAATACTTGCCAAATTTTATCTCTTATTTATTGCGTTTTCAATTTTGGGGTTGTATGGGAGGTGGGCGTGTCCGTGATCGGATGACGTCAATTTTTCGAAGACATCTTTGTGTTTGTATAAAACACATACATATCAAATTTAATTGTTGCAGGCTAAATATGAGCTGAGTTATGCAATTTTCAATTTTCGCTTTGTATGGGAGGTAGGCGTGTCCGTGGCCGGATGATGTCCATTTTTCAAAACCATCTTTGTTTTATTATAAGAAATAAATGTACCAAATTTTAGCTCTGTAGGTTAAACAGAAGCTTATTTATTGCGTTTTCAATTTTTGGGTTGTATGGGAGGTGGGCGTGTCCGTGATCGGATGACGTCAATTTTTCGAAGACATCTTTGTGTTTGTATAAAACACATACATATCAAATTTAATTGTTGCAGGCTAAATATGAGCTGAGTTATGCAATTTTCAATTTTCGCTTTGTATGGGAGGTAGGCGTATCCGTGGGCGGATGATGTCCATTCTTCAAAACCATCTTTGTTTTGTTATAAAAAATATATGTGTCAAATGTTAGCTCTGTAGGTTAAACAGAGGCTTATTTATTGCGTTTTCAATTTTTGGGTTGTATGGGAGGTGGGCGTGTCTGTGGGCGGATGATACCCATTTTTCGAAGACATCTTTGTGTTTATACAAAACATACATAAAAAATTTTATTGTTGTAGGCTAATTATGAGCTGAGTTATGCAGTTTTAAATTTTTACGTTGTATGGAGGTAGGCGTGTCCGTGGGTTAATGTCCGTGGAGATTTCAAAAATATTCAATAGTGCAGATCCTTGGGTCCATGTGACCATGTTTACCAAGTTTCATTCAAGTATCTCAACTCCTTATTCTTATCCTGTGTTTACGGACAACACACAGACGGACGGACAGACGGACTGGATAGCTCGATTCACGAGGTGATCAAGAATATATATACTTTTCTATACCGGACTGGCTTCGTTCTATGCGTTACAAACGTTTGCACAAAGTTAATATACCCTGACCTTTCAGGTTTAGTGTATAAAAATACCTTAAGGGGGTCTTCTCATTGAGCAACTTTTTTTCGACTTTTTTTTTTGCATTTATTTATAGCTTGGGTAGTTGTGAATATGCCCTAAGGATTTTAAGAAATTCGAAATACTTTAGAAGATACAGCCTTTTTGTGAAGCAAGGTCTTCGTCAAAATGAGCTATTTTTTAAATTACTTCAAACTTTAAACGCGTTTATCTCGAAACCACGTTTTTCGAACTGGCGGCCATGATATCTCCAGTTCAACTCAACCGATTTTCATGAAACAAAGTGGAATCGACGCAGAATTGTCACCATTCTCGTGTAATACATTCTCAACCATAATATTAAAAAATTTTTTACTATTGTTTTTTTACACTAAACTACAAAAAAAAAGCCCGAAATTGAATTTTTTTTTTTTGAATGGCCGCCATTTTGTCAAAAAAAATCACAAAATTAAGCTTGAGATTCAACCGAGAATTACATCTATACTGATTATAACCCCGTTTTTTTTTTTCATTTCAGACGCTCCGGAGACCCGGAATCGTGGCCGCCGTGACGACACCTTTTTTTTTAACCATCAACTTTGAAGTCTCATTACTTTTTGAACAGCCCACGTATCGAGGCAAAAAAAATTTTTTTATTTACTTTGAAACTTTTGTAATACAATAAAAAAAAAGTTTGCAATTATTCTTTGCATTTTCAAATAAGAATTTTTTTAAAAAGGGTCAAAAAAACGGGTTTTGAATGAGAAGACCGCCTTAACCTATAATCCTTCAAGCAAAGATGAAGTACCATGAAATTCGAAAAATGTTTTTTTTTTTTGGACTCATTAATGTACATGAGATTCATGCATTTCGTCACTAATCTGCTGAATTTTTCTGGTGCTCCTCGTATTTGTACATAAATTTTATGAATTTTATTAACAAAAATTGTGAATGATGCATGTTCCCCTTGTAATTTTGCATGACATTTACGAAAATTTGTATGGATTAATGAATTTTTTTGTATTAATTCGTGAATGATTCATATGCCTTGTAATTTTTCATGAAATTTACGCAAGTTTTTATTTGCTGTACATTACATTTTTGTTTTGTACATTGTTTTCATGTACATTATTGTATACATGAAACTCATGCATTTCATCACTCATCTCATGAAATGTTCTTGTGCTAATCGTATTTGTACATACAGTGGGGAGCACAAATGAGTACATGTTTATATTTCGTGCACTTGGTACAAAATAAGAAAAGAAATACCAAGAAAATCGGAAAACTTTTGTTGGCTTTTTATTTCATGCTCAATCCTCAACAAGATGGGTAATAACACAAAAGTAAAAATAACGAATTAAAAGAAAAAAATAACGAAAATGATAACAACTCGCATGTACTCAATTTTGCACTTTTAAGGATGGAGCCAATTTTTAGTATTTAGTCCATAGTCCTCTATTTCGTATTGCACTTTCTACTCTTTTTGGCATACTTTCCACCAATTTCTCAATTATTTCATTTGGAATATTCTGCCATTTCTGCTTACTTGCCGCAACAGATCCTCCAGGTTCGTTGGGACTGTTAGGTATTGTCCCAATCATCTTTTCACGATTGACCACAAATTCTCAATCGGATTGAGGCCGGGACTTTGGGCTGGCTACTGCATCAATATAAAACTTTGGTCCGATCAGCCATTTTTGCACCGTTTTTAACGTGTGTTTAGGGTCGCCATTCTGTTGAAATATCATTTCTTCTTCAGGATAGGCGCTCCTTTTTACAAAATCGCGAAGATGAGCAGATAGTGTTATTTTCTCATTTTCTCATCGATTTTTTGTAGTGGTCCCACGTGCTAACCATGACGTTTGCTCCACCGAGTTTCTTTAATATAATGTATTTGGATAAAGTCTCCAGCGTGACTCCAGCAATATTGTTTACTGTCAGACTGAAACCGATTGAATTTCGACCCAACTGACCAGATGACAAGTTTCAAGTCTTCTGCTGACCAATTTCGGTATTCTCTGGCGAACTTCAACTGTGCTTTTTATTCTACACCGATAAAGCAGGTTTTGATTTTGTATTGATGCAATGTTGGCAATTTTTTTAAGGGCTTTTCTAGCAGTCGTTTGGCTAACTGGATTGTTTATTGCTATAGAAGCATCTTTTGGTGTTAAACATCTATTTCTTCTCATCTCTGCATCCGTTCAAATATATTTACTTCTTCTTATTTGTGGTTTAGGAGTAACATTAAGCCACTTTTGGACTCTTATTATTGCTGACTTGCTTAATTTAAGCCATTTAGCTATGATTCGCATCGAAGTTCCACTTTTTGTAATGGATACCATACTATTCTCAGTGTCTTGTAATAGCTTATTCATAATTTTATTGAGGTATGAATTTATTAAAGTTATAAATTTTAATTGTGTAAACTTTCTGGAGAAAACTATTACCATCGACAATAAAACGCAATCTCAAACTTTAAAGTGTTAAAACAAATCATAAAACAATGAAAACACTTTCAAAACTATTGGTAAACTTTGATGTTATGCAGAAAAAATTAACTAAGAGCTACCGGGTGCAAAATGAGTACATTCGAGTTGTTTTCGTTTTATTTGTATTTTTCTTAGAATTTAATGTTTTTCGTTTTTTATTATTAAACATTTTGTTGACGATTGACCATACTATAAAACGCCAACCAAATTTTTTTGTTTGCTTTGTTATTTCTTTTCTTATTTAAAAAGATTTTAAATTTTATGAACTTTATTAACAAGAATTGTGAATGATTTATATTCCCCTTGTAATTTTGCATGACATTTACGAAATTTTTTATTGATTCATGCATTTTTTGTGTTGATTCGTGAATGAGTCATGTTCCCTTTGTAATTTTTCATGACATTTACGAAATTTTTTATTGACACACTTCATAAACTTCAAATATTAGGCTTATGAGCTGTTCATAGTGTTGTGTTTTTACTTTTATGTATCGTACATTGATATCATGAATAGTTCATGTGACTCATGTAATTGGTTACTGAACCAAAACTCATGAGGATCATATAAAAATTCGTATCTGAAAATAATTTTCAATTTTGTTCATCTAGATTGTTCTACTCTTAATCATTGTACTCTGAGGTAATGGAATATGGTCTAATATTTATTAATACTGATCATTTTCTTGCCTTTTAGAGTATTTAACTTCATACATGCAATATTTAACTTTCGCAAAACTAGCTCAGCATTCGCGATTACCCATAATACATTGCCACATAAATGGCACATCTTCAAGGTCACATTTAGTTAAAATGCGTCCATCTCTAAACGAAGCTATGCACAAACAACTCTATTAACTATTTTCCATAGTTATCTCTTACACTGTGTTGTAATTGCGAAAATTGCACATCTTCTGGTAACTAATTCAAATATTTAATCAAGCTAATTAAGCATGGAATTTTGTTTGGAATTTTAATTCGTTCGAGCATTTTAATGCTATTCATGTGGTTTGCATGATGGAGTCGAGTCGTCATGTAGTAGAAACTTTGAAATTGTTTAGCTCTAAGCTGGGTGTTGGGCGAGAGATGAGTTGAGTGTCGGTCGGTTTGTTTGTTGGGTTGGTTTTGGGATAAAAACGGAATGGGAATGCGTATGAGTGGGTTATTAGCTCGAATGAATGTCGTTAAATTGTTGCTAAATGGATTATTATGTCATCTTCAAGCTTAAGAATAAACGGCAGAACGACAGCTTGAATGACAGTGAGACAGATAGACAGTAAGACAGGCAAAAAGTTAAACACAGCCGGCGTACATGTTAAACATACGGAATTATATGTGACTCTAAAAGTAAGTTGTATGAGTGACTGTGTGAGTGAGTGAGTATGTGTGTATTTGTTGGCATATCTCTAGCTGTGCTAAATAATGAACATTTGTTGTTTATTGCAAAAATGCTTAAATTCACTTAGAACAAGCAAACAACTGATATACATTTATTTATGCATGGATTTGTGTGTTTGTGAATACAAATATTCGTACTTATGACTGACATAATGAAATCATAAATTCTAGCGGAAGGAACATACATACATACATACAAATAATGTCATACTCGACTTAACTGTATTAGTGTGTGTGTGTGTGTGTGTGTGAATGTTTGCTCATGTTTCTAGCTGAGATACTTATTTATGTTACTTCCAGCTATTCTATTATATTCTATTCTATGTTCTACACATCATGCCAATGAACTGTGTTGATAATGAAATTTTATCACTGACAGTCGTCAAACACAACAACAGCAACACTAACAACAACAACAACAACAACACCAACAACAACAACAACCATAACTACATACAACAAACAATCTAGCAACTATATAACTAACAAAAAGTAAAGCAAGCAAGCAACCAAGCAAGAAAGTTGTTTGCATGAATTTCATTCTATTCTATTCTATTCCATTCCATTTTCTATGATAATGAAATTTAATGCTGCAAAGCGAAAGTTTTGTGAACTTATTTTGCCCTGATAATAATCTGCTTTAGCTTTAATTGCAAGCTCATTGGTTTCGTTTATTAAATGTTTACCAAAGTATTAATTTTGGTACGTGCAGACAAGAAAACACCACCAAACCTTTGTTGCTAATAAGCCGTTGTCGATATGTTATCGAGAACATTTATCGTTAGTTGTGAAGACAATGAAGATATTCCATATTCGTTATGGTTTTGGTTTTAATTTTTTTTTGTTTGTTTGTGTTAAATGGCATATTATGCAAAGCAGAAATTGTTTAAGTGATACAGAGAACTTAGATAAGATATAGAGATTTATTTAGAAAAAATAACTGATTCTTTCCGCACGTTTTGGCCTTGCTTGACGTTATTTTGGACATCACTGGCCTAATTGTTTTAACATTTAAAAGGTCTTCTTTGTCATATATGTCTTACCAGCGATGGGCACACACATACTATCACATTCTTTGATTGCGTGTAAAGCAGAGAAAAATGAAGATCAATTTTACGTGTATCTCGTTATATTTTAAAAAATTGCACAAAGAGATGTTATTTCAGCAAATGTTGAAAAGCAACTGACTTGATTTCCTGCCAAAATAAAACGAAGCAACAGTCGAAAGCACACGATCGTAAGCCACACGAAGTAGCTTATAGTGTTCATCAGCGTTGCCGTTTTCACTTCGATCGAAGTTTTTTACTTCACTTTTATGTCAAACACTTCCACACTTCTTCTTTTGTGAAAACACTTCGATTTTGAATGATTAAAGTTTTTTAAGTAATTAAGCAATATCTTACTTTTTTACTGCATTTCACATCAAAAAGTCAATAACATGGCATAACTGTTGGTGTAAACGAATGCATATGTTTTACCTTCTCTAACAGAGCTTTGATTGGATTTGAAAATTTTAACTGTAGTGGTAACACTAGTTCGATTAAATACTTCTTACAGAAGCTCGTGCTGTGAAGGTTGTTGAAATGTAAGTTTGTACGAATTTCTTAATTTCTAATTTTTTATATTAAAAAAATTCTTAAATTTATATTTTCAGCATGTGGAAGCAGGGTGGCATAAAAAGGCTTGCATTTATTTTAAGGTATTTTTCAAAAAATATAGAAAATGATGGAAAAAATACGAATGTGGACCATGACATTATTTCGAAGCAGAGTGCCGCAGGATGTTAAAACCGAGGATGGTGATACGACTTGCATTGAACACATGTCTACACAAAAGATTCAAACAAAGCTTCATTGAGGAATGGAGAAGTAAGTTTGCATGGTTGAAATGTATTTCAGTATTTTCTTATTGAACTCTGTTTATTGATTTTTTAAGAAAATATTTTTATTGTTTTTTTCGTTATTCATTTTGAAATGTACCTAAATATGTTTAATAAACATTCATGTTAAAAACAGAATTAAGGGGTAACATGACATTGGCCGATTTTTTAAATCGACTTTTTTTAATAATTTTGGATTTTAGTAAATATTCTTAAGATTTTAAGAATTTGATGGAAAAATTCCTACGGGTTCAAAAGTTACAGCCGGATTAGTGAGAGCGCATTTTTAATTTTCGCCTTTTTTTTTCTTTGTTCGCAAACTTTGAAAGCGTTTATCTCGAAACCATGTTTTTGGTACTGGTTGCGGCACTAGCGGGTTAATTTTTTGACGAAATTTTTTTTTGCACTTTTTTAAACTTTATTCGCTATCGTACGACAGGAGCTTTTTTAAATTTTTTTTCGATTTTTTGTGAATTTTTAAAGTCAATATATTTTTCGAAAAAACAAACTTTCAAATTTGGAACATCACCCAAAATTAAAAAAAAAATTTAAAAAGCTCCTGTCACACGATAACCAATTTTGTTAAGATTTAAAAAAGGAATTTTTTTTCCAGATCGGACAATTTTTGCGACACCCACCTTTTTTTCTCTGCCGCCAGTTTGGAGCTCAATAAAAACATGTTGGTGTAAAAAATATATTTTTTTGAATTTTGTTTTGTAATTTGTTCAATTCTCTACAAAAATGTAAAAATGTTTGTTTTTGACTGAGCTATGAATTTTTTAAAAAAGGTCTGTTTTCTCTGCCGCGAATGTTATGTCCCACCTTAATTCATTTTAACACTTCGAAATCTCTGAAAGTACTTCCTTCTTGTAGCCTATTTTACTTCGTTTTAAAATTCTCGAGCGGCAACACTGGTGTTCATGTGTTGACGTCGCGCAAGCAGCATTTTGCTTCCAATCCCATGGGATAGGAAATTTAATTTGTGTCCTTCTCTGGTCTAAACACACTTTTTTTGTAGTCACTAAATTATTTTTAAAAATTTGTTTAAAGTTTTTAAAAGACAAAATTAATTCGTTATGAAACAAAAAATTTTTTTAAATCACTTTTTCGATGGCCCTTTATTCCTAAAATCTGCCTAATGGGGCCCCTCTGATAGGCCTTGTATGTAAATATCGCTCTTCCCGGAGTTATAAATATATATTATCATTTTACAAACATTCTGTATTTCAGTAAAAATGGCTTCACCCAATATCTTGGCTTAATCTACGTTGCATTCGGAAGACTTAAGCCCTAAACTGGCAAAATTAAAAAAAAAGAATCTAAAATGTGTTACAGTTGTATGAAAATTGTTTCAACAAACTATATTTTTTGTAATACTTCAATAAAGTCAAGTTTTAACAGGACACAATTTCGGTACATGTGGGTTTCGGAAGCCACTAAAAAAAATATATCCTGCTGCAGAAATATTTTTTGAAGTTAAACTTCTTTAGCCGCGTATACAATAATACGGCGAAATAAACGGGTTGTAAAACCAATGTAACATCCTAATGAAACGAAGCGAATTCATAAGTTATTAGAAGGTGAACTCAGCAAAAGACTTTAATAGTTCCCGAACGAATTAGTTCAATGGAACGACTCGTTCATTGATTTTCGTTCTTTTAGTTGAATTGCAAAAGTAGAGTCAGATCAAAATGAACGAAAGAAAAAAACTAATCGAACAATGGTTTAAGTTCAAGCTAACAGATCTAACGAACTAATAGACTCTAAACAATAGATTGAGTACGTAATTTTTTGAAGTGAAACTGCTTTAGCTGCGTATAAAGCAATACGGCGCATTGAAACGGGAAGTAAAATCGAACTAAAAGGTATAAAACCTCGACAGGTGTAGCCTTTTTTATTCTTTTCCCACGAATAAAGCACTTAAGAATATGATTGCATTGTATTACAGCTAAATGCATTGAATATACTTTTAGTCATGCCCAAAATGTTGTCGTCTTAGTGAAATTATTATTGCATCGTTTCGTAAAAATGAAGCTAAAGCTCCGAACACCTCTAAAACAGCAGACTGCCATTTCTATTTACTTTACAAAAAATTGGCGGTAAAAAACATGTGTTTCTTCAATGTTTTTTTACCTTTTATGATAAACAATTTGCCGCAAATTGCCACTTGATTATTTAAAATTTTTGTAGGGTTCTACAAGAAATGAAAGTTCACTGAGAAATCTTTACAACTCTTTAAAAACACATTGGAACAGGTATGAATCCTTTGAAAATAAGCAGTGATGTTTAAAGCCGAATCTGATCTGAGACTTTAATCGAATTAACATTTTACGGAAATGTCTACTAAACTACGGGATCATTTGCTTATCGATACTCAAATGGGTAGAAAATATAAACCATTGCATGATTTCTCGTTAAGCAAGAGTAACGACAACATGGCCGTTTTGACATCGAATTCTGGTAGATAAGACCAATACATATCCTATACAGATCTTATATGTATGAACGTTTAACATAAAGGACCACATATTTAGGCTCCTAGACAACAGTTTGTTTTAATTATTTATACTTTAAGCGTTAATTTGATACAAATTTTTCGATATAATTCTTTAATTTAGGACTACCCAGCAAAATCTTCGCTTACATGTAATCGAGAAAGTAATCCAGAAAATTTTGTTCATCGATTACCCTTTCGCTTACAGAACCCATTATTTTTATACAGGCATGTCATTGGAGGTAATTGATGACGCTTTCGCTTGACGTGCAAGTACTTTTGTAAGCGCTTATTATTAGCCTCACGCATAACTACTTCTCAGTAATCAATTATTTATCAACAACTAGGAAGTTGTTTAATAATATGTTGCTGTCCACAATAAGGAAACCACAATAAGGCGTCGGACTTTTTCTGCAAGCAATTATGCTTGGAATAAAAATAATTTCGTTTCGTCTTTTCAAATCAAAGTTAAAACCGCATCGTTCTTGAAGCTTCTTTTACTAGGTAGAGAAAAAAGTGGCTAAGTTATTAAGGGGTATTAAATTATGGTTAGTTATTCTTACCTTTCATTCTTTTTTCTATATATAATGAGCAAATTTTGTATTTTTCAAATATTCTTCTGAAATTTTAGTTTTGGATATTCAAAAATTTTTAAAATTTGACGGGTTTGAAGCAAAAAACAAAAGTCAAACAAAAATTTTAAACAATAAAAAAAAACAATCAGCTGAAAAGCACAAAAGCCTGGCATTACTAATTGCGTTACGAGTAATAAACAATATAATGCATTATTGGTCAATCAGCATTTATGTAATGCATTTTAGAATTGAATGAAATTCAAGGCTTTACAAAAAATTTTGCTGGGTAGTATCGCCTAAATTAAAGTATCGCCTTTCCGATCGGAAAGTGAAACTTTTGATTTTGGAACTGCATTTTTAAGACAATTGACATTTGAGGAATGCATAAAAGATAATTTTGGTAAAAAATTTTTAGTTTTAAAATTTTTTTAGTTCTTCTTAAACTAAATTTCAAATCGATTAAATAGCGGATTTTTGCACAAAAATTTTATTTCTGTTTTAAAAGGTTGGGAACCCCCTGAAGTGAAATCACAATTTTTACAAGTGGTTTGCACAATTTCAGTCAAAACCTGATTAAATGACATCTGAATCGATAAAATCGGTCTATTGGTCTGGGAGGAGTTGAAGTCACAAAAAAAAAACCTTAGCCTATTAATTATATCGATATGCGAAATGATTAAAATAAGTTCGAGGCTATAACTCTTAATTGATTGGAGATATAAAGCTATTTTGTTCAAAAATATTACTTTTTTTTATTATTTTTTCAAAAACAGAAAAACAACATTTTAAAAATTTTAATTTTGTCAAAGAAATCATAGGGAAATCATCAAAAACCTTGATTTTTTGATGGCACGGACAGTTTAATAATTTAGTGTCAAGACAAAATAAAATCACCTAAAATTCGGTACAGACTTTGAAAGAAAATCAAAAATGCAATTTTGAGTTTTTGTTTTTTTACAACAAAAATCATTTTTACCCCATATTTTAAGAATAAATCAAATTTTATGGTCTTTTTTTAAAAGGAATAATTTAAATATAAAGAAAAAAAACGGTATTATTTTCAAAAGTTTTTTTAAGTTAATTAATAAGACTAAAATACAAAAAAGAAATAAATAAAATCTATTCGCTGATGGCGGAGTTATTGGCTTCAGAAATGAGAACATTCAATTTGAGACAGTTTTTTTCTCTCTCGTGGCATTTGGTTGAAACACACGCTAAATAACTAACGACAATATTAAGAAAAATCATTAAAAATACTTTTGGTTAGAACTTTGCTGTAAATTATATCACATTTGAAGGAAAATTTAACAAACTTTCAGAAAAAATTAAAAAAATTTAAAAACCGTTAAAATTCGATTAAGATATTCACATGGAAATTCAAATTTTTGAATTCAAAACACATTTTTTTACATATTTTACAATTGACGAATACACTCAGAAAAAAGCTTATCGGAATATGATAAAAAATGCATCATATTTAGAGAAAAATGGTATAGACTTTGCTCCAGAGAATGCTATTCTCTAATTTCGATACTAAAAATTCTCTAAAAATGGTAAAAAGCTTCCATGAAAAAGAAAAATATATCGTTTTTTGAGAAAAAACTTTTTATTTTTGAGAAAAGATTTGTTTTTATTTAAGAAAATACTTCTCTTTGTGAATTTTTCATCAAAATATAAGAAAAGTTTTTCATTTTCAATAAATTTTTCTCTATAAATGAGAAATTTTTGTGCGAGAAAAAACTTATCATTATTAGAGACATTGAAATATTTCCATTTCCTAGAAGGAAAGAAATATTTCTTCGAAAATATGAAAATTTATTCTAATTTAAGAAAACTTTATTTGAAAAAGAGAAAATTTCTATATCGAAAATAGAGAAATTTTTTACCGGAGCAAGGTATGTTTTTTTTTCTCAGTGTAGATAAAACTACATTTTTTTAAGAAATTGTTACTTTTAAAAAAAATTCAAATTCGACCAACTCAAAAACTCTGCCCCAACCAAATTTCGTATTAATCAAAGAGCGGGTTTTTTCTCAAAAATTTAATGTCTCTCCTAGAAGGTTGGGAACCCCCATCTTTCAGATATATCATTTATATATACATTCTACACATCTGGGCAACATAACCTTTCGAATGATATAAGTTTCATTAATTTTGAGTTTTAATTAATACCAAAAAAGCGTACGACAAACTTTAATGTTCACGTATTAATATATAAGATTTATCATTGACTATTTCGATAGTTTTTTTTTAAATGTACTTAGATCTACCTTGGAACTCATACCAAAAAACGTTCCGTTCAAGGCCACATAAAACTGATTACATCTTCAAAACAACAAAAGTTAGAAGTAAAGTTTCTACACATACAAAACTTGATGGTTACATGTAATACTTTTGGTAAATTTGCAGAAATATGCGTTCGAGTGTCACGTTAAAGGGGAAAAAATGATCATATAAATAAATTTTAAATTTGGTCGAAAAATTATGTCAATTTACGGCCATTTCTGTGTATTCGCAACGCCATCTTGTAGTTAGCCCGGAGATAGGAACATTTTTTATATGCGAAAGAAAGGTTAAAGCGTGGTGCCATGGCCTGGCCAGAATGTGAACCTGGCACCTCTGGATTGGCAGTTAAGCACGCTTACTTCTCGACTACCGAGGCCGCCATGTTCTTTAATGTTCTTTGGAACAGTCTTAATATCATGATAGTGTTTTAAATATTATTGCATTGAAGGAGGGAGAGTTCTTTGATAGATTTTAAAACATATGCTCATTTTAAATTCAACATTCTTGAACTAAGTTTTACATTCGTTTTAATTTTTATTTATTAAACCCGATTGTTTCATTGTATCTAATTTGAGCTTCCAAATATCTTAATATATAAAAGGCAAGCGTCCTGCTCCGTGCCTATATCGTAAAACATGTTTAGCCTGGACCAGAACCTATATCGTAAAACCTGTTCAGCCTGTACCAGAACCTGTTAGAAAATTATCCATATGAAATGTTTGTACTGACTAAACCTTTTTCTCTATATCGTAAAACATGTTTAGGCTGGACCAGAACCTGTTGTAAAATTATCCATTTGAAATGTTTGTACTTACTAAACCTTTTAAGACCTGTTCACAATGGACCAGAACCTGTTATTAAATTATGTATTGGAAATCTTTGTACTTTAAGACTATCGTCATTTTCCTCAACTACTATACATCAAACATCATGTCTTGATATTACAGTGCTTCTTAATTAACAGAACCGCAACCTATTCGGTCTGCATAAACTGAACAGCAATTATTACATTCAGTGACGTTGGTGTCAATTGGAATTGCTAGAATTAAATCACAATGTTCGGTCTTCTGATCCAAGTTTTAGCGATTGGCTACTTAAGTAAGGAAATGGAAATGAAGATATCATAGAAATTCCAGATTATTTTGTTTGTAAAGGTTCGCTTATTAACCCTTTCAATGGCTTGCCTAGAATAATCGTGGACAATTTTTTTGAACTTATATTCCCATCATTTAAGCAATAAAAAGATTAAAAAACTTCCCTCTGATTTTTACATGAGCTGCTTTGCTTTTGGCAGGCTGTCTAATATAATGGAAAAAACCACGATAACGTTGTATTATAATATTTTAGTTCAACTAAAACAACCGGAGAGAAATGCAAATGCGTTATTTATGCAAATGTTATTATAAAAAAAAAAATTATGGTGATCGTGGCGTGCAGGTTAAGTGTCTGGCTTAGTACGCTCGGAGCCCGAGTTCGATCCCCAGTCGCGGCGAAAAGTTTTTTCAATAAAAAATTTTTCAGATCGGTCACCACCTCTCTGCAGACAATGGCAAGCCTCAGAGAATAAATAATGCCATGTAAAGCTTCTTGAGAACATGAACTTTAGCCGTTCGGATTCGGCATAAAACGTGTAGGTCCAGTTCTCGGTTAATTGTGTGCAAACATTTAATAACACACATAACACAATTGATGATAAGAAGCTCGGTCAAAGTCCTTTCAAGGGCTGCAATGGCCAATTTTTTTTTTTTTTTTTATTATAAAAAAAAATTATACTTTGCACACCAATCACAATACTCACTTTATTTGCAAAATTTATTAACAAGCACAAAATTTATTATTAACTAAAATCGAAAATCTAACTAAGTTAAACGTTATATATCTCCCTAAAATTATTTTTGTCATGTTGGTACAACTTCACTTCATAGCACTAACCTATTTGATTTTAGAAAAAAACTTTGGAAAATAAAAAAAAAAATTTTCCGAAGTGTTCAATATAATGGACAAGTCCATTGAAAGGGTTAAATAGATTTTTGGCGATACTTTGAGTCCGAATATCATCAACCATTATTCCAAAATTGCTATCCTGTATCAACGAGCAAGTTCTAAATATTTTAGTTGGTGACACAGTGAGAGATTTGAGCACGGATTAAATTGAAGACAGTGATGATAGCGATAAACAAAATTGCCCTGCCGAGTTTTTGAATAAATTTTATCCTTCAGGAATGCCACTGCATAAGTTAAACCTCAAAATTGGAAGTATTATAATACTTCTTCGAAATTTCCATACCAAAAGAGATATCTGTAATGGAAGGTGGTTAGTTTTGAAAAACCTAAAAACTTAATTTATCATCGCACAGGTATTGACAGGCGTACTGGCGAACATTAAATAGTTTTCATACCTACAATTGATTTGGCCCCAACAAACACAGATTTGCCTTTCACTCTCCGGAGGCGACAATTTCCAGTTAAACTGACATTTTCAATGACCATAAATAAATTGCAAGGTCAAATATTGCAAAAAGTAGGAGTTTTTTTAAAAGAACTGGTTTAGTCATGGCAGTTTTAGCGGGCTGGTGATGTAAAACTAAGCATTATAGATGGCAAGGGACAAGGTTAATATTTCAAGAATTTTTTTACTAGAAATGTTGTATGTACGGAAGTTTTATAAAAATAATTTAATAAACATGTTTTCAAATAAAAACCTTTGTATATAAATCCAATAAATTTTTTTGTCGCATTTTGTACTCTAAATAGTTGCTTCCCGTCGTAGGACGGGCTTTTACACTAGTATAAATATAAATATAAATATAAATATAAATATAAATATAAATATAAATATAAATATAAATATAAATATAAATATAAATATAAATATAAATATAAATATAAATATAAATATAAATATAAATATAAATATAAATATAAATATAAATATAAATATAAATATAAATATAAATATAAATATAAATATAAATATAAATATAAATATAAATATAAATATAAATATAAATATAAATATAAATATAAATATAAATATAAATATAAATATAAATATAAATATAAATATAAATATAAATATAAATATAAATATAAATATAAATATAAATATAAATATAAATATAAATATAAATATAAATATAAATATAAATATAAATATAAATATAAATATAAATATAAATATAAATATAAATATAAATATAAATATAAATATAAATATAAATATAAATATAAATATAAATATAAATATAAATATAAATATAAATATAAATATAAATATAAATATAAATATAAATATAAATATAAATATAAATATATATATAAATATAAATATAAATATAAATATAAATATAAATATAAATATAAATATAAATATAAATATAAATATAAATATAAATATAAATATAAATATAAATATAAATATAAATATAAATATAAATATAAATATAAATATAAATATAAATATAAATATAAATATAAATATAAATATAAATATAAATATAAATATAAATATAAATATAAATATAAATATAAATATAAATATAAATATAAATATAAATATAAATATAAATATAAATATAAATATAAATATAAATATAAATATAAATATAAATATAAATAAAAATATGAATATGAATATGAATATGAGTTCATATTCATATTCATATTCATATTCATATTCATATTCATATTCATATTCATATTCATATTAATTTTCATATTCATATTCATATTCATATTCATATCATATTCATTTTCATATTCATATTCATATTCATATTCATATTCATATTCATATTCATATGCATATTCATATTCATATTTATATTAATATTTATATTTATATTCATATTCATATTCAAATTCATATTCATATTTATATTCATATTCATATTCAAATTCATAGTCATATTCATATTCATATTCATATTCATATTCATATTCATATTCATATTCATATTCATATTCATATTCATATTCATATTCATATTCATATTCATATTCATATTCATATTCATATTCATATTCATATTCATATTCATATTCATATTCATATTCATATTTATATTTATATTCATATTTAAATTCATATTCATATTCATATTCATAGTCATATTTATATTTATATTCATATTCATATTCATATTCAAATTCATATTCATATTCATATTCATATTCATATTCATATTCATATTCATATTCATATTCATATTCATATTCATATTCATATTCATATTCATATTCATATTCATATTCATATTCATATTCATATTCATATTCATATTCATACTATATTCATATTCATATTTATATTTATATTTATATTCATATTTAAATTCATATTCATATTCATATTCATATTCATATTCATATTTATATTCATATTCATATTCAAATTCATATTCATATTCATATTCATATTCATATTCATATTCATATTCATATTCATATTCATATTCATATTCATATTCATATTCATATTCATATTCATATTCATATTCATATTCATATTCATATTCATATTCATATTCATATTCATATTCATATTCATATTCATATTCATATTCATATTCATATTCATATTCATATTCATATTCATATTCATATTCATATTCATATTCATATTCATATTCATATTCATATTCATATTCATATTCATATTCATATTCATATTCATATTCATATTCATATTCATATTCATATTCATATTCATATTCATATTCATATTCATATTCATATTCATATTCATATTCATATTCATATTCATATTCATATTCATATTCATATTTATATTCATATTCATATTCATATTCATATTCATATTCATATTCATATTCATATTCATATTCATATTCATATTCATATTCATATTCACATTCATATTTATATTTATATTTATATTCATATTTAAATTCATATTCATATTCATATTCAAATTCATATTCATATTCATATTCATATTCATATTCATATTCATATTCACATTCATATTTATATTTATATTTATATTCATATTTAAATTCATATTCATATTCATATTCAAATTCATATTCATATTCATACTCATATTCATATTCATATTCATATTCATATTTTTATTTATATTTATATTTATATTTATATTTATATTTATATTTATATTTATATTTATATTTATATTTATATTCATATTCATATTCATATTCATATTCATATTCATATTCATATTCATATTCATATTCATATTCATATTCATATTCATATTCATATTTATATTTATATTCATATTCATATTCATATTCATATTCATATTCATATTCATATTCATATTCATATTCATATTCATATTCATATTCATATTCATATTCATATTCATATTCATATTCATATTCATATTCATATTCATATTCATATTCATATTCATATTCATATTCATATTCATATTCATATTCATATTCATATTCATATTCATATTCATATTCATATTCATATTCATATTCATATTCATATTCATATTCATATTCATATTCATATTCATATTCATATTCATATTCATATTCATATTCATATTCATATTCATATTCATATTCATATTCATATTCATATTCATATTCATATTCATATTCATATTCATATTCATATTTATATTTATATTCATATTAATTTTCATATTCATATTCATATTCATATTCATATTCATATTCATATTCATATTCATATTCATATTCATATTCACATTCATATTTATATTTATATTTATATTCATATTTAAATTCATATTCATATTCATATTCAAATTCATATTCATATTCATACTCATATTCATATTCATATTCATATTTTTATTTATATTTATATTTATATTTATATTTATATTTATATTTATATTTATATTTATATTTATATTTATATTTATATTTATATTTATATTTATATTTATATTTATATTTATATTTATATTTATATTTATATTTATATTTATATTTATATTTATATTTATATTTATATTTATATTTATATTTATATTTATATTTATATTTATATTTATATTTATATTTATATTTATATTTATATTTATATTTATATTTATATTTATATTTATATTCATATTTAAATTCATATTCATATTCATATTCATATTCATATTCATATTCATATTCATATTTAAATTCATATTCATATTCATATTCATATTCATATTCATATTCATATTCATATTCATATTCATATTCATATTGATATTCATATTCATGTTCATATTCATATTCATATTCATATTCATATTCATATTCATATTCATATTCATATTCATATTCATATTCATATTCATATTCATATTCATATTCATATTCATATTCATATTCATATTCATATTCATATTCATATTCATATTCAAATTCATATTCATATTTATATTTATATTCATATTTATATTTACATTTATATTCATATTCATATTCATATTTATATTTATATTTATATTCATATTCATATTCATATTCATATTCATATTCATATTCAAATTCATATTCATATTCAAATTCATATTCATATTCTGATTCATGTTCAGATTCATATTCATATTCATATTCATATTCATATTCATATTCATATTCATATTCATATTCATATTCATATTCATATTCAAATTCATATTCATATTTATATTTATATTCATATTTATATTTACATTTATATTCATATTCATATTCATATTTATATTTATATTCATATTCATATTCATATTCATATTCTGATTCATGTTCAGATTCATATTCATATTCATGTTCATATTCATGTTCAAATTCATTTTCAAATTCATATTCATATTCATATTCATATTCATATTCATATTCATATTCATATTCATGTTCATATTCATATTCATATTCATATTCATGTTCAAATTCATATTCAAATTCATATTAATTTTCATATTCATATTCATATTCATATTCATATTCATATTCTGATTCATGTTCAGATTCATATTCATATTCATATTCATGTTCATGTTCAAATTCATTTTCAAATTCATATTCATATTCATATTCATATTCATATTCATATTCATATTCATATTCATATTCATATTCATATTCATGTTCATATTCATATTCATATTCATGTTCAAATTCATATTCAAATTCATATTAATTTTCATATTCATATTCATATTCATATTCATATTCATATTCTGATTCATGTTCAGATTCATATTCATATTCATATTCATGTTCATGTTCAAATTCATTTTCAAATTCATATTCATATTCATATTCATATTCATATTCATATTCATATTCATATTCATATTCATATTCATATTCATATTCAAATTCATATTCATATTTATATTTATATTCATATTTATATTTACATTTATATTCATATTCATATTCATATTTATATTTATATTCATATTCATATTCATATTCATATTCTGATTCATGTTCAGATTCATATTCATATTCATGTTCATATTCATGTTCAAATTCATTTTCAAATTCATATTCATATTCATATTCATATTCATATTCATATTCATATTCATATTCATGTTCATATTCATATTCATATTCATATTCATGTTCAAATTCATATTCAAATTCATATTAATTTTCATATTCATATTCATATTCATATTCATATTCATATTCATATTCATATTCTGATTCATGTTCAGATTCATATTCATATTCATGTTCATATTCATGTTCAAATTCATTTTCAAATTCATATTCATATTCATATTCATATTCATATTCATATTCATATTCATATTCATGTTCATATTCATATTCATATTCATATTCATGTTCAAATTCATATTCAAATTCATATTAATTTTCATATTCATATTCATATTCATATTCATATTCATATTCATATTCTGATTCATGTTCAGATTCATATTCATATTCATGTTCATATTCATGTTCAAATTCATTTTCAAATTCATATTCATATTCATATTCATATTCATATTCATATTCATATTCATATTCATATTCATGTTCATATTCATATTCATATTCATATTCATGTTCAAATTCATATTCAAATTCATATTAATTTTCATATTCATATTCATATTCATATTCATATTCATATTCATATTCTGATTCATGTTCAGATTCATATTCATATTCATATTCATGTTCAAATTCATATTCAAATTCATATTCATATTCATATTCATATTCATATTCATATTCATATTCATATTCATATTCATATTCATATTCATATTCATATTCATATTCATATTTATATTCATATTCATATTCATATTCATATTCATATTCATATTCATATTCATATTCATATTCATATTCATATTCATATTCATATTCATATTCAAATTCATATTCATATTCAAATTCATATTCATATTCTGATTCATGTTCAGATTCATATTCATATTCATATTCATATTCATATTCATATTCATATTCATATTCATATTCATATTCATATTCATATTCAAATTCAAATTCATATTTATATTTATATTTATATTTACATTTATATTCATATTCATATTCATATTTATATTTATATTCATATTCATATTCATATTCATATTTATATTTATATTCATATTCATATTCATATTCATATTCATATTCATATTCATATTCATATTCATATTCATATTCATATTCATATTCATATTAATTTTCATATTCATATTCATATTCATATTCATATTCTGATTCATGTTCAGATTCATATTCATATTCATGTTCATATTCATGTTCAAATTCATTTTCAAATTCATATTCATATTCATATTCATATTCATATTCATATTCATATTCATATTCATATTCATGTTCATATTCATATTCATATTCATATTCATATTCATATTCATATTTATATTTATATTCATATTAATTTTCATATTCATATTCATATTCATATTCATATTCATATTCATATTCATATTCATATTCATATTAATTTTCATATTCATATTCATATTCATATTCATATTCTGATTCATGTTCAGATTCATATTCATATTCATGTTCATATTCATGTTCAAATTCATTTTCAAATTCATATTCATATTCATATTCATATTCATATTCATATTCATATTCATATTCATATTCATATTCATATTCATATTCATATTCATATTCATATTCATATTCATATTTATATTTATATTCATATTAATTTTCATATTCATATTCATATTCATATTCATATTCATATTCATATTCATATTCATATTCATATTCATATTCATATTCACATTCATATTTATATTTATATTTATATTCATATTTAAATTCATATTCATATTCATATTCAAATTCATATTCATATTCATACTCATATTCATATTCATATTCATATTTTTATTTATATTTATATTTATATTTATATTTATATTTATATTTATATTTATATTTATATTTATATTTATATTTATATTTATATTTATATTTATATTTATATTTATATTTATATTTATATTTATATTTATATTTATATTTATATTTATATTTATATTTATATTTATATTTATATTTATATTTATATTTATATTTATATTTATATTTATATTTATATTTATATTTATATTCATATTTAAATTCATATTCATATTCATATTCATATTCATATTCATATTCATATTCATATTTAAATTCATATTCATATTCATATTCATATTCATATTCATATTCATATTCATATTCATATTGATATTCATATTCATGTTCATATTCATATTCATATTCATATTCATATTCATATTCATATTCATATTCATATTCATATTCATATTCATATTCATATTCATATTCATATTCATATTCATATTCATATTCATATTCATATTCATATTCATATTCAAATTCATATTCATATTTATATTTATATTCATATTTATATTTACATTTATATTCATATTCATATTCATATTTATATTTATATTTATATTCATATTCATATTCATATTCATATTCATATTCATATTCAAATTCATATTCATATTCAAATTCATATTCATATTCTGATTCATGTTCAGATTCATATTCATATTCATATTCATATTCATATTCATATTCATATTCATATTCATATTCATATTCATATTCATATTCAAATTCATATTCATATTTATATTTATATTCATATTTATATTTACATTTATATTCATATTCATATTCATATTTATATTTATATTCATATTCATATTCATATTCATATTCTGATTCATGTTCAGATTCATATTCATATTCATGTTCATATTCATGTTCAAATTCATTTTCAAATTCATATTCATATTCATATTCATATTCATATTCATATTCATATTCATATTCATGTTCATATTCATATTCATATTCATATTCATGTTCAAATTCATATTCAAATTCATATTAATTTTCATATTCATATTCATATTCATATTCATATTCATATTCTGATTCATGTTCAGATTCATATTCATATTCATATTCATGTTCATGTTCAAATTCATTTTCATTTTCAAATTCATATTCATATTCATATTCATATTCATATTCATATTCATATTCATATTCATATTCATATTCATATTCATGTTCATATTCATATTCATATTCATGTTCAAATTCATATTCAAATTCATATTAATTTTCATATTCATATTCATATTCATATTCATATTCATATTCTGATTCATGTTCAGATTCATATTCATATTCATATTCATGTTCATGTTCAAATTCATTTTCAAATTCATATTCATATTCATATTCATATTCATATTCATATTCATATTCATATTCATATTCATATTCATATTCATATTCAAATTCATATTCATATTTATATTTATATTCATATTTATATTTACATTTATATTCATATTCATATTCATATTTATATTTATATTCATATTCATATTCATATTCATATTCTGATTCATGTTCAGATTCATATTCATATTCATGTTCATATTCATGTTCAAATTCATTTTCAAATTCATATTCATATTCATATTCATATTCATATTCATATTCATATTCATATTCATGTTCATATTCATATTCATATTCATATTCATGTTCAAATTCATATTCAAATTCATATTAATTTTCATATTCATATTCATATTCATATTCATATTCATATTCATATTCATATTCTGATTCATGTTCAGATTCATATTCATATTCATGTTCATATTCATGTTCAAATTCATTTTCAAATTCATATTCATATTCATA
Source organism: Tetanocera ferruginea (assembly GCA_958299015.1). Lineage (NCBI taxonomy): Eukaryota > Metazoa > Arthropoda > Insecta > Diptera > Sciomyzidae > Tetanocera > Tetanocera ferruginea. Next base: position 125,030,740 of record OY282644.1, on the reverse strand, counting down.
TTCATATTCATATTCATATTCATATTCATATTCATGTTCATATTCATATTCATATTCATATTCATGTTCAAATTCATATTCAAATTCATATTAATTTTCATATTCATATTCATATTCATATTCATATTCATATTCATATTCTGATTCATGTTCAGATTCATATTCATATTCATGTTCATATTCATGTTCAAATTCATTTTCAAATTCATATTCATATTCATATTCATATTCATATTCATATTCATATTCATATTCATATTCATGTTCATATTCATATTCATATTCATATTCATGTTCAAATTCATATTCAAATTCATATTAATTTTCATATTCATATTCATATTCATATTCATATTCATATTCATATTCTGATTCATGTTCAGATTCATATTCATATTCATATTCATGTTCAAATTCATATTCAAATTCATATTCATATTCATATTCATATTCATATTCATATTCATATTCATATTCATATTCATATTCATATTCATATTCATATTCATATTCATATTCATATTTATATTCATATTCATATTCATATTCATATTCATATTCATATTCATATTCATATTCATATTCATATTCATATTCATATTCATATTCATATTCAAATTCATATTCATATTCAAATTCATATTCATATTCTGATTCATGTTCAGATTCATATTCATATTCATATTCATATTCATATTCATATTCATATTCATATTCATATTCATATTCATATTCAAATTCAAATTCATATTTATATTTATATTTATATTTACATTTATATTCATATTCATATTCATATTTATATTTATATTCATATTCATATTCATATTCATATTTATATTTATATTCATATTCATATTCATATTCATATTCATATTCATATTCATATTCATATTCATATTCATATTCATATTCATATTCATATTAATTTTCATATTCATATTCATATTCATATTCATATTCTGATTCATGTTCAGATTCATATTCATATTCATGTTCATATTCATGTTCAAATTCATTTTCAAATTCATATTCATATTCATATTCATATTCATATTCATATTCATATTCATATTCATATTCATGTTCATATTCATATTCATATTCATATTCATGTTCAAATTCATATTCAAATTCATATAATTTTCATTTTCATATTCATATTCATATTCATATTCATATTCTGATTCATGTTCAGATTCATATTCATATTCATATTCATGTTCAAATTCATATTCAAATTCATATTCATATTCATATTCATATTCATATTCATATTCATATTCATATTCATATTCATATTCATATTCATATTCATATTCATATTCATATTCATATTCATATTCATATTCATATTAATTTTCATATTCATATTCATATTCATATTCATATCATATTCATTTTCATATTCATATTCATATTCATATTCATATTCATATTTATATTCATATGCATATTCATATTCATATTTATATTAATATTTATATTTATATTCATATTCATATTCAAATTCATATTCATATTTATATTCATATTCATATTCAAATTCATAGTCATATTCATATTCATATTCATATTCATATTCATATTCATATTCATATTCATATTCATATTCATATTCATATTCATATTCATATTCATATTCATATTCATATTCATATTCATATTTATATTCATATTCATATTTAAATTCATATTCATATTCATATTCATAGTCATATTTATATTTATATTCATATTCATATTCATATTCAAATTCATATTCATATTCATATTCATATTCATATTCATATTCATATTCATATTCATATTCATATTCATATTCATATTCATATTCATATTCATATTCATATTCATATTCATATTCATATTCATATTCATATTCATATTCATATTCATACTATATTCATATTCATATTTATATTTATATTTATATTCATATTTAAATTCATATTCATATTCATATTCATATTCATATTCATATTTATATTCATATTCATATTCATATTCAAATTCATATTCATATTCATATTCATATTCATATTCATATTCATATTCATATTCATATTCATATTCATATTCATATTCATATTCATATTCATATTCATATTCATATTCATATTCATATTCATATTCATATTCATATTCATATTCATATTCATATTCATATTCATATTCATATTCATATTCATATTCATATTCATATTCATATTCATATTCATATTCATATTCATATTCATATTCATATTCATATTCATATTCATATTCATATTCATATTCATATTCATATTCATATTCATATTCATATTCATATTCATATTCATATTCATATTCATATTCATATTCATATTCATATTCATATTCATATTCATATTCATATTCATATTCATATTCATATTCATATTCATATTCATATTCATATTCATATTCATATTTATATTCATATTCATATTCATATTCATATTCATATTCATATTCATATTCATATTCATATTCATATTCATATTCATATTCATATTCATATTCATATTCACATTCATATTTATATTTATATTTATATTCATATTTAAATTCATATTCATATTCATATTCAAATTCATATTCATATTCATATTCATATTCATATTCATATTCATATTCATATTCACATTCATATTTATATTTATATTTATATTCATATTTAAATTCATATTCATATTCATATTCAAATTCATATTCATATTCATACTCATATTCATATTCATATTTTTATTTATATTTATATTCATATTCATATTCATATTCATATTCATATTCATATTCATATTCATATTCATATTCATATTCATATTCATATTCATATTCATATTTATATTTATATTTATATTCATATTCATATTCATATTCATATTCATATTCATATTCATATTCATATTCATATTCATATTCATATTCATATTCATATTCATATTCATATTCATATTCATATTCATATTCATATTCATATTCATATTCATATTCATATTCATATTCATATTCATATTCATATTCATATTCATATTCATATTCATATTCATATTCATATTCATATTCATATTCATATTCATATTCATATTCATATTCATATTCATATTCATATTCATATTCATATTCATATTCATATTCATATTCATATTCATATTTATATTTATATTCATATTAATTTTCATATTCATATTCATATTCATATTCATATTCATATTCATATTCATATTCATATTCACATTCATATTTATATTTATATTTATATTCATATTTAAATTCATATTCATATTCATATTCATATTCAAATTCATATTCATATTCATACTCATATTCATATTCATATTCATATTTTTATTTATATTTATATTTATATTTATATTTATATTTATATTTATATTTATATTTATATTTATATTTATATTTATATTTATATTTATATTTATATTTATATTTATATTTATATTTATATTTATATTTATATTTATATTTATATTTATATTTATATTTATATTTATATTTATATTTATATTTATATTTATATTTATATTTATATTTATATTTATATTTATATTTATATTTATATTTATATTTATATTTATATTTATATTTATATTTATATTTATATTTATATTTATATTTATATTTATATTTATATTTATATTTATATTTATATTTATATTTATATTTATATTTATATTTATATTTATATTTATATTTATATTTATATTTATATTTATATTTATATTTATATTTATATTTATATTTATATTTATATTTATATTCATATTTAAATTCATATTCATATTCATATTCATATTCATATTCATATTCATATTTAAATTCATATTCATATTCATATTCATATTCATATTCATATTCATATTCATATTGATATTCATATTCATGTTCATATTCATATTCATATTCATATTCATATTCATATTCATATTCATATTCATATTCATATTCATATTCATATTCATATTCATATTCATATTCATATTCATATGCATATTCATATTCATATTCAAATTCATATTCATATTTATATTTATATTCATATTTATATTTACATTTATATTCATATTCATATTCATATTTATATTTATATTTATATTCATATTCATATTCATATTCATATTCATATTCATATTCAAATTCATATTCATATTCAAATTCATATTCATATTCTGATTCATGTTCAGATTCATATTCATATTCATATTCATATTCATATTCATATTCATATTCATATTCATATTCATATTCATATTCATATTCATATTCAAATTCATATTCATATTTATATTTATATTCATATTTATATTTACATTTATATTCATATTCATATTCATATTTATATTTATATTCATATTCATATTCATATTCATATTCTGATTCATGTTCAGATTCATATTCATATTCATGTTCATATTCATGTTCAAATTCATTTTCAAATTCATATTCATATTCATATTCATATTCATATTCATATTCATATTCATATTCATGTTCATATTCATATTCATATTCATATTCATGTTCAAATTCATATTCAAATTCATATTAATTTTCATATTCATATTCATATTCATATTCATATTCATATTCTGATTCATGTTCAGATTCATATTCATATTCATATTCATGTTCATGTTCAAATTCATTTTCAAATTCATATTCATATTCATATTCATATTCATATTCATATTCATATTCATATTCATATTCATATTCATATTCATGTTCATATTCATATTCATATTCATGTTCAAATTCATATTCAAATTCATATTAATTTTCATATTCATATTCATATTCATATTCATATTCATATTCTGATTCATGTTCAGATTCATATTCATATTCATATTCATGTTCATGTTCAAATTCATTTTCAAATTCATATTCATATTCATATTCATATTCATATTCATATTCATATTCATATTCATATTCATATTCATATTCATATTCAAATTCATATTCATATTTATATTTATATTACATTTATATTCATATTCATATTCATATTTATATTTATATTCATATTCATATTCATATTCATATTCTGATTCATGTTCAGATTCATATTCATATTCATGTTCATATTCATGTTCAAATTCATTTTCAAATTCATATTCATATTCATATTCATATTCATATTCATATTCATATTCATATTCATGTTCATATTCATATTCATATTCATATTCATGTTCAAATTCATATTCAAATTCATATTAATTTTCATATTCATATTCATATTCATATTCATATTCATATTCATATTCTGATTCATGTTCAGATTCATATTCATATTCATGTTCATATTCATGTTCAAATTCATTTTCAAATTCATATTCATATTCATATTCATATTCATATTCATATTCATATTCATGTTCATATTCATATTCATATTCATATTCATGTTCAAATTCATATTCAAATTCATATTAATTTTCATATTCATATTCATATTCATATTCATATTCATATTCATATTCTGATTCATGTTCAGATTCATATTCATATTCATGTTCATATTCATGTTCAAATTCATTTTCAAATTCATATTCATATTCATATTCATATTCATATTCATATTCATATTCATATTCATATTCATATTCATGTTCATATTCATATTCATATTCATATTCATGTTCAAATTCATATTCAAATTCATATTAATTTTCATATTCATATTCATATTCATATTCATATTCATATTCTGATTCATGTTCAGATTCATATTCATATTCATATTCATGTTCAAATTCATATTCAAATTCATATTCATATTCATATTCATATTCATATTCATATTCATATTCATATTCATATTCATATTCATATTCATATTCATATTCATATTCATATTCATATTCATATTAATTTTCATATTCATCTTCATATTCATATTCATATCATAACAAACAAAAAAACAAATTGGCCATTTCAGCCCTTGAAAGGACTTTGACCGAGCTTCTTAGGATCGATTGTGTTGTGTGTGTTATTAAATTTTTGCACACAATTGACCGAGAACTGGACCTACATGTTTTTTGCCGACTCCGAACGGCTCATGTTCTCAAGAAGCTTTACATGGCATTATTTACTCTCTGAGGTTTGCCATTGTCTGCAGAGAGGTGGTGACCGATCAGAAAAATTTTTTATTGAAAAAACTTTTCGCCACGGCTGGGGATCGAACCCGGGCTCCGAGCATGCTAAGCCACACACTTAACCTGCATGCCACGGTCACCACAATATCATATCATATTCATTTTTATATTCATATTCATATTCATATTCATATTCATATTCATATTCATATTCATATTCATATTCATATGCATATTCATATTCATATTTATATTAATATTTATATTCATATTCATATTCAAATTCATATTCATATTTATATTCATATTCATATTCAAATTCATAGTCATATTCATATACATATTCATATTCATATTCATATTCATATTCATATTTATATTCATATTCATATTCATATTCATATTCATATTCATATTCATATTCATATTCATATTCATATTCATATTCATATTCATATTCATATTCATATTCATATTCATATTCATATTCATATTCATATTCATATTCATATTCATATTCATATTCATATTCATATTTATATTTATATTCATATTCATATTCATATTTAAATTTATATTTGTATTCATGTTCAAATTCATATTCATATTAATGTTCATATTCATATTCATATTCATATTCATTTTCATATTCATATTCATATTCATATGCATATTCATATTCATATTCATATTCATATTCATATTCATATTCATATTTATATTTATATTCATATTTATATTTATATTTATATTCATATTCATATTCATATTCATATTCATATTCATATTCATATTCATATTCATATTCATATTCATATTCATATTCATATTCATATTCATATTCATATTCATATTCATATTCATATTCATATTCATATTCATATTCATATTCATATTCATATTCATATTCATATTCATATTCATATTCATATTCATATTCATATTCATATTCATATTCATATTCATATTCATATTCATATTCATATTCATATTCATATTCATATTCATATTCATATTCATATTCATATTCATATTCATATTCATATTCATATTCATATTCATATTCATATTCATATTCATATTCATATTCATATTTATATTCATATTCATATTCATATTCATATTCATATTCATATTCATATTCATATTCATATTCATATTCATATTCATATTCATATTCATATTCATATTCATATTCATATTCATATTCATATTCATATTCATATTCATATTCATATTCATATTCATATTCATATTCATATTCATATTCATATTCATATTCATATTCATATTCATAGTAATATTATTTAGGCACAAACATTAGAATTTTGTAAAGATTTTTATTATAAATTTAGTTCAAAAGCGTATAGTTTCAAAAAGAAAATATAAGAATTTAATTAAATAATAAAAAAATGCATACTTTTCACTGCAGCATTTCAGTTTGAGCTTGACTAGAATGCTTAAAACTGAAATGTTAATTCTTTTAAGTGCAACTCGTTTCTGGTTGGCTGAGCAAAAAACTGCTCATGAATGAAATTCTTGTTGAATTTCAATGAATTGCAGCAACAAATTCTTGAGCACAACATAAGCCAAAGAATTTGTAATTGTTCAAGAAAGCCAAAGCAAAGAAGAGATAAACAAATAACTGATAACAAAAACGATGAACAGGTTAACATAGACATTCGTTTCTTCTGCTTCTGCTTTAGTGTTAGTTAGCCTAATTAATTTCAAGTATGTGCCACAGAATTTGTGCTGATCGTGAAATCGGGGTCAATTCAAAAATAAAAGCGATACATTTTTACACGAAAGCTCTTTCAAAGAGAGCTAAGTTAAAGAGCTGATTCGTTTTAAAATTGTTTACAAAAGCCTTAACAGGGATTATGTTATGGGTACTTTTGTATTCACTGCATAAATGTCAGTAGGTTAATGTATGCGAAACTTTTAAGCTTAAATAGCTTTGCCCATGTTTTGTTAATCGAGTTATTGAAATTAGCATAAATTGTAAAATTTTAGACAACAATGAAAGCCCCCCTTCGTTGTTGTCGGTGGCCACAACTTCACGCCTTCACGCCAATTGCACTGAGTTAAGCTCACTTCTGTGATGTCAGTGTTACCAGCATTACACAAATTCTTTGCAAATTTTATTAAGCGTAATTAGGCGAAATCATAAACAAGACAAAATTACGGTAAAATTAGCATTTTTTAAAATATATTTCAGTAAACAAAGAAAACAAAAAAAATATAATTTAATAAAAGCCAATAAAACCGTGGCGCAGGAAACGAAACAGACTCAGTGCTTTAAACTTCAATTGGCAGCGTTGCCAACTAGTAATAAATTTAATTATGATGTTTTTTCATTCTCCGGATTATGATTTCATATTTATTAAAAAAAGAAACGAAAAAAACAAAAAAAAAATTAAACAGAAAATGTTTCACATTTTACGGAATTTGCAGTCAATTAATTCAACGAAGCCAAAATAAGCAGTTGTTGTTATTTTTTTTATACATGCGGCTGAGAAAAGTACAACTAAAAAAATTTAATTTAATTTTTTTTTATTTTTTTGCAATAAAATACAGACGCCTCTAGATAAACGCTGCAAGTAAATAAAAATACAAAACACACATACATATACATATCCACACAAACACTCAAGCGTATCAAAAAAAAGCAAGCTTTTTCAAGCTTTAAGCAGGTTTTCGTGCATGTTAAATTTTTGTTTTTTTATATCACTTTTGGCAGCATTTTGCGATAAATGCCTGTTTAAAGTTGTGCAATTTTTTTAAAGATAACAGTTTTTTTAGTGAAAAAAGTTTAATTAAATTTTAATTATTAAATTTTTTAAAAACACGTTAGGTAATTTTTTTTAATGTGATAAAAGCGTTGAAAATAATTAAAAAATTTAAAATATTTTAACAGAATCTGTGAGAGTAGCAGAAATATTTAAACTTATTACATTTTAAATTAATTTCACTTTTATTTTAGTCGCAATTTATTGTTTTAATAAATTCATGTATGTATTTCCATAAGCGTTGCATAAGGCTTGCATAAGAAAATCTTATATATTAATACGTGAACATTAAAGTTTGTCGTACGCTTTTTTGGTATTAATTAAAACTCAAAATAAATGAAACTTATATCATTCGAAAGGTTATGTTGCCCAGATGTGCAGAATGTATATATAAATGATATATCTGATAGATGGGGGTTCCCAACCTTCTAGGAGAGAAATTAAATTTTTGAGAAAAAACCCGCTCTTTGATTAATACGAAATTTGGTTGGGGCAGAGTTTTTGAGTTAATCGAATTTGAATTTTTTTAAAAGTAACAATTTCTTAAAAAATAATTATAAATAGGCAATCAATAAATTGGTCGAATTTCGACCCTAGGCGATACTAGTTTATATAAAAACACAACATTTCTTTTTAAAGCACTAAAATAACATTTTGTGTTGTTTATTGCTATCTTCGCAATTAATTTTAGATAACAATTTTTTCTTTTGTGCACAACACATTTAAGATTCATTCAAACAATTTTTTTGTATTGATGTTAATAAATATTGACGTAAAAACACGTCATTTTTTTAAATTGATGGATCATATAGTTATAATATATTCGACAAAAAGCTAAACCGACTTTAGCGTTTCTTTACTTGTTTTCTCTAGGTTTAAACCGATCGATTAAACCGCTGAACAAAAAACCGAAAACCGGTTAAAAAAAAAAATATTGACATCCCAGGTGAACACATGTTACACATGAACATGTGTATTCTGTATTTAAGAATTTTAACAAAATTTACGAACTCAAACCACACGTAAATGCTTAACACTTAAGATGCATGCAAGTGAATGAAATATTTCCTTGAGTGATCGCCCGTTTGAGTGTTGTATGGATTCGTAGGGATTTATATAGATACTTATCTAACACTTTTACCATACCGAGGAGTTGTCTTGCTTGAAAGTGTGACACAACCTTTCTAGCTGTACCCACGGTGTGGGCATTAAACCACAGCTCCTACAACGCTCCTTATGACTTAGAATCCAATTTCGACATGCGAATTTGGTGACTGGTTAATGGTTATCGCAAATAAATGGTAAAAATATGATAATAGCATCTAACCGGGAACGATATAAGACCTCATTGGAATTTCGAGAGTTGCGAATCCGTTCCTTTCTTTTAGATTTTTAATAAAAGTTCATTGCTATTTAACAGAGCAAAATAAGTAGGGTAGAATTAGATATAATCGTGATAAAAACTGTAAAAATGTCTTTAAAATTAATTTCCAAAATCAACATAAATCATTTTTATACCGTTATAGCCGCCCATATATCTTCTCTTTATGGCAATGAAATTGGATTTTTTACGTTAGAATCTGTAATTAAAAATACTGTAACGCATCCTAAGAAAATGTAAGCTTATATCGTGATAGTCAGGTTATATCGTGATAGTACTTAGCTTATATCGTGATAAATTGAAAGTTGTATGAAATCGAAAACAAAAACTAAATAATTCATTTATTTGTAATTACACTGTTGTAGTCTTTGACACGAAATTTTTGGTTCTGCGATAAGACCAACCTTTTCGGATTTGGGGGAGTCCCCCGAGCACAACTGTGTCCTTGGTTTAGTTAGATTGGCTAAAATTTTTAAGAAAACCGTATTTTGTTTGGTCTTTTGCCACGTCTATTTCTAGAGATATCTCGCAAACAAGTTGTACGATCTTTACAACCAACAGAGAAAACTAAAGGTATTGAAATTCTTCGTCAATTGTTCTCATGCTACTTTCGGATTCGAGGATTAGTTTTTGTATAATTAATCAATTTTTGAGAACTTGTTGTTTTTTTGGAAAAAGAAAATTGGAAATTAAATTCATGGCACAAAATTTGCTTGCCTGTTCTGGCCTATTCTGGTAAAGGATGCAAAAAGTGTAAGCTTTTAACCTACTTAAAAACTAATTTACATGTAAACTTTCAAAACGATAACACACGTGTAAAAATTTTTTAAAAATTCTTTTAAAATTATAGAAAAACTATAAAATTGTCGTACCGTAAAATTAATTTGAATTTTTCGTAAGAAAACAATAATTTATGGAAAAAATTATTAATTACACAAGAACTACTCCAAGGATCCGAAAGTAGTATAGGAACTGTTGACATAGAATTTTATGATCTTTTGTCTTCTTCATTGGTTGGTAAGACGGTGCAACTGGTTTGCCAGATATCTTTATAAATAGACATGGCAAAAGGCTTAGAATAGATCAAAATCGAATATTTGGAAAACATGGTTTTCTCAAAATTTTGAGCCAATCTAACTAAACCAAGGACGCAGTTGTACTCAGGGGACTTCCCCAAATTCGAAAAAGTTGGTCTTATCGCAGAACCAAAATTGAACTATAACAGTGTTATAAGCTTATACAAAAGATATTCTATTAAAAAACGAACTTAAAAATTTTAAATTATGTACTTTGTTAGTCATCATGTGGGAGCGAACTCAGGACATAGGTTATGAAATGGTGTCACACAGTATGAACACTGAATCCATTGTTTTTAATTTTTTTGTAGTGTCTTAAGAATATGAGTCCCTACTAAGTTCAAAAGCTGTTTTTCGTACTTGAAACACCGTAAGACCAAATCCTTGCTCTTGCATTGATATAATATAATTGTAAAATTTTATTTCCACCTCAGAGGAGAGAGCAAAAGGTCTACTCAACTTTAATAAGCTATCTTGTTGTCGGCTCAGATAATCTTTTAATGTTGACCATGGTACTCCATATGCTTTGCTTGCAGCATATATAGACTTTTTATCTTTTAATACTTAGCTCAAAGCAAGTTGTAATTCTCTCTCAGTTTATTTTCTACGTTTTTGCCTAATATTGTTTTCGGCCATTGTTTATACACGATCTGAAATGAGGTTATCCTGATAAATTGTAATGTTGATAATTTTCGAAATTTGTTTTTTTTTTAAGAATCTCTATTAGATTCTCTATCAGGATATAAAACTTTTTTTTTTTATTTTAAATTCATCTTTATAGCAAATAAACTTCTCAAAATAGAGCAACAAATACAAGCGTTGAAAAGTGCTAAAAACTTAAGATTTAGCGTATGAAACTTAAGCCTTAACAAGTAAATAAACACAATTTAAAATTTTAAAATAAATTTATATGATTTTTCAATGCTTAATTCAAAGTTTATCTACAAAAAAAATTATGTACTTACATTGGAAATACGTCGAGTAGCGAAAATTAGAGAGCAACAGCAATAATTTTGAGATTTTGCACGTGGCGCTTTTAAAAGTTTTTTTTTCAAGAAGAACCGTTAACGTAGTGAGAAGAGAGTTATTTTTTATTTCTTTTTCGCCTTTCCCACTACCTATATTTAAATTATATATTTTTAAAAAAATGTCTTTTTAAAAATATCAAAAAATTAAATTTTTGGTGGTCAATAAGAGTTTAATGGAACATAATTTTTAAATTTTTTGAATATCAAAATATTAGTATAAGTAAGAAATTTAATATTTTAGCAGGTATGGGTATGTGTTCTGTGAAAAATAAAAAGTTTCAAGCAAAAAACATGTTTTTTTGCCAAAAAGGTCCTTCAGGAGAATCAAAATTGCTTTGGCGGTTTTTCTGCGATTTGAAAAAAAAAAATTTGGAGAAATCATTTTAATGAGTTCTTTTAACTTTTGAGACCCCCACCGGCGGAATCTTAATTTCGATCCGGTCTATTATATTGAACTGAGACAAAAAGTTTTGGAGAAATAGCAAATTTAAAAACTATCACGATATTACATGTATCACGATAATACCTTATTCTACCCTACATCTATTTTTATGATTTTCGTTTAATTAAACATAACTAGTCAACGAAGTAAAATTGTAAATAGAAGAATGAAAGTGAGGACAGTGTCCTCGGTAGTCGAGTGGTAAACCTCATTGACTGTCAATGCAGAGGTTACGGCTTCGAAACCCAGCCTAGCTGTATGTAACTTTTGTTAAATTTTTTTCCTCATTTCTAAATAACTGAAATTAAAACTTCATTGAAATTCAAAACATTAAAAGCAGTTTCTTCTCTCAATGGTTGGTCTTTCAATTGATGGACGAGATTCTTCCAAAAGCATTTTTTTTTTTTTTTATAATATTGTTTAATATTTTTTGCCATCTTTTGAGCCATTCAATTTCTGCTCTCTAATCTATTATTATTTTATATGGCATGCTTGATGGTATGGTAAAATGAGCAAAAATGATTCCAAATTTTACAAATTAGACAGATGCTTGCACATTTTAGTTTTTAATATTTAATTTTTTTTTTGTTCACAAAATTACAAGCCAGTCACAAGCACACGCTCACAACTAAACAAACAACAGGTGGCAATAATTTAGCATGAAGCGCTCGGCTATTTATATCTACAAGTATTTTAGATTAAAAAAATATTGATTTACAACATTTTAAATTGTTTATAAATAGAATTTGATTTCTATTTAATTTAGCTATCAGCACGTTCAGTTCTGTTTTTGTTTTTGTTGTTTTTTTCTTTATTATAGCACTGCGTTGCCAAATATTTGTTGATTCTGAAACAATAAATAATAAAAAAAAATGAGTATTGCTCCTATTGAATTTTTTTTCAGCAAATTCTAGCACACTGTAATAAATGCATTCTTTGCTTATATTGCATGTTACGCTTAAACCAGAGCAACAACAATAAAAACAATGCAATCTTTTGTTTTTATTTAAAAAAAAAAACAACTTATTTCATCAGCAGCTAAATTTAATACAAACAGACAACACGAAATGATGCTGTTTTTGAGTTTTTTATTTTGCACAAACAAACAAAAAATAAAAAAAACACGAGAAAACAAATAAAAATTAATTTTATTGCCTGCTGGGTGGCAACATTTTATTATTTAAATATAATATTAAATACATACAAAAATGGGCCGACATGTTCATTCAATCGAATGATGAATTGATTATTTTTATAAATGATCTATTTTGTATAAAATAAAATTTTTAAGTACTTACTATAATTTTATATAACTGAGACTTAATATTACAGTGCACGGTTCTGTGCAGGCTTTGTGCAAATGTAACTGAATATAAAATTTCCAGAATTTGCTGTCATCCTCACTAAGCTTCAGAGCTTAACTTGAACTTTTATTTTCTATTTTATTTAATATTGAATTTCTAAAAAAAACTATAGATATTTTTATCACCAAGTTTGATTGCAACAATACTGTTAACGATACAAACAACAACAAAATCTTCTCGATCAACAATATTCTACAAAATAAAACAATATGTGATGACGCATAGCATGTTGAGTGGGTGGAAGGGTTGAGGTGTGCTACAGTACAGAGCAAAAACTTTGAATATGATATATTGATATGATATTTTTTGTACTTGTTGTTGTTGTTGTTGTTTATTTGCCAACAAAAAAAAGCATAACGAATTGTATTAATTTAGTCATCATGAATTTTCCTGAAGCTATTAAAGCAAAATATTTCATGCTTATGGAATGCATATAAAAAATCAGACTGGATTTGCGGTTTTTTCAAAATTATTTAACACTGTATTTGATTTCAGTGGAATAATAAAAAGAAACACTTTTTTTTCGATGACAATGATAGATACATAAGCGCAACCAAAGGGGGGTTTCGGGGTTTAAACCCTACCCCACCAAAAAATTATTGTAGTACCAAGCAAAATAGTATTCAATCAAAGTTAGTCACATGAATAGCAATCACACATTTTATGAAATGAGTGAAAACTCCAAATGTATATTTCAAATCCATTCTGGTTGATGCATAATCTGCTAAGTTAGTCATATTTTATTCCTTCAGACTGCACATTAAGCCGGATTGATTTTGTATGGAGAAACAAGTAAAGAAAGTCTAAAGTTGGTCTAGGCCGACTATGAAATACCCTAAACCCACTTTTAAAAAAAAAAAAAAAAATTTATTGTAAATGGGCGTGTCCGTGGGCAGATGAAGTCCATTTTTTCAAACCATCTTTGTCTTGTCATAAAAAACATACGTGCCAAATTTTAGCTCTGTAGTTAAACACATGCTTATTTATTGCGTTTTCAATTTTTGGGTTGTATGGGAGGTAGGCGTGTCCGTGATCGGATGACGTCCATTTTCCGAAGACATATTTGTGTTGGTATGAAACACATACATATCAAATTTTATTGTTGTAGGCTAATTATGAGCTGAGCTATGTAGTTTTCAATTTTCGCGTTGTATGGGAAGTAGGCGTGTCCGTGGGCGGACGATGTCCATTTTTCAAAACCATTTTTTTTTTGTTATAAAAAACATACGTGCCAAATTTTAGCTCTTTATGTTAAACAGAGGCTTATTTATTGCGTTTTCAATTTTTGGGTTGTATGGGAGGTGGGCGTGTCCGTGAGCGGATGACGTCCATTTTTCGAAGACATCTTTGTGTTTGTATAAAACACATACATACCAAATTTTATTGTTGTAGGCTTATTATGAGCTGAGTAATACAGTTTTACATTTTTGCGTTGTATGGGAGGTAGGCGTGTCCGTGGGCGGATTCCAAAAATATTCAATAGTGCAGATCCTTGGGTCCATGTGACCATGTGTACTAAGTTTCATTCAATTATCTCAACTCCTTCTTCTTATCCTGTGTATACGGACAACACACAGACGGACGGACGGACGGACGGACGGACTGACATGGATAGCTCGACTCACGTGGTGACGCTGATCAGGAATATATACTTTTCTATACCGGACTCGCTTCGTTCTATGCGTTACAAACGTTTGCACAAAGTTAATATACCCTGACCTTTCAGGTTTAGGGTATAAAAAAAGTGAGCCGGACACCGACTCAAAAGTAAGAAGTACTCTCAAAAACTAGAAAATATTTTTTTTAAACATCTATAAAAAATTTATTTTTCTTGAAATTCAAATGAATTTAGGATTATTGGAAAAGTACTGAGCTCTTCTTTATTTTGGTGTATCGTATGGTGTTGTTTAATTAAAACTGAGTACTATGAAATATGCGTTTTTTATAAGTGTTAAAAAAAATAAATGTTTGAAAATCATGAATTTTGTACTGGAGCGCTATCTGGCGCACATTTAACTAAAAACTGGTTAAAAGAAATCGATTTGCGTACCTAAAAACTCATATGTACCCACTAATATATATATATATCCACCAAAGTTTGCCAAAATCAAACAGTAATTATGGCAATTAAATAATAATTGAGCTGCAGGAAGCTTTTGAATATCGGTTTCTCACATCTATATAATTAATAGGCTAAGGTTTTTTTTTGTGACTTCAACTCCTCCCAGACCAATGGACCGATTTTATCGATTCAGATGTCATTAAATCAAGCATAAACTGTAGATGTGCAAACCACTTTTAAAAATTGTGATTTCGCTTCAGGGGGTTCCCAACCTTTTAAAACAGAAATAAAATTTTTGTACAAAAATCCGCTATTTAATCAATTTGAAATTTAGTTTGAGAAGAGCTTATGAATTGGTCGAATTTGAATTTTTTTTAAATTTAAAAATTTTTAACCAAACTTATCTTTTATGCATTCCTCAAATGTCAATTGTCCGAAAAATGCAATTCCAAAATCAAAAATTCCACTTTCCGAGCAAACAACTCAGTCAAATTTCAACGGTTTTCAAAAATAAATTTTTTTGGGTTTTTTGGCGTTTTTTTATTTAAAGGTGTTATAAATCGATATTTTAAGTGTTCTGTAAGTACCTTTTATTAATTTCTGAAATATCTCTTAGTATTATGTCTTAAATTTTTTTTTCACTGCGTTTTTTTTTAAATTAGTTATGTTTTATAGCTGGAAGAATTAGGCTGCTATGTTTTCGAATAGTAATAATGTTTGTCTCAGTAGTAATATAAGTGTAAGTCCGTCTTCGTATTTTGACAGTTACATTAAAAAATTTAGTGTCAGATCATATGTTTCAAGTCAAACCATTCAGATAACGATCTTTTATATCATTATTGAGACTGAATATATCGTTATTGAGTATAATAACTTCTTGAATAGAATATCATATATTAAACGTCTATAATGTTTCTAACACTAAATTTTTATTGAATTGCTCGAATTCGGGCAACAGGTTTACTAGTTTTGTATAATTGTGGCACTTAGTTTTGGTTAAACTGCACCATACGATATATCAGTGGAAATAAGAGCTCAATAATTTTCCAATAAATTTATATTCATGTGAATATCATGAAAAATACATATTGTACACGTATTTAAAACAACCTCTTTTCGAATATGAAAAAATATGGAGTTTTTTGAGTCTCAATAGATTTTGTACAAACAAAAAATTGCCAACATTTTTTTTAATGTGTACCATGAAAATCTTTAGTTTTTTGCTTATATTGGGTATGCATTCTGAAGAAACAAGTTTATTATTAAAAACATTCTAACCACGTGAAGGGTTGTTGGCAATACTTCGATTTGAGTTATCTTTTCAACTTCTAGCATGGAGGAAACTTGAAATATTTGGAAACAAATAAATTCAGAAGTAAGACATAGTAAAAAAGCCTAAAGGCCCAACCAAGTTATGCGTAAGCATACAAAAGCTAGAGAGCAAAAGAACGTACTTGCTCAGCAATATATTGCGTCGCCCAAGTTGTGCGTAAGCAATTTTTCGTTCAGTTTCTCAATTTTCGTTTACTTTTCAAAACTTGAGTGTGAGCGCTCGACACCGTTTATTGCTTAGCAGAAAAGGGTTGCAACCTATTTAATAAATAATTTAAATTTTGATTTTAATCACTTATGTATCGAAATTTTATTAAAAATAAGTAAAAAATGTATGTTTTAGACAGGATTTATTTATTAAGCGAGGTTTGTATTGAAATTGACCGCTATTTTCAATCATAAAGCATGAATGAATTTACCAACTTAAAAAAAATATTTTTTTATAATTTTAGTTGGCAATCTTTTTCGACAAAAACAAATTATTTTTTATTTGTCATTTCATTCGAATCGATTTGTATTGAAATTTTTTTTCATGCTTACTTTGATTTTAATTAAGTATGGAAAAGTGTGTTTTTGAACTTTTGTATACTTTTCGTTGACTTCTCTCTGAAACTTTTGTATGCTTACGCATAACTTGTTTGAGCCTTTAATTTGAGGAAAATCACCACTGAAAAAATCAAAGAAATTTCCCGTCAAATTGTTATTTTTCGTCCTTTTTTAAAGTCATTTTTTAAACATGGATAACACAAACTCTACAGAATTAAGTTTATAGTGAAGTCATGTGATTCATTATAAAAATAATTCCAATTGACTTCCGAAAGTGGAGAAAAATTTACAATTTCTAATTTTCCATCGTTTTTTCCAAAATCCGTTTCATAAAATTTCTCTAAATTTTTAAATATTATCCGATATTAAGGAATTATGGCTTATTAGGTAAAAATATGTTGGTTTAATTTTTCATCTGTTCTTATTCAAAACCTTCCATTGGATTATCAAAATCAGTTTCATGAAAATCCCTCAAAATTGCGCAAATATTAACCGATTTTGGAAAAGTGTAGGAAAGACCTATGGTTAAAAATATATTATTTCGATTTCGTCAGCATTTGTGCATTGGACAAGTAATACCAAACGATGTTTTCAAATTCAGACCCTTTGTTTTTCGTCCTTTGTTTTTCATTTTTCAGGACGAATTTTAAAGCTAGTGTCAAGCCACTTGGGTATTTTTACAACGAAGTGATGTATGGTTGAAAAATTTTCACTGCACTCAAATATGTTATAGATTTTGCTCCAGAGAATGCTTTTCTCTAAATGTGGTACTAAAAAATCCCTAAAAATGATAAAAAGCTTCTATGAAAAAGGGGAATATATAAAAATATATTGTTTTTAGAGAATAAGACTTTTTTATTTTTGAAAAAGATTTCATTTTATTGAAGAAAATACTTCGCATAATAAATTTTTTATCAAAATTTAGTAAAAATTTTTCATTTTCCTTAAATTTTTCTCTATAAATGAGAATTTTTTGTGCGAGAAAAATACTTATCATTATTAGAGACATTGAAATATTTCCATTTCCCACAAGTGAAGAAATATTTATTTGAAAATGTGAAAATTTATTCTAATTGAATCATCGAATATAGAGAAATTTTTTATCGGAGTAAGGTAGGTATTTTTTCTGAATGTGTGGGGATTTTTGCTGACCTTATTGGGACCCGAGTAAAAATGAAAATATTTTAGCTCAAGCCTTATAACCTTCGTACAACTGCCAAATAAGAAAAAAATCCATTAATGGCCTACAACTGGTGCTTGCAAAATATTTTAGCCGAACAGATCCTAAACAACGTTGAAGCCAGTTTATTTTAAAACGACCGCTACCACTGCTGTTCACCTTCTGTACGGATAGAATGTCCTGACAGTGACCGTTTTAATTAAAAAAAAATTTTCATACATGGTGCCCTAATATCGAAAGGTAAGACGTATTCACGTCAAAAAAAAAAAAAAATAAAAATATGGTGCTGGTCATGTCTGAAGTTTGTACAAAGAACCATTAGTGCAAAAATTGAAC
The DNA here is from genome assembly GCA_958299015.1 of Tetanocera ferruginea. Classification (NCBI taxonomy): domain Eukaryota; kingdom Metazoa; phylum Arthropoda; class Insecta; order Diptera; family Sciomyzidae; genus Tetanocera; species Tetanocera ferruginea. The sequence goes on along the minus strand of OY282644.1, from coordinate 125,011,076 downwards.
GCACTAACCGTTACAACTCAGCCGCTGTAATTGCTTAAAAATGTTTTTATATATAAGTTCTACATTTGATAAAACCCCCCCAAAAAAAAAATTTCTGGTTGCGCCCCTGGATAGATATAACAAAACGTTGCTAACTTTGCGGTTATTTTATAACAATTTAAGCAACTTTTAAAGGGATTTATCCCGATCAAGTCACTCATCGATTTTAATTAGAGTTCTATAACCAAAATACGATTAAGAACCGAATTTCCTAATCATATCGGAACCAAATTCAAGATCAAAAAGATAAACAAAACGTAGTTCTACTTAAAATGTTCCAAACAACAATCTAGACAGCTGTTTCGTTGGTCGCCACAACACAGCTCATTAACAGTCTTTATGCTTGAAAAGCTAATAAACCATCGCAAAACCTAAGCGGAATTATATATGCGGATTTATAAAAATCTGCAAGGTGCAAATTGAATAAAATTTTGTTTATGTGCTTATTGTTAATTTCTCTTTCAAGGTTCCATCTAAGCTTCAACATATTCGTTTGTACTAAATAATAAAAAGGTGTGAAATAAATAACCTCGAAAAAGTATGTTTTTTATATGAGTGAATATTTCAATATCATTATTTTCTGAGAATTTTTCCTCAGTTACAATTATTTATGTTCTTTTCTTAACATCTATTCATTGGTTTCTCAGCAATACACAGTTTGTATCGATCATCATCATTCAATACAACTGTTGCTTTTATTTTGATCACTTTGACTTTTATTAATATTTCGAACACGTTTGCATATTTTAAGAGAGTTCAGTTTTCTTTTTTTTTTAATTTTTGTGAAATTCTACTTGTTCACATAAGGTTACAAAAGATTAAGAGTCCAATTTTAGACTAACCAAACAAAAGCCTGAGATTCGTGTTGTTTATCAAACATTTCTTGTATATTAATTGAATTTAGAAAGCTGGTTTTTTAAACTGACTAATAGATAAAAATTTGCATTTGTAAGTGTTTGTATGTTTATATTTTTTTAGTGTTTTTTTTTTTTACAATGAATGAGTAAGCGATACTTTAAAGCAAATGAGCCACGAACAAATTGACTGACAAGTATTTTCTATTAATATTGAAGAAAGCAGTATTTATGTTTATAAAAGTCAATATAAACGGGTGTGTATGTTAATATGTGTGGTTATTTGTAAATTGTTTGGAAGGAGTTGCTCGCTCATGCAGCGCTTTTCTTCAATATTTTCATTTATTACTATTTTTGTTAGAGATGGTATTTTCACAAGTGTTAGGTTGAAATATTATTTATAACTTATATAACAGATCGTCCTAAGACGGGTTGAAACCATTTATAGTTAAAATTACGACTAAAAATTTATTTGATTTATACAGACCACTTATTCCATAGAATAAATATAAATATGAATGCTCTAACGCTAAAAATTAGTCTGATTGTAAGTTAACAATTTTGAGAAGCACTGTAATATCGAGAAATAATAACAATTTGAGCGATATTAGGTACGGAGCAGCACGCTAACCTCTACTGTATTAAATTATTTTATAAGTTTTATGTCTTATTATTATTGTTAATGCTGTAATTAATAATTTTCTTAATTCAACGAACGAAATTTAAAAACGTTTTAAGAATTAAGGAAAAAAAAAAACATGTTATTAAATATTTAAATACATTAAATTAGTCTGGCGCATGAATTAAAACTAGTTAATATTCAAGGTCGCATATGGGCATTTCCATGGTGTCGAAAGTGACTGTTGTACACACTTCAAGTGAAAAAAATGTCAAATTAAAACAAATTTATGACAAAAAAAAGGCGGGCCTTATAGCTCTCAATTAGCCCTTTAACTATTGGTATTGTCAATTGTTGGGTCAGTTTTAGTTCTCAAGATATTAGCAAAAAACCAAGGTGGTCGCACGTGACCAAAAGCAGAAGTGGTTTTCGTGGCAAAAAAATTCAAACGTGGATTTCAGCGAAATGGGAAGCAATGTTTTTATGTAATTTTTTTTAATGTTGTGCATTGATGTTCCTTAAAAATGGCTGGCTTTGTAGACATAAAGGATTTATATTTTTTGTTTTAATTAATAAGAGATGGTCGCACGTGACACTTTTTCGATCACCAAATTTCTTTTTTTTTCTGCTCTATAATGAAATTCAAATAAGGAAACTATATATAAGTCAACAAAAAAATTTATTCAAACATAATAATAAACAAGTAAAGAAAGTCTAAAGTCGGTCTAGGCCGACAATGAATACCCTAAACCTACTTTTCAAAAACAAAAAAATTTTATTGTAAATGGGCTTGTCCGTGGGTGGATGAAGCCTATATTTTATATGCATTTAAATGTTGATAAAAAATTTACACAAAACTATTCCTATAGCTCACAATAAATGCCTTTATTGTGCTTTCGCTATGGGAGGTGGGCGTGTTCATGGTCGATTACTCCCAATTTTTGAACACACCGTAGTTTTGGTATAAAATACATACATACCAAATTCAATTTATCTATGACAAACATAACCTTAATTATTGAGTTTTAAACTGTTTGGGTTGTATTGGAGGTGGGCGTGTCCGTGGGCGGATGACGTCCATTTTTCAAAACCATCTTTGTTTTATCATAAAAAACATACGTGCCAAATTTTAGCTCTGTAGGTTAAACAGAGGCTTATTTATTGCGTTTTCAATTTTTGGGTTGTATGGGAGGTGTGCGTGTCCGTCAGTGGATGACGTTCACTTTTCGAAGACATTTTTGCGTTGATATAAAACACATCCATACCAAATTTTATTATTGTAGGCTTATTATGAGTTAAGTTATGCAGTTTTAAATGTTTGCGTTATATGGGAGGTAGGCGTGTCCGTGGGCTGATTCCAAAAATATTTAATAGTGCAGATTCTTGGGTGCATATGACTATGTGTACCAAGTTTCATTCAATTATCTCTACTCCTTCTTCTTATCCTGTGTTTACGAACAACACACAGACGGACGGATGGACGGACATGAATAGCTCCACTCACGGGGTGACGCTTATCAACAATATATATACTTTTTTAAACCGCACTAGCTTCGTTCTATGCGTTACAAACGCTTGCAGAAAGTTAATATACCCTGACCTTTCAGGTTTAGGGTATTTAAAGTTAAAAAAATGTCATGAGTATTACCACTTACATCTATTTTTGTTTTTTTCATCGTTGTTTGTGTTCATCTACATTTAAAATAAAAATTTGTTAAGTGCGTATTTACATTAATAATTGATCTATGTAAGCAAAAAAAAAAAAAATTAATTTTGAATTTCTCACTTAACATGTCGCTCGTGACCAACTTTATACAAGTTAAAACATTACAAATTTTTTATTTTTTTACCGGTTCACATTTTTTTTTAAAGTCGCATGAATAAACTCAATTTAAGATAATTATTTTGTCAGCTTACTGCATGTTCTGCCGACGCACTGAGTAAAAATGTTCTTTTTGCATGTCGAACGTGACAACGAACTAAACGAAAAAGCAAATCAAAAATTTACCGTTGTCTTTCATTGCTTGGTTACTTATGATTTTGTTTTTTCGTTCTTTATACTCCTAGAAAGATTTGAGCAAGCAAAAGTCAATGCATTATTTTTCTGTTTAATAACTGTTAGAAAGACAAGACATACCAAAGAAATATCAAAATAAACAATATTTCACATTTGCCCTCTTTGAATCCGAATATTTCGAATGAGATATGAATAAATGTAAAATGTATTTAAATTACTTAAATTTTATGGTTTCCTTATGTGAATAAGACATCAAACATTGTTATCAAGTACTTTTAATTTTTTCGTCTCGATTGACTTTTCGGTGGAAATGCCCATATATTATTTTCTGGTCGTTTTCTGGTCGTATAAATATTGAAGAGCTTATTGCAAAATCATGATAAGCCGCAAAATTATTTTCTTAGCAAAATTTTTGACTATTAAGTCAGTTATTTTGACTTCTTTTGTCATAACATGTTCCTTATAAGAAAAACAATATTCAGAAACTTAAAATTCCACTGACAATTAATGACATTTTTAAAAGAAAAACACAAGGCTAAAGAGAAATAGAATAAAAAAATAGAAAATATGAATTATCCATTGATAAAGCAGTTTCATTCGTTTTCGAAAGTTATGGTTTATTTATAATTTAGCAGTAAATCAGCCCAATCATGAAACATTTTCTCCCGGGAGTTGTAAATGGGAGTTTCTGGTCTTAAGATAGCAGATAAAGATACCTCATTTTTTTATTTTACACTCATGAATATTGGCGGTTGATAAACAAAATTGCATTAAAAATTTTCAAACAGTAAAAAAATTTAAAAACGGAAGTTAAAAACGGAAACTTCCATTTACAACTCCCAGGAGAAAATGTTTCATAATTGGGCTGAATATTGGCGGAAAACTACCCAGAAAACTTTGACTTTTTAAACTTTTCCAAAATTCGAACACAATAATATGTAAGAGATAAAACCTGGAAGTAATTCAGTAGCCAAAAAACTGTTAGTCATAAAGTTGTATCAGGGGATATAAGTAAGTTATAAAAAACCGTCAGTTTCACGGCATTAAATTCGGTCGCTAAGGTATGTGTTTTATATAGTATATGTACTGGTAGGCAGCATTTTTCAAGAACAAATATTATCGCACTAAGTTAGGCAAACATTGATTAAACAAACATTATGAATAATTTTAATAAAAAAGTAAATGAATGACAAAATAAATAAACACAATATTTTGTTGTTTTTTTGAGGTACATTGACGGCGACAAAAAGCGGTCAACAACAACTTCAAAAATATTAACACAATTATGAAAAAGATGATAGAGCAATACACGAATATACGTCAATGATATAGAAAAAAAAGGAGGAACTAACAGCAATATCAACAACATCGGCATCATTATTATCATCATCATGAGTATCAGAAGACCAAGCAGGCAGACCAACAGCAACAATACCATATCAGCCAGTGATATATTATATACAGCACATAAACAGTATATAGTGCTCTATGTATAACGCGTAAACTATCGTGTAACAAAACGATGTCATGCTGTTCAAATCAATTTAGAATTTTTTTTAAACAAAACGATGTCATCATTATTGCTATCGCGGCTGTCAATGGCCGCATGGTGCTGGACGACAACGACTACGACAACGACGACGACGACGACTCACCAAAGTCTGGTCGAACAATTGAACAACGGCGTTCATTAGAGAAAGAGGAGCAAATCGTGTAAATGGCGACAAATAAATAAACATTTATCTATATTAAGCGTCGACGAATATTCAGAGGAAGGTTCAATCAAATGCAAAATGTTAGTATTAAAAAAAAGAGAATTATTTTTATTTTTTTGCCATTCAGTTATTAATTTTGTAACGGAAATTACACTTTTATGGGGTGTTGTTGTATGTGTTGTGTATGTGATAGTGTGTGTGTGTGTGTGTTTATGCGTGTTTTAATGCGGGCGTTGTTGCACTGTTTTCCGATAGCATTACAAACAATCCTATAGCGTGATCAAAATTGGGGGTAGACAGACAGACAGACACACAATCAATGGTTACTAACAGCTATTTATGTCTGTGAGAGTGTATGTCTATAGGTATAATTAGTGATGTGGATTTCCGCATCAACAAAAAACAAAAATAAAAAAACAATAGAAAACATGGCGAAAAATAATAAAAAACACGTTGTTCGTTATTCAACGTCAAATAAAAAGATGTATTAAAAAAAGGTGTCGAAATTTTGCATTAATGTGTAGAAAACTGACAAGACAAAAATACTCGTAATAAAAAAATAAAAAAAAAACCATACAAATGGCAATAAACAATTGACAATTAAGTGGAGAAGTCAGTCGGCAACAAGCAAATTAATAAGGGGCGGTTTTAGGCCTAGCATGTGTTTGAGTGAGTTGTTTGTATAAAAAATAAACAATTGATTGATGAGCGGAACTAATTGCAGCAGGTTACTCAAAAAAAAATTAGATAAAAAAAAAAGAATCCTGAGATATTAATGCTATTTGATTTTATGTTTAATTTTAAATTAATATGTTAAACAAATATGCTTCTAGTGAACAGTCTAACAGAAAAATGCATTTCTATTGAAATAAACTTTTGCCCGAGGTGAACATTGAACTTGGATCTCGTTGACTCGCACGCCACACACTTAGCACACACGACGACGGACGCCTCGAGAAAATAAAATTTTAAAAACTGCTTTGCCTATAAATAGCCTAAAACTGATATAATAATATTCGAATCGTTAAAGTTGGTTCATTGGTCTGTAAGTCACAAAAAACTCTTTGCCTATTAATTCAAAAGATACTCTACTCACGAAACTGTGCGACATTTAGAAGGTCTTGTGTCGAGTTTACTTTAATTGAAACTTTGTATAATTTTTAAAATATCATATGTTTTTTACCAATTTAGAATAACGGAAAATATGACCAGCTGTTAGAACCATTTATTTAATCAAGTATCGCCCCAGTTCCAAAATTTACAAGCTTAATTATTGTTTGTTAAAATTTGAACTTGGGTGCTTTACGATGTAATATTTCATACATCAAGACATATAAAAATAGCCGCCTATTTCATAAAACCCACACCAAAAGCTTTTTTTCTCCGCTTTAAAAAATAAAGATTTTAGTATTTAGATGGAAAAGTTATTTTTTTAGAATTTATTACAGCATATTCGTGACATCATGTGCCACAAGAGCTCGAAAGATTTTAATATATCTCACTTCGTAATTTTTTTTTTTTTTGTTGTTTGTAAATCAAGCGTATTAAATTATCTGAAGATTTGACAGTACATTTCTTTATATAAGTTTTATTTTTTGTTTCTATTCAATTTGAAAATCTTATCGTAATGAAAAATAACAAAACTATATAACTATATATATAGATGGAACGTGCTTTATAGTTGCTTCTAGTTATTTTCAATGTTATCGCTCTGAATTTCATTCCAGCATTATTGGAATTTTCATTACTCACCACCATAATATTTATGAATGAATGAATGAAGGAAAATGCTGACAAAAATGAACTCTACACATAAAGTACAATAAATATGAAAATATGTGGGTGTTTTCAAGCTGGAATGTTTCATTGCTGATAATGATAAAAATATATGTAAGCGAAAAAAAAAGATAAGAGCAAAATTATTGCCAGCTCGACAAAAAGAAGTTGAACAAAAAATATATTTTATCACAGAATACTAATGAGCTTCTAAATGCCAAGGCAGAGGCTATGAAATCAAATGTGTGCAACTCATAGATAAGTAAATAAATTATTATTTTATATTTTTTTACTAAAAAGTTATGTATTTTATTATTGTTTGTCAATTTTTTCAATAAATAAAAATAAATTGAACATAGATATATAGCTATGTTTAACTCTATCGACGTTATAAAAAATTATATTTTTTATTGTTACAGTTAAAAGTAAAAAAATGCATTCCTGAACATTTTTTGCTTGCATCTCTTAAAATGATTAAAAATATGTCGTTCTTCACTGAACAAAAAAAAAAGACACAGTAATAGAGAATTTCTGCATGATATTCATGAACTTTTCATGATATCAATTACACAAAAATACACAAAAGAAAAAATAATGAAAACATGATTTTTTTTAGTGTTTTATGTTCATAAAGTATGTGTACAAGATACATGAACCAATAAAAAATTTCGCAAATGGTATGAAAAAATATATGGGACATTTATTCATAATTTTTGTGAATAAAATTCATGTACAAATACGAGGTGAACAAGAACAGTCCATGAGATAAGTGGCAAAAATTCATGAATCTGAAATTCAAGGAAAGGGTTGGGTTAGGACGGGTTGGTCTTTACACAAAAACAAAAAATATAATAATAAAAAACTTGGTTAAAATATTCCTTGTCTCTTTTAAGTTACATCCACGAAAAAATTTCGCGGTATGGTCTCATTAGGTGATTTTGTTTTTTGTGTATATATTCCTATTTTTTTTTTTTTTTAATAATAATTTCAAACTTTATTATAAGTTAATTATTGAAACATTATTTAAATTTTTTTTTAATGTAAACTTTCGTGTTTTGACCAGGGGATAAAAAGAGATCGCTACCGTTCTTTCAATTTATTCGAATTTCTTTAGATATTTTCAAGCACATGATTTTTTTCAGTGTAAAATTCATAAAAGCATTCATAAATTTATATAAATTTGGACCCAAAATGACGTCCAAAATGTCGAAGAACTAGTTTGGATAAAATTTATATTTTTATGAATTTTTTTATAGCCCATTTGGGAAGAAATAGGTTATTATCTAGAAGTCATGTTCACTGAAAGTGTGACTTTATTTCCAAAAAATTTACTTTTGGGGTTCTGAAATCAATCTTATATATCGGTGATTCCATGCCAAAAGGCACACTTTTCTGACATCACTATTTTTGAAACTTCTGAAACTTTTTTGGTGGATTGTTCATCTGAAAAATATAATAACTGCGTACTTTTTTTTCCAAGTTAATTTTTTTTGCAAAGTTATACACTCTCAAAAACATAAAAAATGACAAAAAAACTGAATAGGTACATGTATTTAAAAAGCTCTATCTTCTGAACTGTAAGTCGCACAGACAAGAAACTCAGGTATAGTTTAGGTACCTTGAATGGATCTTTCTGGTGGTGTCATTTGTTTATAGTTTTTTAATAGAAAAAAGTTTATTTTTCTTATCCCGAAATTTACCATCATATTTTTCACAGTCGACGCAACAACTTTTTCACCTTTTTAATATAATATCGCATTAAGGCATTCATTTTTAAGGTTTACGCAAAATTTTAAGTTGGATCTCCAACGATTGCTATATGTAATCATTTTTTAAAAGAATGCCTACTCAAGTTTCCCTATATTTGTATATAGAAAATTTTATTTTGATATAAAAAAAAAAATTATTGTTCCTTACTTAATATATAGGTACATTTGCAACCAATGAATCTTGTGACAATCCTAAAAAAAATTTTTTGTGTGTATTGACATGTGCACTGCGACTCAACGAATCAAACTTCAACTCCTTCGCCTTAAAAAGTTTATAATTGGGTGTCAAAAAACTTGAGAACAATTAATACTAAATTGTTTTCATCAAAGTAGTTCTTACTTATCTTCAAGACCATTAGTTTGGTATCTATATTAAAACTATGCATCTTAAGGACAGAAATAGTTGTACAATTTAAGAAAATACAAGTATAGAATATTAAACAAAAGCGCATTCAACTGATCCTTTGAGTCGTAAAACACATGGCCATAAATTTGGAACATATTAATTTTTTATGATGATCTATTTGAAGGGCTTACTTCAAACCAAAGAGTTACTGCATATGTATATAAAATAAGGGACAATATCTTTTTTTATATTAAAATTAAATTATCTGTATACAAATATATGAAATCTGTAGCAGGCATTTTTTAAAAAATTCATTAAAAATAGCAATCGTTGGAGATCCAACTTAAAATTTGGCACAAACCTTCAGAATGAATGCTTACATACTCCATTTTATTTAAATGGTGAAAAAGTTGTTGCGTCGACTGTGAAAAATATGATGGTAAATTTCGGGATAAGAAAAAAAAACTTTTTGCCATAAAAGTACTTTAAAAAAATGACACCACCAGAAAGATCCATTCAAGGTTCTTAAACTATACCTGACTTTATTTTCTGTCCAACTTACAGTTTAGAAGGTAGACCTATTCAAATACATGCATCTATTAAATTTTTGTATGATTTTCAATGGTTTTGACAGTGTATAACTTTGCAAAAAAAAAATTTCGCAATAATAAAAAACACAGAATATGTTTTTTTAATGTGAACTTCTGACCTACAAATTTAAAAAAAAAATCGGAAGCACTAAGGTCAGAATTTGATAAAAATTTGTCGAATTGATATGGAATCACCGATATTAATACGTGAACACTAAAGTTTGTCATACGCTTTTTTGGTATTAATTAAAACTCAAAATTAATGAAACCTATATCATTCGAAAGGTTTTGTTGCCCAGATGTGCAGAATGTATATATAAATGATTTATCTGATAGAGGGGATTCCCTCCCAACCTTCTTAGAGAGAAATTAAATTTTTGAGAAAAAATCTGCTCTTTGATATATATGAAATTTGATTGGAGAAGAGTTCTTAAGTTGCTCGACTTTGAATTTTATTTAAAAGTAACAATTTCTTGAAAAAATGTAGTTTTATGCATTCATCAATTGTTAAATTTGTAAAAAAATGTGTTTTGAACTCAAAAATTTGACTTTCCATGTGAATATCTTGGTCGGATTTTAACGGTTTTTCAATTTTTTTCATTTTTTCTAAAAGTTTGTTAAATTTTCTTTTAAATGTGTTAAAAATTACAGCAAAGTTCTAACCAAAAGTATTTTTAATGAATTTTCTTAATATTGTCGTTAGTTATTTAGCGTGTGTTTCAACCAAATGCCAAAAGCGAGAAAAAAACTGTCTCAAATTGAATATTCTAAATTGGGAAGCCAATATCTCCGCCATCTGTGAATAGATTTTATTTATTTTTTTTTTGTATTTAAGTCTTATCAGTTAACTTAAAAAAACTTTTGAAAATAATACCGTTTTCTGTTTGTTTATATTTAAATTATTCATTTTAAAAAAAGACCATTAAAGTTGATTTATTCTAAAAATATGGGGTAAAAATGATTTTTGTTGTAAAAAAACAAAAACTCAAAATTGCATTTTTGATTTTCTTTCAAACTCTGTACCGAATTTTAGGTGAATTTATTTTGTCTTGACACTAAATTAATAAACTGTCCGTGCCATCAAAAAATCAAGGCTACCCCCTATGATTTCTTTGACAAAATTAAATTTTTTTAAAAAATGTTGTTTTTCTGTTTTTGAACAAAATAATAATATAAAAAAATAATTTTTTTGAAGAAAATAGCTTTATATCTCCAATCAATTAAGAGTTATAGCCTCGAACTTATTTTAATAATCTCGCATATAATTATAAATTGGTCGAATTTCGACCCCAGGCGATACTAGTAAGTATAAATAGGCAATCAATAAATTGGTCGAATTTCGACCCCAGGCGATACTAGTAATGATAAAGATATCAACATGATTATATATTATCATAATCTATATAATTAATAGGCTAAGGTTTTTTTTGTGACTTCAACTCCTCCCAGACCAATGGACCGATTCTATCGATTTAGATGTCATTAAATCAGGTTTAGGCTGTAGATGTGCAAATCACTTTTAAAAATTGTAATTTCGCTTCAGGGGGTTCCCAACCTTTTAAAACAGAAATAAAATTTTTGTACAAAAATCCGCAATTTAATCAATTTGAAATTTAATTTGAGAAGAGCTTATGAATTGATCGAATTTGAATTTTTTTCAAAACTAAAAATTTTTAACCAAAATTATCTTTTATGCATTCCTCAAATGTCAATTGTCCGAAAAATGCAGTTCCAAAATCAAAAATTCCACTTTCCGAGCAAACAACTCAGTCAAATTTTAACAGTTTTCAAAATGTTTTTGTTTATCTAAATTTTTGTTCAATTTTCTTTGAAATGTGTTGACAATTACAGTAATTATCTTACCAAACGTATTTTTAATGAATTTTCTTAATATTTTCTTTAGTTGTTTAACGTGTATTTTTATCAAACGCCAAGACAGAGAAAAAAACTTTCCGAAACTTAAAGTTCTGTATTTGGAAGCGAATATCTCTGTCACTTTTTAAAAAATTTCATTTATTTCTTTTTTTTATATAATTGCAATTAATTGACTTTAAAATAATTACAAAGTTTTTACCGTTACTTTATTATTTATATTTTAATCATTGCCTTTAAAAAGAGTTCAATAAAATGAATGTTTCCTCAAAAAATGTATTAAAAATTGTTTTTGTTGTAAAAATAAAAAAATTTCAAATTTGCATTTTTGATTTTCTTTCATTGAATGTAGTTTATTTAAGACGAATTTGGTTTTGTTTGACACAAAAATTAATAAATACTATGTGTCATCGAAAAAACGAGGCTACACCCTATGGTTTTTTGCTCGAAATTTTTTTTTTTTTTAATGTTGTTCTTATATTTTTAAAATCTTCAACAAGCTTCAAAAACAATATATTTGAAAAAAATTTCATTATAGCTACAACCAATTAAAAGTTATAGATACGAATCTGTTTTAATCATCCTGCTTATCTATCTTCTATATAATTAATAGGCTAAGGTTTTTTTTGTGACTTCAAGTCCTCCCAGACCAATGGACCGATTCTATCGATTTAGATGTCATTAAATCAGGTTTAGGCTGTATATGTGCAAACCACTTTTATAAATTGTGATTTCACTTCAGGGGGTTTCCAACCTTTTAAAACAGAAATAAAATTTTTGTACAAAAATGCGTTATTTTATCGATTTGAAATTTAGTTTGAGAAGAGCTTATGTATTGATCGAATTTGAATTTTTTTCAAAACTAAAAATTTTTAACCAAAATTATATTTTATGCATTCCTCAAATGTCAATTGTCCGAAAAATGCAGTTCCAAAATCAAAAATTCCACTTTCCGAGCAAACAAGTCAGTCAAATTTTAACGGTTTTCAAAAAAAAATGTTTTGTTTGGGTTTTTCGGTGTTTTTTCATCTAAATGTGTCATAAATCGATGTTGTAGGTGTTCTGTAAGTACCTTTTATTAATTTCTGAAATATATCTTAGTATTATTTCTTAAATCTATTTTTTAATTCGTTTTTTTTTTAACAGTAGTTATGTTTTATAGCTGGAAGAGTTAAGCTACCATGTTTTCGAATAGTAATAATGTTTTTCTCAGTAGTTATATTAGTGTAAGTCCGTCTTCGTATTTTGACAGTTACATTAAAAAATTTTGTGTCAGATCATACGTTTCAAGTCAAACCATTCAGATTATGATCTTTTATATCATTATTGAGACTCAATATATCGTTATACGTTATAACTTCTTGAATAGAATATCATAAATGAAGCGTCTATAATGTTTGTAACAAAAAAAAAAAAAAACAAATTGGCCATTTCAGCCCTTGAAAGGACTTTGACCGAGCTTCTTATGATCAATTGTGTTGTGTGTGTTATTAAATTTTTGCACACAATTAACCGAGAACTGGACCTACATGTTTTATGGCGACTCCGAACGGCTAAAGTTTATGTTCTCAAGAAGCTTTACATGGCATTATTTACTCTCTGAGGTTTGCCATTGTCTGCAGAGAGGTGGTGACCGATCAGAAAAATTTTTTATTGAAAAAACTTTTCGCCGCGGCTGGGGATCGAACCCGGGCTCCGAGCATGCTAAGCCACACACTTAACCTGCATGCCACGGTCACCACAATGTTTGTTTGTAACACTTAATTTTTATTGAATTGCTCGAATTCGGGCAACAGGTTTACTAGTCAATATAAACATGTTTATTGTTTATTGGTTACTATTCAATATAAAAATGTTTATTGGTCCAGTTCTTTTAAAGCAATAATTCATCGAGTCGAAACACATAATTTTTAGTCGCCCTGGATTTCATGACCTTGTTCAATGCCTGCCTAAAACATCGATCGCTGTGCAACTGTACCATTACATGTCAGTCTTTCAACTTCAGAGAGAGTGTTGGAAGGCTAGTCCACCATGTAGCTTTTCACCATACAATCGAATAAAAGAATAGTATTGGTCTCACGGTAGCAAATGCATAAAATTGGGGCACATTTCCCATTTTTTACCAAAGGCTTTATTAAGCGCGTAGAAGCCACTCTGGGCTTTATTTATTCTTTTTTCTGTATTAATTTTTTTAAATAGGTTTTGAATTCGGATAAATCCGAAATATTTAAAATTCTGAGATAGTCCGTTTAGTTTTGTGAGGTGAAATTTTTCAATTATATTTCTTCTGGGCAACAAAAGTTCTACTTAAGAGATCTTATGAATCGATTCATATTTTCATAAAACAAAAAAAAAAAAAAAAAAAAAAAAAAATTGGCCATTTCAGCCCTTGAAAGGACTTTGACCGAGCTTCTTATGATAAATTGTGCTGTGTGTGACTGAGAACTGGACCTACATGTTTTATGCCGACTCCGAACGGCTCATCTTCTCAAGAAGCTTTACATGGCATTATTTACTCTCTGAGGTTTGCCATTGTCTGCAGAGAGGTGATGACCGATCAGTAAAATTTTTTATTGAAAAAAAACGGCTGGGGATCGAACCCGGGCTCCGACCATGCTAAGCCAAACACTTAACCTGCATGCCACGGTCACCACCATATTTTCATAAAGCAAGAAAAAATGCAAGTAATAGATCCATAACTATAATTGTTTGCGGTAGATTCATTAGCTTTACATGCTTTTGGAATGAAAACTACGTTCACCTCTCCATTTTTAAAATCCAGGTTATGATGCCCACAAGAGCGTGCATATTAAAACAGGGTGATAAGAGAATCACAAAGTCTTGACTTCTAACGCTTAAAAGATTTTGCCACTCATTTTACAATAGGCTTTCTTATTAAGTTGAGAAAGAAAAATTATTGAAAAATTATTTTAAATCCCTGAAAAGATATATCTGGATATGTTAGACTTCAAGAAATTTTGGGTCGCCAAATTCGAAAAGTTGTGCTTTCATAATCACCGATAATGTTTCATGGCACGTTGGCACAGCACTATTTTATACTTTGAATAGACTTTACCAAGCATGGCCGTCCAGCTATGTTTTCAATAGATTCGCATAAGTTAAGTTCTTTTTAATATGGATTACGACAAGATTTATCCAAAGGTTCAGTCTTCCTCTATTTTATTATATATGGCACTGTAATGCTAATATCTGACATTAATCAAGAATACTGAAAAAGAGTTTCGTTCTATCAACCAAGATTTGGTTATAGTTAAAAAAGGACATATTTGCGTAGGCGAAATACATACTTGGCTCTATAAAATGAGGCCTTAGAAAAAAAGGCTCTTAATCAAAATGAAATAAGGCCCCAAAAATGGAATGTCGCTTCATAACGAATTAAGGCCACATGACACAATTACCCAATGCGATGAAATAACACCATAAATTTAGTGAAATTATCACCTTATAATAAGTCTTTTACCCAAAAATCTTAAAGAACTGATAATAACAATGGTATAAGATTGCAAATAATACAAGAGTTTTCTTGTTTTGACTCCTTGGGGCCTTATTTCAAAATGAAATAAAGCCTTAATGAGGGAAATGACACCATAAATATTTAATTAATTGTTTTATAAAGAAATGCTTGCAACATTATTTCATGCAAAGTCAGGGTCTTTATTTTCTGGGGCATTATATTTTATTTTATTTTTATTTGGTTCTATGGTACTATGGTACGAAGCAACAAACAAATTTTGGAAATGAAAAATAATTTTGCTTTTATATTTTATTGTTTATGCATTCTTTGTTATTATTATTATCTATTACTTAATTTTTATTTTTGGTTATTCAAATTTTGTACATATATTTAATGAAAAATTGTATGCCGTCAAAAGTTATTTTATTATCATAGCTGCGAATTGAACTCCGGATACATCGCATAAATGTCGAATGCTCTAATGTCGTGACGTGCTTCTACTGGCTCTTGAATAAACAAAAAGCAAACTTAACACAAGCAAAAAAATATTTCTAGTTCCAAAAGCATCAACTGAGATATAAATAATCAAACCATGTCTTGACTGAGCTCTTTTCATTTGTATAGAAAATAAGATTTCATGGTAAGAAATGTAAAAAAAAAAGTATATTTACACATAATAGTTGACTACTCTAACGTCGTGATGTTGGGTTGAATTCGTTATTAAATGTCGGTACACAAGCCAACTCCCAACGGTAAATGTTTATGTTCTCAACAAGCTTTACCTGCATTATTTTATTTACTCTCTAAGGTTGTTGCTGCCATTGTCAGCAGGGAGGTGACGGCCGATCGGAGAAATGTATTTCTTTTGAAAACAACTTTTTGCCAGATGGAAGTATTGAACTCGTATCGCCGAGGATCGTGGCTAGCACGCCACACACTTACCTTGTTTAGCCACGGCAGCCACTTTGGAGAGAAGTTTTAAAAAAATTTTATTTGAATTTATTAAAAATGGAGATACCAAACTTTTCTCTTGCATACACATGGTTTTTGACAGTTTTATCGTGCTTTTGTCACATTGTTCGTGATTTTAACCCTTAAACACTACTCAACTCTGTAAATTTGATATAAAAATTGATGTTGAATTTTGATGTAAATGATTTTCGCAAATGTAGAGTAAATGTTCTGGGACATCTAGCTATAATAACAATTGCAATTTTTTATTGTAGACATATAAAAATTTATATTTGGGATTTTATGTTTATTAAATTTAATTTAAACATTATTTGACAACTTTAGAAATGATTAATGTAACGCATCACAATCGTTCATCAGTGCTTAAGGGTTAAAGGTTAACGTTGGACTTGGCTTTAATAAGATTTGAGGATTGAAACTAATAAAGCAATTTACTGCGGTAAAAAAGGGTCTCGACGGCAATCAATTCCTTGGAGTTTTTTTCATGTTTTTCTTCGTCTTAAGAATAAAAAAAAAAATTCATAAACTTGAGATGTTTTGGGAATTCCAATTGACATTTCAGGCTATTATCGGACAGCCGTTCAAAGTAAAGTTCGCAAGGAAAATGTACCATGAGATATAACAGAAGAAGATGATGAAGAAGAAGAAGAAGAATAATAATAAAAAAGCAAAATAAACCAATAAGAATAAGTAAGAGGAATTGTGGCCTAGTGCACTGAACCGTAGCAAATGAAGAAATGCTTTGAACAGAGAGAGAGTCTGGTTCAATTTGGGTTTTTGTAGAAAAGGTTAGAAAAATCAACCCCGAACTTAAGGTTGAGAAAAAAAATAAAATAATAAAATCAAAACAAAGCGTTTAACGTTAAGCAAAAATTTTTTTTTCTACACATACCATAAAAATAGCCACCCTGTATATATGAGCAAAACAGCAAAATAAGAGAATACAGAGAAAAAAAACAAAATTAAAAAATTGGCTAAATCAAGAAAAAACCTTTAAAAGTTGAGTTAAAAAGTAAAATGAGATAAAACAGACAACAGATAAAAAACAAAACGACATGAAAATATAAACAAAAATACAAGCAATGGAACAAAGAGAGCGCAAAGTTTAAGCGAAAACAAAGAAGTAACAGCAGAAAGTCGCAAGTAATGCAGGGTAATTGGCCGGAGCAATTGAGTGCCACGTAAAACAGCGCTACAGCTGATAAAAAAAAACAAAAATTAAAAGAAAAAAAAATAAAAAAAATAAATGGGGTGCACCAGGGTGTAAAAATCACAAAACACAGCGTGGCAGCAACACCCACGCACGCATACATAGACGTTCGCATGTACGCACAAATACTCCCAATCAAAGAGAGAGCAAAAAGCAATAGAGTAAGAGAGAGAGAGAGAATGAGTGTAGTTGTAATGCATGGGCGTAGGGCGTAGGGCGTAGGGCGTAGGGCGCTGGTGCTTGAATTGCACTGCTGGCAAATATTTGCAACGTTGTTAGGAACTATTAAGGCAAAGGTTAAAAGTAAGCAAAATGAGCTTTGAATAAGCTTTAAGTTTAAGTATGACACAAACATAAAAAAATATTAAAACAGTCATCAATTCAAAAGAGCAAAAAACAAAACACGCTCCACCGGCTGACTGATTGGAGAATTGATTGACTGACTAACTGTCTGTCTAAATTTGTGTTTGTTTGCGTCTTGGTTTTTTTTTTGCGCTGCATAGTTAATGCAAAAAAACTGCCGACGTAGACAAAAGAAAAGTGAAAATAACAAGAAAGCAAAACAAAGCCATTTAAATGTTTGACCTCATGGGTGCAAAATTTACAACAACATGGCAGCAACAGCAATAAAAGTCATGGCGTCAAGCCCATTAGGCGTCACAACAGAGAGCAACGAATATACCGCCGGGCTTGAGTGCAGGCAATAACGGCTTAAACTATAGACACCGCTAGACGCTGTATTTAAAAGCCACCATTAAATTGGCCAACAAGATAAAACACACACACACACATACCCAAACACACAAATACGCCGAGGCATTCAACAACTCATAGCATACAGACGCTCTCTTTTGTACTCACTCTTTCGACACCGAACAAAGAGCTTTAAAAACAGATGATTTTCGAAAAGCAATAAAGAAATTTCATATTTTATTGAGAGCTGGTGATTATTTTTTTTTTTTATTCTTTAATGTGTGCTTATTTTGCTGCGGTTAAATAAAATAACTCAATAAATACCTCTGTTAATGAATACATATAGATATATATCTAAGCGATATAGAATATATATCTAGATATATGTAGAAATTCAAAAGCTGCTGCGTCAAAGAAATAATAATCCAGATATATATCGCCTTTCAAAGGAATTTGTGGTTGTTGTTGATTAAGTTGAAAGCTCGTTAAATATGAAAGTTTGCACAACGAAAACAGCAACAAAATAAAAATAATAAAACAAAATAGTTAAAGACCGACTGAAGCAACGTCAAATTTATGCACAGATATTTGCAAAATCACCAAAAATAACCCAATAAGAGAATTTATATTAAACGTCAAAACAGCGCACACAGACACAAATACACACACATACACTAATGCACACAGTCACTAAGAGACGAGACTGTATGTGCCACGCGATTGAATTTTGTAAAGAAACCGAACGACTTTCGAGCAATTTTTAATAGTTTTATGATTTATTTTTTTAAAACTTTTTCCTTTATAATTTATTTTGTAAATATATATAAATATCTATTAAGATATTTTTTTTTTTCTTCTTTTTTTATATATATATTTATTATAAACGGCAGCTACGCAGACGAAACGCAGTTGTTATAATTATAATAATAAAAATGTATCTAGTACGAGCGAGCAAACAGCGGCGAGCGACGTGGGCAACCCTGCAGCAGCTGATCTCAGTGACGACTGACGGATGAGGCGGTGCCACCGCCTTGAATGCTACGCGAAACGCTGCTGCTGCTGCTACTGCTACTGCGACTCGTTTGTACGCACATAAATTTTCTGTTCAATGAATGCGCCTCTGTCGCTCAGTCGCCGCCATTGAGTAAATGTCATACAAGAGCACTATAGAGCGCAAGTGAGCAAAATGAGCACTCATTCCTAAACAATACACTCCTGGTCCCAGTGTTGCCATATGGTCCGATATATCGTATTTGTTACGATTTTCAGTCTTGAATCCGATGATCCGATATATGGCCATAATTCTCCAAAATGTTACGATTTCAGAAAAAATAGATCCGACGTCCGATTTGGTGTATTTTTCTTTAAGTATATGCAATGAAAAAATAAAGATAGCAAGATAGCAACTTTAAACTTTGTTTAAAAATTCTGTGGCATAATTGAAGAATAATGGAAATGCAAAATTTGTGTTTTTTTACATGTAATTATATGGATTTGGGGCTCCTAAGTTCGATTCTGAAAAAATTAAGAGTCGCTCTCAAGTGGTTTAGAAGTTATAGGGATCAAAAGTTGAAAAATTACTACACATTTGCCTGTTTTTCGATTTTTTTAAATAAAATTTAAGCTATATGGGTAGCAAGAGGTCATACCATGACCTATTCAGTTAGGTATTAATTATAAAAAATCCATGTATTGCTAACTATCCAAAAATGAATTTCCAATTTTTTCGCGGAGCTTTTATTTGTCTCAATATACTATATGTAAGTGTACAACAAACTTGAAAAGTACTTGCATTAATTGTTAAAATATAAAACTTTATATATTGTGCACACTTGACTGTTCACCCTTTTACGAAATAACAATAAATAACATACTTCTATGAAAACATTTATTTTTCTAGTCTCAAAGACAAACACTTCAAAAGGACAACCAAAATTAGCACACTTCAAATTCTTTGAGTACAAAAACAGTTATATCATCCAAAATAATGCATAGATTTTTATAATTGAATGCTCATTAAAAAGGTTTTAGCATGACCTTTCTTTTGATATCCATTACGTTTACTTATGTTCGAAAACAACAACAAAAAAACACAGGTTTTTAAGCCCATTTTCATAAACGTTGACCCCTATAACTTCTAAACCACTTGAGAGCGACGCTTAATTTTTTCACCATTCAATTTGTTAGCTCAAAACACGCATTTAAAAAAAAAAAAAAAAAGAAAAAAGACCATTTCCACTATTCTTCAATTGTTCCAATTCTGTGTCAACTCTTTTTAACCAATGACAAAATATTTAATGAAGATTATTTATTTTTTATTTTTACTTCTATTTTGTGTGCTTAAAAGTATTTAACATTAGATGAACTGACTTTTGAAGCAAAATTTGATTTATTTAATAATAAATCTTAAAACTTCCACATTGATTTTTATATTTCTTCTTTAATGTTCAATTGCCTTCTCGGAAAATTTCTACGTTGTTGTTCTTTTTTAAAATTTAACGGATCCGACGGGAATCCGACGAACTGAGTCAAAAGTTACGATATGAAAATTTTGTTGATGGCAACACTGCCTGGTCCGGTTTTTCGTTTTCCAGTTTGCATGGTGTTTTTTTTTTTTTGTTTTTTTTTTAAGGTCGTTCAACAAAATAAACTGTTATCAAAAAGAAGCAAGTTAAAGCCAGCGGCAGGCAGACGTAAAAGCTACAAGTGCAAGTGTGACGGCAAGAGCGGAAGCGAGCCAAAAATAATGCAGCATTGTGTGGGTTAATGGGTATGTATGATACAAGTTGGGGGTGGGACGTACAAGAGCTTGTAGAAGCAGAAGAGCGAATAAGTCAAGTGAGAGAGAGCAAGTAAAATTAATCAAACAAAAGCTTTATCTTAAGAATATTATCGTGTTTAACAAAAAGAAGAGCGGCGAGTTATGCAGCTGAACTGACTCACTTGAAGACGCTGTTTTGTATGCCAACACCACCCATTTTTTTTATTTGTGCACAGTGGGCGGAATACTTTTCAGGAACTTTAGATTTAGTTTAGATTTAAGACAATCAATGGTTAAATATTAACAAATATACTGGAGAGACTTCTAAACCAGCCGAAACCAACTATTATTTTCTTTTGCCATGAAACTGTCTAAATATACAGTATGTCAAAAAATTTGCAACTACCTAAAAAAGTTTTAAAACCAGTTAAATCTTTTAAATAAATCACTTCGTTCCAAAACTTGTTACAAACTGTTTGTAATATTGCTGTATAATTAACATTAGTTTCGGTTGAATAAAAATAATAATAATTTGAAGTCAAAAAATTAATCACAGCCGTGAATTTAATGATCTTATTCCGGTGTTTGACAATTTATAAGCTTTCTTTTATAAGCTTTTTTTTAAATGGAATTGAAAAACCAAAAATATTTCTATAATTATATTTTGTTATGAGGGGTACTATTAATATTTCGGAAACTGCCAACACTAATGTCAATAGCATAAATATGGCATCATCATAATAAAGTTTGACATTTGTTAGCTTAACTGTACTTAAGGCTCATTTATATAAGGTTGCGTACATTTTTTGACGTACCTTATTTTATGTAAGCAAAAATATTTTGACGTTTAAAAAGAAAGGTTTTGTGCTGCTCGAGAAAAAAAAGTATTTTTAAGGGTTTTGCGCAGTTTTCTGTTATATTGTGTACACACTAAGTCATGATGTGTTGAAATTTTGATTTTTGTCAAAATTAGAAGTAAAAGTGCTTTTAACGATCAACCATGTCCAATGCAATTCAAGTTTCGACTCAGAAAATTTTTATTTCGTCTGTCTTTCTTGATTTTCATAATATATATTTCTTTTATTAAACCTTTTTTAGGGTATAATACTGAAATCCTTCATTCAAAATTAAAACTATGGGTAGATCAAACTCAATGGCTTAATTTTATCAGGACATCCGAATTTACAGATAAAAAAATAGGAAGAATAAAAGTAGTAAGCAAAAATTTTAGTTTTCAATTTATCAAAAAGTATTACAAAAAACTAACAAATAGTATTATATTCAGGCAACCGTGTCAGTTCTTTGCTCAAATGACAACGTTCTTTTCCTTTCATTTCAAAATAAGGGTGCCGAAATGAGAAAACGTCGAAAATGTACGCAACCTTAAATAAATAAACCTTGAACTTTACTTACAACGTTTTGATGTACAAGTGTTATTTTTTTTTTTTGTTTGCAGTGAGTTAAGAAAATCAATTTGTTCAAAAAATGGAAATTTCAATAGAAAGTTTTCGTTGGAATATTTTTTACAACTTTCGACGTGGATCATCTCAACAAGAATGTATCGATGAACTCAGTCTTTTGTATGACGATAAAACAGCATCAAAAACCACAGTATATCGCTGGGAAAGTGAATTTAATCGTGGTCGTAGTTCGGTCGCCGACGAATTCCGTGAAGGTCGTTCAAAATCGGTTGTTGTGCGACAAAATAACGATGCAGTACGTGAACTAATAATGCAAGATCGTCATGTCACATATCGGTTTGAACGAATCCAAAAGTGTATTGATCATCAAGGGGAATATTTTTAAAAACAATAAAGTAATTTTCATTTAAAAAATGTTTTTTCTAATTTGCTATTTCTGGTATATAAATTGTACCTCGTAATCATATGAGCTATTCGACAAACTTTATTAAAAGTTTTAAAAAAAATTTCGCCAACTTTAAATCAATTCAACTGTATCCCAGTGGCTCAAAAGTTCCACAAGGTTTATAGGCAAAGCCAATAATAGGAAGTGAAGAAGTTATAAAAAAGGAGTGTAGCTCCGGACAAATCAAATTTTCAATAGCTCCAATTTGTTTATCATAATTTTTGCTTTTTCCCGTGTATGGAAATATTTTCTGATTTTGACAACTTTTGTCATATAATGAGCTTTCAATTTAATTTTAAAATGAGGCGCTAAGTAACTGCTCTTTAATTATTATTCCCGATTAGTATCATATCGGCACATTTAATTTAAAGAAGAAAAAAATTATTATATGTTTTGAAGATTTACTTAAGTTTTTTTTTTTTTTTGATGTGGCAATTAATCAACATGAAAAATAAGTGCAAATAAGCTCTCGAAATTCGGGAAGAAATAGTGTTACATCAAAAATTAAAAGGATTAAAACAACAACAATGTTTAAATTAATAAGGATATCATGGCTTTAACAACAACAAACAAAAAATGTTGCAAATATAAGTGAAAGAGGCTCAACAAAATAAAGACCACTGCACGAATGGTATAGCCCGTTTCAAAAGAGAAGAACATTTTTTAGTTTCATTTTTCGATGCGCAGTGAGAAATTATTTTTTAAGCTAGAAAATTTTTAAGAGCGTAATTTCTTGCTCTTTTTGTACTGTTCGCTGAACTTTATATTTTTTTGAGTGTTTTTTTACTATTTTTCTATATATTTAAATGCGCAAACATTCAGAACAAATGATCGCACAAGTACGGTGTTGCACCGACGGCCTGCAGCAACCTGCATCTTGAGAGAGAAATCAAATACAAATTACATAAAAAATAAATTATTTTCTCAAAAAAAAATTGTAAAGTGAAATTCGGCTGACAAATTATTTTTTGACACCCCCCTTTTTTTCAATTTTGATTGGTTGATTTCGAAAAATAAAATTCAGTACTTTCGCAGCGCAGTTGCGATAAACAACAAAATTCAGGAATATACATTAATTTTTTTTTATTTATTTTTCTGCTCAGAGAATATTCTTGTTTTTGTTAATGCCGACCAATCAGAATGAAGAACGCTCTCAAAAATATTTTCTTATTCTCAAACATGCGCGAAAATGTTCTTCTCTTTTGAAACAGGCTATAACACATATTTTGAAGAATATTAAAACACTCAGAAAAAGTGTCTCGGAATACGATAAAAAAGGCATCATATTTAGAGAAAAATGGTATAGACTTTGCTCCAGAGAATGCTATTCTCTAATTGCGATACTAAAAATTCTCTAAAAATGATAAAAAGCTACCATGAAATAGAAAAATATATCATTTTTAGAGACAAATACTTTTTTTTTTGAGAAAATATTTGTTTTAATTGAAGAAAATACTTCTCATAGTGAATTTTTTATCAAAATACAAGAAAAGTTTTTCATTTTCAATAAAATTTCTCTATAAATGAGAAATTTTTTGTGCGAGAAAAATACTTATCATTATTAGAGACATTGTAATGTTTTCATTTCCTGGAAGTAAAGAAATATTTCTACGAAAATGTGAAAATTTATTCTAATTGAAGAAAATTTTATTCGAAAAAGAGAAAATTGCTATTATCAAAAATAGAAAAATTTTTTACCGGAGCAAGGTGTATGTTTTTTTCTCAGTGAAAGTATCTACGTGTATCAGTTGCGAATATAGAAAATCTTATAACAATAAGGTTTTGCGTTAAAAATTATTTTACTTCAAATCAAAAACGCAAACTAAAATGGGCTTAATTGGGCTTAGAATCGTGTAATTTAGTCGGCTGAAACAAAGATAGTGCTTGGGTTCGACGAACTGTCAGGTTTGTAGGAAGCCAGGTGAACGTTACAAAAAGTGCTTACGATCAACCGTAAAGTTGCACCAAGCGAAAACCTTGACAAATGCTTTTTTTGCCTCTTTACTGAAAAAAAATTAATGAATTTAGCAAAAGAATTCGTCAAAATGAAAAACATTGTTCGTATTGAAGATTTTATAGGCTCCGTTGATAAATTTTTTGTAATTTTAGAGTCAACAAAAGCTTTTGTGAAGGTGTTTTCTTTCAAGGCTGCAAATTAAAATTCACATTTTCAGTCTTCTATCAATAATATTTGACGCGGAATTGGAAAAATGGCTTTTCTGTGTCGTTGTTGAACGTTGTTAAACATCTTAAATACAGTTTTTGAGCTTAGCAAAAAATTTAACAAAAATAGTCATATATATATATAGTTTTTTCCAATTTTAAAAAAGAAAGCGAGTTCCTGCAAGAGCATTAGAAAAAGTGCAGAACAAATTATTAATAGAACACGACTCTATTTAAACTAAGGAATTCCAAACTAGTTCAGTTAAAATAAAAAATTATATTATACTTCTCGGATTTCTTCGATTTTGAGCACATCTTTCTGCCCACTGTGCAGCTACAGAGTGAAACCACAGAAATTAAGTGCAAAAATGCCGTCATTGCTTCTGACGTCGAGCGGCATAAAGAGAGCCAATATAACTACAAATCAGCAAAAGTTAAATAAACAGTTAATAAATAAATAAAAACATAACTTCTCCGAGAGTAAGCAATCATTTCAACGCAGGTCTTAACTCGTACTCTCTGTCCATCTTAAGCTCTCTTATAATACACGAACTAAAGACTGCGCTCATAATATTTGGCGATTCAATAATTCCACTTCAGTATCTTATATGTTTAAACAATATATTTAGTTATTCGGTATACATTAGAAAAATGCACAAGCAGAGAGTGTAACTCTCTCGGTTTTTCTAACTCTTCAAGAGCATAATTATCTATACTTTCGTTCTTTACTTGTATAAAATGTTTCTACAAGTTACTCTCTTGTTTAAATTAAGCAGTATCCGCTGATATACTAATTATTTGAACAGTACAAACGCCGCAAACATGACTTCAAACACATACACTACTCATACCAAGCACAGACACACACACACACACACACTCTCAGCCAGTGTTGCCAGTCTAGCCTTTTTGAGGCTAGATCTAGCCTTTTTTTTTGTTGTCTAGCCTCGAAAATTACCATCTAGCCTCTAGCCTTTTTTTTAGCCTTTTTTTGTTTTTTTCTAGCCTTTTCTAGCCTTTTTTAATATATTGCTTAAAGATGCATTACTACATCCAATTTTTCTGACGTTGCAATTTTGAAAGTGTAAATCTTCTATTGCTCTTTTTATTCTTTTAAAGTGGTTAAACCCAAATATTTTCTGTTATAGAGAAAGAAAACTCCAGTTACTCTACAGAAGAAATAACTATAATTGAAATATAATGGCAAAAAATTGTAAATCACAAGTAGAATAGGAATCTAGCTGGGCAGAAGCTAGAGATTCATTGAATGAAGATCCGTTCCAAGAGCTATCAGATTTGATTTTTAGTTTTATTATTTTAGCATTAAGCAACGCTGAGGTAGAAAGAATTCTTAGTACAACGAAATTTAAAAAAAAAACTAGAAAAGAAACCGTATTCAACTGTTCTTAAAAGAAAACGAGTAAAGAAAGTCTAGTCCGACTATGAAATACCCTAGACCTCCTATTATATTTAAATAAACTATATATTAAAATACTAAAACAAATAGAAGTAACTTCCTATTTTTGTTTAAAATCCCTGTATTTATAGAACTATATAGGTTTACTAATGAAGGTTGTATGGGAGGAAGGCGCTTTCGTAGGTGGATTACGCCTTTTTTTGTGAGCACACCTTAGTTTTATATACTATGATCTCATACCAAGTTTTATCTCTGTAGGCCAAATATAAACGTTTCTATTGTGTTTTCCATATTGTGGGTTTCATGGGAGATGAGCATGTTTATGGGCGGATGTCACTCAGTTTGTGAACACATCTTAGTTTTGATACAACAATCTCAATACCAAGTTTTATATTTTTGGCTCATATAAACCTCTTTATAGCGTTTTTACTATAGTGGGTTGTATGGGAGGTGGGCGTGTTTAAGGGCGAATGACGACTATTTTACATCTAAGTACACATCTAAGTTTTAATATAAAATACATATCTGATAAGTTTAATCCCTGTAGTTCAAATAAAAGGGTCTTTATAATAGTGTTTTCAATGTTGGAGTTGTATGGGAGGTGGGCATGTTCATGGGTAGAGCACGCCAATTTTTTGTGTACGTCTACGTTTTGATACAAAATAAATACATTTAAATTTTATTTCGGTAGCTTAATTACAACCATCTATACAGCGATTTTTATTTGTTAGTTGTATGGGAAGTAAGCGTGTCCGTGGGCGGATTCTAAAAATATTCAATAGTGCAGATGCTTGGGTTCATGTGAACATGTGTACCAATCTCATCTCCTTCTTAACCTATATTAACTGATAACACATAGACAGACGGACGGACGGACATGGTTAGCTCGACTCAAGAGGTGACACTGATCAGGAATATATACTTTTCTATACCGGACTCGCTTATTTCTATGCGTTACAAACGTTTGCACAAAGTCAATATACCCTGACCTTACATGTTTAGGGTATAATAGCGTTAACAAATCTAGCCTTTTTTTAGCTTTTTTTTTAAAGCCATCTAGCCTTTTCTAGCCATTTTTTAAAGGCCATCTAGCTTCTTTTCTCAAAACTTTCTGGCAACACTGCTCTCAGCCCACCCAATCCAGCTGATAAGAAACATTTCCTTATTTTATTTCCACAAAAGTCACAACAATAAGAAAACAAAAACAACAACAAAACATTTGGAAAATAAGCCGACCGAAGAGGCAAATGTGACGTATCACCAAATTATAGGGGTGCCAAATAACGCTCGACCATGCGGGGTGTGAAAGCGGAAGTTATCTGCACTATCGTATTTTTCAAATCCAACCCGTGTGCCACGTATTACCAGCCAACAATCCCGACACCGGAATTCACACAAACAAATCCAATTCCTTTCATCTCAACAAATGATCTGTGTTTGTGTGCTTGAATGGGTACTAAAAGAGAGGCGTTCGAATGACTGGACGCTGCTGTTGCTGCTGGCGATAGTGGTGTTTATGGCGTTGAAGGTTGTCGCGTTTTTTTAGAAATGTATTTTTTTTTTTTTGTTTTAATGCGTGTAACAGCACCCGAGGCGGTGTCGCCACAATGATAACGATTCACTGATAGCGGCAACCCCGCAAGCAACCAAAACACTGCACAGTGTTTCATCTACAAGAAAAGTGGCACAAAATTGTCTTAAAAGTTAATAGTACTAATGAAATCAAAAACAGAAAAAAAATAAAACGGTTTACAGATACTTTTTTCAGCTTTTAAGAACTTTAACTTGGAGATATAATTTATAGGCTAAATTGTTCATTTACCATAATATTAAGTATAGTGAACTTCACGAACTCCTAGTGCCAAGGTGCCTCGAATTTCGCTTCTAGTTAAAAAGATCAAAAACCAAGCATTTTCTTGGGCTAATTCATGTTTAGTCTTCGTCTTAGTCTTTGTAACAATCATTTAATTTATGTTGTAATCGTTTTTTGCTTTTGATTTTGATTTTAATTTTTCTCTAATTTGTCTATTTTAAGTTATTTGTCTTTTTTTTTACGTAAAGCTTAAGAATCAATTTATTCTCATAAACGAAGCTAAGTAACGCCGTGCAATGATTATGCGTTTTTTGTTGCAATGAGTTCCATCTGTCATTTTATTAAGGTCACCTTTTACCAAAGAATTTTTTTTTTTTGAAATTATTTTTTTTTGCTTACATGAAGAACATAATCAGCCCTACCATGAATAATTTTTCTCTCGAAATTGGAAAAGGGAGTTTTCATTTTTAAGACAGCAGATAATGACATCACAATTTTTTTTATTGTACTCATGAGTATTAACCGTTGATGAACTAACAAATTTGCATGAACAATTTTCAAAGTTCTTTTGTTTTATCTAAAAGATAAAAACTATATTTTCCAACTACGAGGGAAAATTTTCCACAATTGGGCTGAATATTGGAAACATACTGTGGAAATTTCAATCAAGCCTAATTTATAGTTTGGTTTTTGCGAATATTTTTGAATAGGGAAGTCAGGCTCAAAACCATGCAATATAAGTGGACATACCATAACTTTAAATGTTGAAACCACTTTGTAATAAAAAGTAATCGAAAAAATTGTCCGATTTGAATAATTAATGACAAAACAAAACAAACAAAAAAAAAGAAAATAATTAATGACGTCTGAATTTCAAATTGATTTTATTTTTGTTGTGAAGCCAAAGACCTAAAATACAATCGTTTAATATAATTTACCAGATCACCTTTGTTGAACGAGAAAGCATTCTGATTTTGTGCTTAATTGAATAAAATCACGTCTATCTCTAATGCAAAGTGACATCATCAAATATCAAAACGCTCCAAAAGTTTACAAATCGTCGGTCTAGTTATAATACGAATACGTAAACCAATGTTTGATATAATAACTGTTATTAGCGATTTAGAAAGATTGATAAAAAAACAACATCTATGCCCTTCTTTACTTTTTAATGTTTGTATGAAAATAAGTGAATTAGATCATTTGATACAATACATAAAAGACTAAAAATCAAACAAATCATAAACAGTTTTCTTCATTTTCAGTTTTCTTAACACATGTTATATTTCTCGTAGTTTTTTACATAAATTTCTCAAACACATCCTATAGCTTAAATGTTAAGGTCACATGGTTTCTTATTACGATTAACCATAAGAATTTGCAAAAAGAGGAAGAATAAAAACCCTTTTAAAATAAAACTCAGACGTTAACTTTCAAAACACCAATGCATGTAAATTTTTTGTTTGTAGCGGAGAGTGGAGTGTTGTGAGACAGGTTTAGTTTTTGGACGATAACTTCTTTAAAAGTTAATATTGTTCTTTTTTGTTTAGATTTTTTGTTTAGATTATTCAATTGCCTAACAACCTACGATAACATTTTTTTTAAATTAAAAAAATTTTTAGAATTTTTTTGAAGCCTGAAAAAAGATGTGAATTTATGATTTTAAAATATTATGGGGTGTTGTGAGACACTGCTATAGTGGCAGTTTTTGTTTAAAAGTCTGTATTGAAATAGGAAAAAATAAAAATACTGACAAGAAAATTATTCGCTCTAATCTGATTAGGCTAATTCGCAGCGAGCACAGTGAAAATAACCAGTTTTCAGTTTGGCACACAGCACATGAACAGTTTTCGGCCGAACTTTTTGGCATGTTTGCCCTGCAAATGCTGAAAAAGTCAACATCTTCTTCATATGATGACAAAACACTTGCCGGTACATATTTCGAATGACGACTACGCTAAGCTGGTTCCTTCAGCGATTTATTTTGCTCTGGTTGTCCTTCTTCTTTTGGTCTGATTTTTTCCTCAATAATGCCACATTCTTGGAAGTTGTCAATACGATTGTGTACATAGGCTTCCAGCCGCGTTTTGATTTTTGGAATGGGGGATCAATCTTCAGAGATAATAATCATTATATACAATATTTTTTGCAAAATCATTTCGGTGGGTTAAAGGCAATGCAATATAGATAATTTTAATATATATTAACCTTCACTTTTAATTGACAATGTTCCATGAAATTGCACAAAGGAAAACTATAAAAAAAACTATTAAGAGCGCGATCAAAACTCAAATTGATACAGACACTAGGAACACGTGTCAATGCGATGAGTGCACATAATAAAAGAGATGCCATTGAGAAAATATTTTACGGTTGTTGCGAGTATTCATAACATTACCAATCAGCGAAGATAATTCAAAATTTCGGTTTGGTACTTTGAGGATTTCAAAAAGTACTTAAAGTACTGAATTAAGAATTAAAATCAAAATTAACAGTTTTATATGTATTTATTAGTTGAACATAAAAAAGGTAAAAAAGCCATAACAAAGTTTTTAGTGTCTGAATTTAAATCAACTTACGAATATTTATATATAAAATCAATGTAAGTAAACATAAGTTCACATTTTAGTTATAAATATGTTGCATTTCGTGCAAGGATCTTTGAATAAGTAACATAATTGGTTGATAAAAAAACAAAATTTAAGTAGAAAAGTATAAAAAATAGATATAAGTAAAGTCAAAATAGCAAAAAATAGTAAAAGGAAAAATCTTGGAAGGGTGCGCACTTGAAGCATATTGCGACGTTTTGTTTTGATTAAATTTTGAAAAGAAAAAATACGTTCAACGTTAACCGACGAATGATGTACGGAAACAACTTCAAAATTTGATAATTTTATATACATTAGCAAACATAAGTTTATTATTCATTTTATTCAACCAACTTTAGTCTAAAACTCTGCCATTTTAAAATTATTAAAATTTTTCAAAGTTCAAAATCATCAACTGTTCTAAATTCGGTATTGATAATTTGTTTGTTTCGCCATCAAATACACTTTCCGGTGTTAATTTACTTAATTATTTCAATAATTTGTCGTCAAAGTTAAGAAAACATCACGGAAATAATTGAACGCTGGAATAAAGTATTTTGCACGAAAATTAGCCATGATTCTATGCTTTAAAACGCACATTATAATAGATGACTTTTTATCGCATGATTCGTGGCAATTCTAAGATGATATAATTTTGCATTTCATAATTTTTTCTTATTTGAAATAATTATTTTTGTTTAATAATTATAAATAATTAAAATAATTATAAATAATTATAAAATAATTATAAATATTATACAACCTTTTGAGATGCAAGTTCAAACTTATATCGGAGATTATTTCTGTCTAGGCAGCTAATTTGACATATCATTGGCAATAACAATAATTAAATTATATACCAATAGTTAAATTAACATCTTTATACTTAAAAATTAGGACACCAACCCACGTCCTCTAAATGCTAGTATAGCTTACTTCCACTGAGATGTTGGTAATGATTATTTAATTGTATAAAAACACATTTAACAACTGCTCATCTCAAAAAGTATCAGACAATTTGGGCAAATACATACTTTTCTTTATATATTTTGCAAAACTTTATGTGCCAGGCTATTCACTAATGATACATAACAATGCCATTACACGTGAGTTAAAGCCAAAAAAACTCGTATTAACTGAAAAACAGGGGTTTCATCTACATTTATGAGCCGACTATGAATGAATCACAAGCTAGTTATTTTCTCCGTGAAGTGAAAAATATTTTAAACAACATTTGTAGAAAGTACTGAAACTATCGCGGGGGTACTGCAGTACTTTTGAAAAGTGAAAAGTACTGAATTCAGTACTTTTGTACTGAATTTATCATCCCTGTTACCAATATGTCAGATATAAACTTGTCTCACAACACCCTATGTCTCACAACACCCCACTCTCCTCTACTCTACTCTCTACAAGAGTCCGTTTTCGGACCTTGTTATTTTGGCAGAAAATTGTTTTCGTTGAACGATGGACGTAGCCAGTAGTACCATAACTCTTGAAGCTAGCAACATCTCTTAGAGAAAGACTGCGTGGTAAGACAGATCGGTAGTAAATATGTTATAATTAATTTTTAATAACTTCAAGTTGAGTGAATTTTCAAACTTCTCCTCAAATAGAGCGACTGATGGTATTGTCTATGGAAAACATTTTTCTTTTTTAACCCAATTGTACAATTTTTAATGTGTCTTTTTATTAGAATTTATATTTATATAAATTTCTGCTTACATTTTTTTCATCGAATTTGTTCTAGACGAGTCAGTGTGCAACGTCATGCTTAGACAAAAGAGTTGTGACTGTATTTAATTTAAATTTTATGCTCAAAAACATAAGTGAGGGTTCGAAAATCAAGCGATGATTGTGAAGCTGAGCAAAACAGACACTGAGAATAAGAGCAAAATATGAGAAATAAAAAAAAAATTAACAACCAATACAATTCAGTGGAAAATTAAATATTAAGCTTGTTGTGACGTCAGCAAAATGAGCAACAATGACGACTTAAAATTCGTCAGAGCGACAAAGCAGTTTTGATATATACAGCTGTTGACAACTAATTAGAAACAATATCATACTTGCTGAACTTTACCGCACTGGACGTGCGTTTGGTAATGTAACGGTCTATTTTATTTTTTTTATTTTTTAATTTTCTTTTATCTTTTTATAAGAACAATTAAACTGACTTTTCCAAGTAATTTATTGCAGTAAAATCAGTTTTAGTAGGAGAACATAATTTATCATTTTAGAAATGATTTGTTAACATTCAAGTTTTCAAACTTTTTATACATTATTTCTGAATATTTCGATAAGATTTTATTATTTTGAACTGTTTACACATAATTTCAACAAAAAACTGTAAAAGTAAAATTTCATAAAATGGAAAAAGCCAAAAGATGCTCGCCAGGTACCTGCAAGGCAATTATTGAATTGAAGAGTGGTGGGCTATCATACGGATCAATTCAAATGCTTAAAAACTATGGTTTTCAATGCTTTTGCTCATCTTCGACAATATAAAACCACGGAAAATGTACCACTCCAAAAAATACCGCGCAAAACTTTAGCACATATTGATTAAAAGATTGTCCGACCATCAAAACCTGATTCAAGGATGACCACAGCAGTCATCCAGCGTGAAATAGTGAATGAAATTGGGGTCAGTGTATCAAAATTAGCCGTTGCACGACTTTTAGTGGAAGCTGGCCTTCATGGAAGACTTACACGCAAGAATCCCATGGTGAAAGGCTCGTACAGAAAACAACGTATTGAATTTGCCAAAGATCATGTATCTTGTCTGGTAAAGCAGTGCAAATACTTGTTGTGTGGAGTGTTAAAACAAAGATCAATAGCATTGACACTGATGGCAGAAAGAGTGTCCAACGACCAAAAGGTAATAAACTTCATCTAAAGTACACTTTTTCGGTTGTTAACCATGGCGGTGCATCAATCTTTGTTTGAGGGAAATTTTTTTGGAATGTCATTGGTCTAATTCACTGTATTTATGGCACAATGAACAACAAGAATACGTTTATATTTTAAGAATTGTTATGCTGCTTAAGTATGTAGACAATATCCCAGTGATTTGGTCAGGATAATGACCCCAAGCATACGGCAAAGCTGGCCGCCAAATTTTTTGTTAATTGCTTTGATTGTTCTTGACTGCTCATCGTCAAGTCATGATGAAAATCCCATCGAGCATTCATTAAACGATTTAAAAAATGCCGTAAGCACACTAAACATAACAAATTTGGATGATTTTTTAACAAGAGTCAAGGAAGCTTGGTGCGGTATTTGGTAAAACGATGTCAAGACCTTGTCCTTAATGCAAAGACGATGTGTTGTAGTTTTAAAGAAAAACGATTTTCCGACAAAATATTATACCTTAAGCATCACTTTTGTTAAGTTTTTACATATTTTACTACTTGTTTTTACCTAAATATAATGTATTTTGCAAACGTTTCTAATTAGTTGCCACAGATATATTTAAGGTTTTAGAATAAAAGTTTACTTTAAACAAACTGTACCATTAAAAA
This sequence comes from Tetanocera ferruginea, assembly GCA_958299015.1. Classification (NCBI taxonomy): domain Eukaryota; kingdom Metazoa; phylum Arthropoda; class Insecta; order Diptera; family Sciomyzidae; genus Tetanocera; species Tetanocera ferruginea. The sequence continues at coordinate 124,976,997 of OY282644.1, read as the reverse complement.
CTTTTCAACTAGTTTTTTTGTTTTGAAGATATATTCGTGTAGTTGCAGAAATTAGCAAGTCAATATGGATAATTGATAAGTTAAAGAAGAAATCGACAAATGTCTTATAACAAAAATATCGTTTCTAATTAGTTGTCAACGGCTGTACATATTAGACAAAGGTATGTGCTAATGTTTGCTGATGTGGAGGAGAAAAATGATGATACTGATGATGATGATGGTACTGATGATGATGATGATCACGATGATGAAGATGAAAGTGAAGTAACTAAGGTTAAGCTATTTTGACTTTGGATAGTTCTTCACGTCTCTTCAATTGGGTCTTGATATCATTCTAATTTTATATTCCAGAATTAAAAATATATGCCAAAAAAACTCTTTATTATAAAAAATTGGCAACAGGGATTAAATCAGGATAAACAAAATTTAAATTTTTTGTTTAATAAATTTCGAAACTTTAAATTGTAAGAAAGAATCTGTGTAAATTTTTTAAACAAAATTATCTAGCATAGTTGAACTTTATATCGCCGAAAAGATCTTATTTCATATAGTTCGTTAAACATATGGGTAGAATCCTTGAATCGTCAGAATCCTTGAGGTATAAAGTGTAACTGTGGTTTACTTTAAACGCTTCAATTTAATATTATTTCAAAAGCTTTGATTAAATCTTTGAAGGACAATAAGAATATATCCACAAAATTGGGTAAGCGTAGAATATGAAGTTAGAAGAAGTAGCTCTATTTTCAAGTCAGTAGAACATACCTTTGATAGAAAATGTAGGAACAATAAAAAGAGTCAAATCAAATGATTGCTTGTGTCAAAAAACACTTATAGAGTCTTGAAAGCATTGTCGCTGCTGACTACACAAACTCCTTCAATAATAACATAAGCATGGAAACCAAACGATTGGCTCTTCGTCGTTGCTTTAGACTCAGTACATCCAGCCTAAAAGTAGATTAGTTCTGCCTGAAATTGAGGTGAGCAAGTTATTTCAAACAACATCACATCCAAAGATAGTTCATCTTGAACTAATTGTTATCAACAGAATTCTGATGATAAAAAATTAACAAAAAAAACAAAAAAAAAACAGCTTCCTTACAACATGCCAGGATTTTTCCTGTCAACAACAATTTGCATGAATAATTGTTTAATACAAATAAAAGCTTTATAAATAGCCGAATTAAAAAAGTGTATGTTTATTGTTTGCTATTTTTTTTTTCATTTAACTGTGAACAAAAAAAAAAAAATTAACAAAAACCAAAAAAAAACAAAACATTAAAAGACCAACGTGAATACAATTACTGTCAAATAGCACAAAGCACAAAAGCAACAAATTGCTGTAAATAAATAAAAAACAATTAGGTATTCATAATAATCATAATAATATTAAACGAATAAATTACATGTTTTGTTCGGGATTTCTTTGTTGTAGTTGACATCGTTGCTGTTGTTGTTGTTGTTGTTGTTGTTGGAGATTTTGCTGTTGCTGTCACTCACCGAAATCCCTTTTTCATAGTTAAGGGGGGGGGTGTGTTGTGTAGTATTCACTTTGCTGATTGCGTTTCTTTTGTATACGGTGGGTTCTTTTCTGAATTTAATTGTGGGTGGGTAATTTTTTGCTGCACACAGCATGGCACAAGTGAAAAAAACTGCTCATTATTTGTTATCTACAAAAAAAAGTCCCTTACACGGTATTGTACTTGAGACTGATAAAAATCATACTGTCAGTGGGTGTCTTTCAACGTTTATCAATTATATTTTAATTGCTCAACTCAATGCCAACAATAGTTGTCGGACAGACGGCAACAAAATTGTGGAAGGAATACATGTGTTGTTTTATTTTAAGATATATTAATTTTGACAAATTATAATAGAAGTCGGAAATGTCAAAAGTGTTATCTAAAATAAGCAGAGTTCTTCAGCTTTTGTTAACGGTTTTTTCTTGAGCAACATGGACATGGAGAGTCAGATTTGTTTAATTTATGACCAAAATCTTGGAAATTCGAGTTGAGATTATTTTTAAAAAAATGTTTGTATTTGTAGCATGTTTGTTTCAAAATATGTTTTCGAACTCATTCTTTTTTTAACTATTGATTGTGAACGATTGTATGTTCATGACTGTTGACTCTTAGTTTTGGAATCTTGACAAATGCCTTTTGACCATTGGCTATTCTTAACAATTGACAACTGACAACTAGCTATCGTCAATCGACAATTGACAATCGGCAATTGAATATTGACAAATGACAACTGACAATCGACAATTGGAAATCAACATTCGACAATTGACAATTGATAATCGAAAATTGACAATTGGCAATCAACAATTGACAATTGACAAATGACAATTGGCAATTGACAAATGACAAATGACAAAAAACAAATGACAAATGACAAATGACAAATGACAAATGACAAATGACAAATGACAAATAAGAAATGAGAAATGACAAATAACAAATGACAAATAACAAATGACAAATGACAAATGACAAATGACAAATGACAAATGACAAATGACAAATGACAAATGACAAATGACAAATGACAAATGACAAATGACAAATGACAAATGACAAATGACAAATGACAAATGACAAATGACAAATGACAAATGACAAATGACAAATGACAAATGACAACTGACAAATGACAAATGACAAATGACAAATGACAATTTACAATCGACAGTTGACAATTGAAATTGACAATCAACAATTTTTACTTGACTCTTGACTTGAAACTTTTTGTTTGTTGACTAGTTTGTTCTTATTGACTTTTGTTATTTAACTATTAAGTATTACCTCCTGATTATTATATACTTATTACTGATTTTGACGATTGTTGACTTTTGACAGATTACAACGGATTATTAAAAACTTTCTATTGATTATAATTGATGATTGACTAGTGGCTTTCAACTTTTTACTATTAATAACAATGATCAACAAAATTAATTCTTCTTTCAAAATAAGGTTTCGACAAAGGATTCTGGAAGAGAGGACAGCAAAAATACACGTGTATAGGCGTTTTGAAACTTAACGATTGATTTTTATTTAAGGGGGGTTTTAATTGTAGCGTTTTTTGCAAATTCTTATGGTGAATCGTAAAAGAAAACAATGTCATTTTTACATTTTAGCTTTAAGCTGGTGTTTAAGGTGTTTGAGAGACTTTTGTAAAAACTACGAGGAACATTTTTATACCAGATTATGACCCTCTAGCTCTTCAGTGTATGTCCCTTTGTGAAAAAGGTACAAAAAGATCTATAAAACAGGAATGTAGAGGTTTAAAATGTTCGATAAAAAGACTTTTTATAAAATTTTACTATAAGTCTCTGAATATGGGCATCTCCCAAAAAGGTCCACCAAAAGTGAAGAAAAACATTTAAATAAAGTACTCTAACAGCTTTTAAATTAATTTTTTTTTTATTTTGATTAGTATGACTGCTATGTAACTTGAATTTAACTTATCATGATGTATTTTTATTAAAATTTATAAGAACATCTTTACTGTATTTTACTATGGTGGAAAAATTTGTCGCGTCCGAGATGTCGCGTCCGTATTCGTGCTATATCTATTTAAAAAAAGGGAAGAGATAATTCTAATATTTCATAAGTCTACGAAGAATAGTTATCCTTTGACCTCCAATAACATGTATATTATATATAAAAAAAAGTTCTCAAAATTAGCTAAATTTTGCATTTTTCTATACCAGCTTAAAAAAACTTCTTTTTTTGAAGCGTCCGTTCCATTGAATGATTGCTTATTACTTTGTACTGATTTGTTTTAAATCTCTCCAATTTTTTTTTAAATGTAGCACTCTTTCATCGCGTTAGAAAACTTAAAATATATATCGGCTCATTTTGTTTCTTTCCTGTTTTTCGAGTAGTTAAAACCGTGCGAATGTCGCGTCCGTGCCACTGGGAGATGCCCATATATCACAGCTCAAAATTAAACTTGAAAGCCAGAAATATGTAAATCGAAACTGACAATCTGTTCAAGGGTTAATTTCGTACATATTCAGAATTGGTGCTAAAATTTCTCACCAAAACGAATTTTAGAGGACGAGTTTGTATGAAAAAAATGTGCTACCTAATATTTCACTACAAGTCACCAAGCATAGGAAAGCATTAGTTTCTTATTTCTACGTTTTCATATTTTTGTTTTTTTATTTCTTATCTTTACTTTTTACTTTTTACTTTTTACTTTTTACTTTTTACTTTTTACTTTTTACTTTTTACTTTTTACTTTTTACTTTTTACTTTTTACTTTTTACTTTTTACTTTTTACTTTTTACTTTTTACTTTTTACTTTTTACTTTTTACTTTTTACTTTTTACTTTTTACTTTTTACTTTTTACTTTTTACTTTTTACTTTTTACTTTTTACTTTTTACTTTTTACTTTTTACTTTTTACTTTTTACTTTTTACTTTTTACTTTTTACTTTTTACTTTTTACTTTTTACTTTTTACTTTTTACTTTTTACTTTTTACTTTTTACTTTTTACTTTTTACTTTTTACTTTTTACTTTTTACTTTTTACTTTTTACTTTTTACTTTTTACTTTTTACTTTTTACTTTTTACTTTTTACTTTCGTTTACTTTTTACTTTTTACTTTTTACTTTTTACTTTTTACTTTTTACTTTTTACTTTTTACTTTTTACTTTTTACTTTTTACTTTTTACTTTTTACTTTTTACTTTTTACTTTTTACTTTTTACTTTTTACTTTTTACTTTTTACTTTTTACTTTTTACTTTTTACTTTTTACTTTTTACTTTTTACTTTTTACTTTTTACTTTTTACTTTTTACTTTTTACTTTTTACTTTTTACTTTTTACTTTTTACTTTCGTTTACTTTTTACTTTTTACTTTTTACTTTTTACTTTTTACTTTTTACTTTTTACTTTTTACTTTTTACTTTTTACTTTTTACTTTTTACTTTTTACTTTTTACTTTTTACTTTTTACTTTTTACTTTTTACTTTTTACTTTTTACTTTTTACTTTTTACTTTTTACTTTTTACTTTTTACTTTTTACTTTTTACTTTTTACTTTTTACTTTTTACTTTTTACTTTTTACTTTTTACTTTTTACTTTTTACTTTTTACTTTTTACTTTTTACTTTTTACTTTTTACTTTTTACTTTTTACTTTTTACTTTTTACTTTTTACTTTTTACTTTTTACTTTTTACTTTTTACTTTTTACTTTTTACTTTTTACTTTTTACTTTTTACTTTTTACTTTTTACTTTTTACTTTTTACTTTTTACTTTTTACTTTTTACTTTTTACTTTTTACTTTTTACTTTTTACTTTTTACTTTTTACTTTTTACTTTTTACTTTTTACTTTTTACTTTTTACTTTTTACTTTTTACTTTTTACTTTTTACTTTTTACTTTTTACTTTTTACTTTTTACTTTTTACTTTTTACTTTTTACTTTTTACTTTTTACTTTCGTTTACTTTTGACTTGCAATCGACTTGACAATTGATAACTTAAAATTAACAACTGAAAATTGACTTTTGACTATTTTTCCTTCGAAAAAAGAAAAAACCCATGGTTCTAAGCTACTACCTTTCTTTACTTCTTATCATCTGAAAATGAGTATTTATAAATATTTAGAGATTCCTGAAAATATTTCAACAAAAAATGACTGTATACTGCCATCATCTTTGAATAAATTCTTTTTATTGACAGTATCAATGCAAATTCGCACAAAAAAAACAAAATACCAAAAAAAAGCGCGCCTTCTAAATGCATTTCAACGCACAACCACGATGAAGATAAGCTCAAAAGTCGCTTTCAGCACGGAAACGTAGCAAAATAACAGCTTTAACCAAACACACATACGCACACACTCATGCATACACTCACACTTAACCCTATGGAAAAATATCCGCCCCCCCCTTAAAAGAGCTCCATTACGCAATGCTGCTTAGCATTTACACACGTTTTTATCGTTATCGAGTGTCAATTTTTGTCAATTCGCTGTTGGGAACTTTGACTTGGTTATCGTAGCATTTATTATCGTATTAAAATGATAACGAATATCCGCAGCATCATGCAGCACGTTCATTTAATAACGCATTTCGTTGAGTTTTATTAAATAATAATATTATTATTAATATCGATACTCAAAATAATGATAATAATAATAGAAATAATAATCATAACAATAATAAAGAAGTTTATTCTCATAACATTGTGTGCAGCAGTTCGATTTAAATTCGATATTTGTGGTGGCCACACGCCACAGACCTACGCAAAGCAAAACATGCATTTTACACAAGATCGTTTTTTAAATCGGCTTTTTTTTCTTTTATCTCGCTATCTATTAATTGAATTAAATGCAATGCTATAGGGCGTAAATAGCGTATTTTACATAATCAGTTATGTTATTAAATGCTACGAGTTTCATCGATAGCTTTAATTCAAAGTTCATTTATGACTTAATAGTATTTCGAATATCTTAAGGTACGCATTAAATAGACAATTCACGTTGTTTTGAACGAAATTTGCACAGCAGGCAGGCAAGGTTTAAACTTACTATATATAATGAATTTACTGTTATTTTTAAATATCTGAAGCTATACCATCAGCTATTAGCTTACCTGAATCTATGTTATTTTATAAATTTTTATATGCAAGCCATTTCTTAACTTACCTGAAATGAAAGAGAGAAATAAAATTGAATTATTTATTTTAAATTTTAAAAAAATTTAAAGAGCAAATTTTATGTAAAGGCCTGCAGTTAATATGCTTATAACTGTATAACAATTATTCTGTTAAGGAATTAATTTCGATAATTCTATTATTCATGTGCAAGGCAATCCATCAATTTGCAATTAACTTTTGGAAATAAACAAAACAATGTGTTACTCGTGCGCATAATTTAATTGAATAGAAGAAGAACAAGCAAGAAATTAATTATATCGAAATTGATGAAATTATTTCGCTTTATGTGCTCAATTGTTGGCTCTTTATGTTCATATAATTGTCATTACTAATTAAGCTGAACTATTTGCAGTAACATAAAAAAAGTATTGAGAAACAAAAAGTAAAAACAATATATATATATATATATATATATATGTATAAAAAACAATAAAACACACGACAACAATTTGATACGTTGAAGAATTTATAACTTTATTAAAATAATTTTGAGGTAAAGCTTATTGATAATAATGACCAATACGAATGCACATGATGATTGATTGCCAGTGCTTGAAAAAGCACGAATGTCGTCGCTAATTAGACTGTAATTAAGTTTTGTAATTACGCTAATTCATAGTTAATGCATTATCGATTAACAATCGCAAATATTTTTAACGCCAACTTATTTTTTATGGCTCCTTAGTGGGTTGGAAAAAAATGTAATGAACTTTTTAATATAAATGAACTTATATTTGTTATAAAAATAATTGAAGATTAAGTGAATGAAGTTGAACATAAAACAACCATATCACTTATGCCGTTAATTTCATAAAGTGAGAAAACATTTTAATAAAGAAATACACTTGAAGCTTCGGGCTGACCAAAAAACAATATCTACAACATATGTTTACGAATAAGATTTAAACAGTAACTAGACAAAAAGCTTCAAAGTTGGACGATAATTCATGAATTATTTCATAGACAGCTTGAAAGTAGACTAGAAACGATCAAAGAATGATCAGAAGTTTTAGTAAAAACAAGATACTTTTAGGAAATTTTTTATGTATTTCTTCATTATTTTATTACAAGAACAAACGCCCGTCTTATGACGGGTCACATTAAAACAATGTAAGAAGCAGACGATAAGACAAGATTGTTTCCTCCATCTTGAATGTTGTTATGTTGCAGTCGTCGTCAATGTGTCGTTACTGATAAATAGCAAATAATTTATGTGTGCATACTTTCAGGCTGATCATTGTTTTTGATAATATAAGCACTGTAGTAGCAAGAGCGAACAGTTTGAGCGATATTAGGTGCGGAGCGTGATAATTGTCTTTTATATATTGAGATACTGAGAACTTTCTTGGTTTTTTGATCAAATCGGGTGCTGCGATCAGGAGATAAAAAATGAAATGACAATTTTGAAATATTGCGACAAAGAAAAAATAAATTAAATTCGGTTGGCAAGAAAACCTATCAAAATATTAGTTTTTCATAAATTTAGATTATTATTCAAGGCTTGAACTGTCGAATCGGTATGAATCTAAAAAATTAACTGAATTTCTACAAAAGAAATATTTTACAGCAGATGATAATGAACCTACGTATGCCAAACTACATAAAGTTTAGACATCGTACAAATTCTTTGAAGGGACTTTGCATTTATAAACACTAAAAATATTTCAAAAATATTTTTCCGAATTTTACGAATAATTCTTTTTTTTAATTTTTTTTTATAATTAGGCAGACATCGACTGAAAAAGAAACCCTCGTAGACGTCTTAATACATAAAAATCACGTGTCAATATGTTGGGCTACGCTTATCTCTGAAACCGCCCAACCGATTTCAATGAAATTTTGTGAATATGTATGGTTGATTCTAGCTTAAAAGATAGGATAGTTTTAGACTCGATACACGCAGAGAAAAAAAACGTTTATCGCCAGTTTGCTGCAAACGAATTTGGTTTGTCGTGTTTCAAATCATTTTTTGTAAACGTTTGAACAGTTGGCATAATAATGGTTAGTTGCGGGAAACACGTTATTTAGTTGCAAGAAATTAATTTTGTTTGTCATAAACGGCAGTGATTTTTAAATTGCAGCAACCGAAAAATTTATTTTTTTCAACTGAAAACTTCGTTTGCATGAAAAGAAATTCATTTGTTATAAGCGAGTAGTTCTCAACTGACAAAAAAAGTTGCTTGATTTCGGTGATGAAAAGCGTTTAATATTTGCCATCAACGAAAAAGAAGTATTTTAAGAGTGTGAAGAAACAGACACACAACTGTGAATCACAAGCGTAGTCACACAACTGCTACACAGCTCGCTTTCGTTGATGACAAATGTTAAATATTTGCCATAAACGAAAAAAACAAGAATGTGTTATAGCTTAAGTAAATCAAAAATTCATTCTAGACAATATCTCACAAAGCCCAATGGAAGCATGCTAGACTGGCACGCGGGAGACGTGGGTTCGATTCTTGGCTGTGTAAGTATCAAAAATGTTAATTTAATTATTGAAATTCTAATTCTGTTTCATTAACTGCTTGGTCAAAAGGAACCGTCAAAATAAGTTTTACTTAAAAAAAACATTGATTAAAAAAAAAAATATTTGATGTTCCTGTTGGGGATTCAACCCAGGTCCATCGAGTTCCTAGACTTGACCGCCAGCACACTCGGCTAAACTTGAGCTTCTAAAACAATGATAAAATTTCATTAAGTTCGATGTTTTTTCGTTGCAAGCAAGAATATTTTTTAAGTTGATGACAACTGAATATTCGTTTGCGGTAAATAAAGTTCGCAAACGAAGTATAGTTGGTGAATTTTTCAGTTGCGGTTAACGCAAAATTTCTTTGCGTGTAGGTGGAGTTGTTTTAGAGACATCAAAATTTAATTTTTTTTTGTTAATTTTTAAACAAAGTTTGGTGTTCTAAGTTTTGCAATAATTCTCATTCAAAAATATATGCAACCAAAATTTTCTGTGGGAAATTTTTTGTCGTTATTCATTTATAAGCTGTGGCTAAGGTAGTACATAACATTCGCGGCAGAGCAAACAGACCTTTTTTAAAAAATGCTTAACTCAGTCAAAAACAAACATTTCTCCAACATTTATTTTTATTATAGTAGAGAATTGAACAAATTACAAGAAAACATATTAAAAAAAATATATTTTTCACTCCAACATGGTTTTTTTATAGCTCCAAACTGGCGGCAGAGAAAAACAAGTAAAGAAAGTCTAAAGTCGGTCTAGACCCACTTTTCAAAAATAAAAAATTTTTTATTGTAAATGAGCGTCTCCGTGGGCGGATGAAGCTTATATTTTAATTGCATTTAAATGGTGATGAAAATTTACACATACCAAGTTTTATTCCTGTAGCTCATGGACGGATTACTCCCAATTTTTTAACACACCTTAGTTTTGGTATAAAATACATACATACCAAATTTAATTTCTCTATGACAAACATAACCTTATTTATTGAGTTTTAAACTTTTTGGGTTGTATGGAAGGTTGGCGTGTCCGTATGTGGATGACGTCCATTTTTAAAAACCATCTTTGTCTTGTCATAAAAAACATTCGTGCCAAATTTTAGCTCTGTAGGTTAAACAGAGGCTTATTTATTGAGTTTTCAATTTTTGGGTTGTATGGGAGGTGGGCGTGTCCGTGAACGGATGACGTCCATTTTTCGAAGACATCTGTATGTTTGTATAAAACACATACATATCAAATTTTATTGTTGTAGGCTAAATATGAGCTGAGTTATGCAGTTTTCAATTTTCGCGTTGTATGGGAGGTAGGCATGTCCGTGGACAGATGATGTCCATTTTTCAAAGCCCTCTTTGTTTTGTTATAAAAAACATATGTGCCAAATTTTGGCTCTGTAGGTTAAACAGAGGCTTATTTATTGCGTTTTCAACTTTTGGGTTGTATGGGAGGTGGGCGTGTCCGTGAGCGGATGACACCCATTTTTCAAAAACATCTTTGTGTTGATATAAAATACATACATACTAAATTTTATTGTTGTAGGTTAATGATGAGCTGAGCTATGCAGTTTTCAATTTTTGCGCTGTATTGGAGGTAGGCGTGTCCGTGGGCGGATTCCAAAAATATTCAATAGTGCAGATCCTTGGGTCCATGTGACTATGTGTACCAAGTTTCATTGAATTATCTCAACTTCTTCTTCTTATCCTGTGTATACGGACAACACACAGACGGACAGACGGACGGACGGACGGACGGACATGGATAGCTCGACTCACGTGGTGATGCTGATCAAGAATATATATACTTTTCTATACCGGACTCGCTTCGTTCTATGCGTTACAAACGTTTGCACAAAGTTAATATACCCTGACCTTTTAGGTTTAGGGTATAAATATATAAAAAAAAAATTTCGTCAAAAAATGAACCCGAGATAAACGCGTTCAAAGTTTTTGAACAAAGAAAAAAAAAGGTTGAAAAAGAAAAATGCGCTCTCACTAATGCGGCTGTAACTTTGGAACCCGTAGATTAGTCTTAGAATCTTAAGAATATAATACAAAATTATAAAAAAAAATCGATTTAAAAAAACGGTATATTTCATGTCCCCCCTTAAGTAAATTAGAGGGACACTCGTGAATGATAATTTCAACATATTTTCGTGTATCTGGGTCAGATCGTCCCTTATGGTAATTTATATGTAAATCGTAATTTTTCATCAAATCTAATGAGCGAACGTATTGTTTTTCGTGAAATAAGGATTTAATTGGTGTTTTTTTTTATTTTTATTATAAAGGTTTTTTATTTTTTTTGTTATTCTTATGTTCGTTACAAATATTTTAATGAAAAAAGTTTTTAAAAAATCAAATTGAAAGATTTATAATGGACATAAAATGTTTCTGGCGTTTCAATGCGTTCGATGTTGATGGTCCTGGTTCCATTTCATCATCATCGTCCTCTTCTTATTCATCACTTTCATCGACTGTATCAGGGTCTATGTATTTTCTCACGTAACATGATTCGAATGAACGAATATAATGTTATGGACATGTTGGCTTCAAGCAGTTATCACACGAGCCAGATGTTTTGTTGTCTTTAGACTGAGTACCCTTACAGTGGTCCCTGTATTTTGATGGAATGTACTGCCAAAAGCTTCATCTGGATGGCACATAAACCAGTGTCAAATTTTTCAAAAATTGGGGCCAAAGATGATCGATTGGGGCTAGTTTCTTCTCACATAAGCGGCCCATTCGCGTTCGTGTGTCGTCAGATCGCAAAAAAAGTGTAAGTTGCTCGAACCGAAACAAGCACGGTTCGGTAAAATGGCCTGTTGGTCTTATGGAATAGCTCTATAGCATAGACATTATTCGCCTTTTCGGAACCAGCGTGTAATAAAATTGCAATGTATGCATAAATTTCGTCGGTATCTGTGTTCTTCCAATGTCTCATTTTTAGTGGACAATTTTTGTTTGCTTCATATGCTCTCTTTGCTTTTCGTATTGTTTTGATCACAATCAATTCAATGAAAGCGGGTGGTAAAATTCGAATAAACCCATCCTTTTTTTTTATCGAAATTTTCTATCGAACAAAACTGATAACTGTTCAACATGAACATGAATTGCGCCGAAAACATGATTGAACATGATGGTGAAGTACTATACTTGGAGATAACTAGGAGAAAATAGACTAAACTAAGGAGAAAAGAGTTGGGTCGATCTGACCCGGATTCACGTATAGAGAACATGTGTGTTTGACCTGAATATATCTCACATGTATTGAATATGTGTACAGACAAACCTGTTTTTGTGCGGTCCTTTTTTGTGCGATTTTATTTTTGTGCGATCTGTTTTATGCGAGTTTTATTTTTATGCGACCTTATTGTTTGCGATATTTTTTTATGCGGTTTCAGTTATGCTTGCATGCCATATTTTTTATGAAATTTTTTCAAGCGACATATAAATGTTGTGAAGTTATTAGCCCTAGTAAGGTCGCGGCAATATTAGATCAATTGCATATTGCGCCATATTCTTAACCTGGAGAAGGATTTGATATTTTCGACGAAAATGATCTTATCGAAATTATTGAGGATGATTCCTTTAATTATAAAAACGTTATCGATATCTTAACTGATCATGAAGATGAACAAGGAGAATCGACTTCTATGACAGCAGACAACATTTATGCAGGAATCCAATTAAGCATCAAATTATAAATACATTTTCTTAGAATTGATAGCAACTCCAAAAGAAGTTTAAAATTTAAAAAAAAAAGAGCTTCGGTCATGTTTATCTGGCTATCGCGATATAATGGTGGTAACAGATAATACTTCCCTCTCAATATCTTCAAGTGATGAAAACGATTACGAACCAGATCAACATAAGAAAATGCGCATTTTGGACTACGACGAGTATTGAAGTACGTTTGAATATATATTTTGTGAATTTTTCTTCACTTTGAATACAGAAATACAATTTTTGAAACGTTTCCATGTGTTATTTATTTATTTATTTTGATTGGAGATAAACTTTTCCCTTTTTCATAGAACTTGGACATATTTCCTAGGGTAAACTTTTTTCATGCGGTCCCTATCTAACGCATAAAAAAATTTTTTTCGTAATGGATTAGTCAAAGTTCAATATTATAGCTATTTGTGAAGTTTCAGAAAAATTTTTTTTGTGCGTTTTCTTTTCTGCGGTCCCTATCTACCGCACAAAAACAGGTTTGACTGTAATATATCAAGTCTCAATGCAAAGCTTAAAGTCCAATGTATACACTCATGCCACAATATCGTTAAATTTGTTATTTTGAAATGTGTGTAATTGACTGTGAAATTTGTGTTGGGTCGATTTGACCCAATTCACGAGTCTAAGGTTAACTATAAACTATGCTAAGAATGCTTGAAATAAGGGTTAATATGTTACGAAAAATTTTGGAAAAAATGCTCAACGAATGCACTGGGAGATATTGGAAGCAGAGGCTTATTCCAAAGGAATGTTATATGTGCATCAGCTCCCTGAAGGTTTGGCGATAGCGGGTATACATGAGAAGTGCAGAAGAACTTTTCGTTTTACTTTCATTTCAGCTGCATAAGAAGAAGTTATAGGTTAACTCCAACAGATGCGAGTACAGAACTACTAACCGTTACACCCATACTTCAGTTGGATAAGAAGGTTTTTTTTCGTTTGGCTCCGATAGAAGCGAGAGTGCAAGTACTTTTACGTGTAGACATCACCTGTAAAAATAGTACTGACTGGAATCGAATTAGAACCAACTTGCGGATTACAAAAAAGCATTCCAGAACTTATTTCAAAGTACTTTTTACTTCTATTTGGCAGTAGAAACGGCAGAAAATATTTTAGTAAAAAAGATGGGCAACGACTTAGTTAGGTTAGTGGAACTAGGCGGTAAGTGTTTTTAAAAAAAATATGAAAGATGAAACATTGATTATTGTCGGCTATAAGACCCAACGCTCCAGAAGATGCCACTTCTTAGCGGCTAAGACTGATTTATCTGTCAATTTTTCACATTTTGCAATTTTGACCGTAATGTGCAGCTATTTAGCCTCACCGACTCCCAACATTATTTTAGTTCCTATCTATATTTTCAAACTTCACAAAATAAAGAACGGGCACATCGAAATCAAAAAAATGATGAGATGAGAGTTGTATGTATGAATTTTTAATTTCAGTTGTTAAGAAGTAAGGAAAGAAATGAAATGAAATTGTTCTCTTATTATCTGGAAAAGTGTTAGAAATTAAGGACATAAGTCAGAAAAGAAAAAGTAATCATCTTAATATCTTTATATATAAAAGACAGGCGTCCTGCTCCGTGCACTATATCGATCAAACTGTGCATAGTTGTAATTGTTGAATCAGAACCAGTTTCGTTCATACAATCTTACAAATATAGTTCTTTTTATATGAAAAAATTGTCAGCCTAAAAGTATGCACACAAAATTTATTTGATATTTACCAGTAAAGGACACATTGGCGACTACTGAAACAAAACAACATTTGAGGTGAATGTAAAAATGTTGCCATATTGTCTGCTTTTTAATTATTATGAATACGACCCGTCTTATGACGGGCTTCTATACTAGTATATATATGTATAAAAGACAATCGTCCTGCTCCGTGCTCTATATCGCGTCAAACTGTTATAGTTGTTATTGCTATGTAAAGGCTGAACATGTTAGCCTGGACCAGAACCGGTTTCGCTATTACAGTGCTTTTTATAAGAAAAAATTTTTAGTAATGTAAGGAGTCAACAGTAAGGACACATTTATGACGACTGAAACAAAATAATATTTGAGGTGAATGGAAAATGTCATATCGTCTGCTACTTAATTATTTTGAATACGACCCGACGTATGACGGGCTTCTATACTAGTAAATAAATTAATGGGAATCATTTCACAAAATTTAAAATAAAAATAAAATATTTATTTCGGTTAAGAAATCATCATTCAATAAGACAGTCGTAAACAAGTAGAAACTTAAAGATAAAAAAAAATGTTTGGTAGTTTTTTTTAACATTTCAATAAACAAAAATTTACTTAAATGATTATCGAGAGAATGACTCCGTAGAATAGAGAACTACTTCCCTGTCAATGTTGCTTTTGGGGAAAAAAAAGGCAGACTACGTTATGCATGGAATATGTCTCAATTGTTTCATTTACCATTTTTCTGGCACTTTGAATTCTATGAATGCAACATAACAATTATGGTCATTATAGTTAAAAAATCCCTGGTATCTGCTTTTTAAATAACAACAAACTGAATTGTTGTCGTCCACTTATGTACATTAGTTTCAAAAATTTTCATTCTGTGTTAATAGCTAACAATTTTTCTACATTCAGTCTGCAGTTTCAGTCACTCTCAAGTGGCATAACTGTGAATTACATTTCAACACCATAAACAACACTATACAACAAAACATGACCAACATAAGCACAACAGCAACAACAACAACAACAACAACAACAACAACATCTGTTTTAACAATCATTCAGTTATTCCATCATTCATGAATTCCGACAACAACAAAAATAAAGAAAAAACAAAAAAAAAAACTCCAGAAACACTCTAGCTTGAATGCTACGAAACGCACTTGAAAGTCTCCAAAGAATGGAAATTTCATTAAATTTTCATAACATGACATTCTGTGGAATAAATATGTTTTCAACTTGCTTTTCACTGTCTGGATTTTTGCCTTCTTCTGCGCCAACTTGTTGACAAGTTGGAGTAGTAAAGGCAAAAAAAAAAAAAAAATAAATAAAAAAAAAACAAAATGAAAATGGGAAAAAAAAATAGAAAAATTAGAATTTATACTAGAGTATTTTGCAAAAACTTCAACAGCATGTTGAAGTAATAGACGTAGAAATAAAGCACAAAAGGATGTTTTAGAGCTTAAGAGAGGAATTTAATTTTATGAAACAAAAAAACAAAAACAAAAATAGTTTTAAGGCGCTGTAGATTATCAAAAAATTTGTACATAAAAGCATAAATTCGTTTAGAATGGCAAACGTTATACTTCTTTGTGAATAAAGATAGAAAATTGCTAACCACATATTTTAGCTTAAATCGTTTTAACGAGCAACATTTGCTGTAACTGTGAGTATTTTGCAATTAAAAGCCTTCTCAGAACAGTATTCGTGCAAACCAAAAAAACATCGATCAATAAAAACCTCTAAGGACCTATTTGTGGTCTGGCCAAAACCCCAAAAGATCTATTCTATACACAAGAAATTATTGAGAGTGAAAATTGAATTATGGCCAATCAAACTAAAACATAACAAACAAAATCAGCAACAACAACAACAACAAATTTGATTGCGATTTTCATGCCACAAGCTGGCAGGTTGTCAATTAAAATGCTGTGCTACCTAGAGACGACAACAACTAAAACAACAACAGCAACAACAACAAATGAAGAAACTTTGTTGCAAAACATCAACATCTGAAAAGCTGAAAATTAAAATAAATTCTTAATAAGAATGTTTTTTCAGCATCATCATCAGCATCATTATCATCATTCTAGTTGTTGTCGTCCTCATGGCGTCAAGGATAGTACCACATCGAATGCGCTTTTGGTACCAACATCAATATTTGCCCAGCAGACTAGTTGCCAAGCTGGCTGTTTCCGGTTTTGGTTTACTGCCAATATTAAAGGATTTTGTTGCAAATTTAGCACAGCTAGCAAGCAAGGCTTTACATATTTTTGGCAAATTTAATATAACTTAATACTAAGCAAAATATTTAGAAAGCTATTTATGTATACAAGTTTATATATTTATATTTATGTATATATATATATAGTTATAGCCATATGTCTTACCAACAAGCACAGTAGAATAATATGCTATATAAACAATCAATCTTGCCGTCATCATTATTAAAACCCATCCATAAACTCTTTAATGATGAAAAGATTGTATTGTTCAATTAAGGTTTAATGTTTAATATAAAGAAGTCTGACTTAAGTGCCCCGCATGCACTATGGTTTCTTGTTTTTTTGTAATCCAATTGGTTTGTCTTAATTACACACTCTACAACATATACTTAAAGAGTGTATTTATATCGGTATAAAGACGAATATTTGTGGACATTAAATGTGTTTGATGTGTTCAACTTGAGTGGTCATTGATTTGATTTTATTATATCTATAAATATTTGCCTGAGTTTATGCTTGAATGAAGTTTTTATAGCATATTTGATAATATTTTAAGATTTTCTATTAAATTAAATATATGAAGGCGAATGAACAGTGTTCGTTCTCTACAAAGCATGTGAGCAATAATGAACAGTGAGCGAGATTAATGAATGGGGAGTTCAAATTCAAATCCACATAAGTCACAGGAAAACAATTTTTAGTAAAAAATGCCATTGTTAAGCTTATGTTACAAAACATCCATCATCGAAATCCTAGAGAAAAATACATTAAAAAATCTCCTTTTCAATCAAAAGCAGACATGTCCACTGTAAATTTTCAATCAAAACCAGATAAGTTCAAGCAAGTTTTCATTTGTGTAGTTTTCATTCAAATTTTAAAAACTTTTTTATGTCAAAACGTTGGTATGAGCAATAAATTTTACATTTTAGCGGATTTGGGTATGCGTTCTGTAAAAAATAAAAAGATTTAAGCAACAAACATTTTTTTTACTTTAAAGGACTTAAGGAGATTCAAAATTTCTTCGGTGGATTTCCTCCTATTTGAAAAAAATAGATTTAGAAATCATTTTAATGAGATCCTCTAACTTTTGAGACCCCGAACGGCGAAATCTAAGTTTTGATTCATTTCTAACTTTCAAAACTGGACAAGCCCAAATTTGAAATTGAAAATACGAATTTTTTTTTTTGCACTATGAGACTATTTTTTTTCGCATAATATATATATATTCCTGTGGAGCATAATTTTGAATACTTAAATTGTTTATAAAACATGTCTGTCAAAATTGAGGCGTTTTTTTCGATTTGCCATCTATTCGATCTGTGTGACTTATCTGGTTTTGAATGTAAACTCCTCAAATATCAAACTGAAAAAGTTGATGTTAAAAATTTTGACGGGGCATGTATATTAGACCGTATCGAAAAAATAAATTTCGCTGCACACCAGCTAATCTAAAGCGTTATTGAAAAAAAGTTTCGAAAAAAATTTTTTTTTTTTTTTGACCGAAGGGGTCGCGCATCGACATATTTCTTTATAACTTCGTTATTTACCGTTCGATCTTGAAGAATGATATGTTTTTGTTTTTGTCTTAGGAAGACCTATTTTTACTTTTTGCTACTCATTGACCTCAGCTGACCCCTTATAGTACTGACCCACCGAACCCCAGTTTCTACCATCTTAACGTACCATTTTAGTATCAGAATTAGATAGCCCTTAAAAAATCATTAAACTTTTACAAAAGAATTTTTCGCTATTTCCGCTAGAAATATGAAAAATTTTTGTTGTAATTATACCCTAAACCTGAAAGGTCAGGGTATATTAACTTTGTGCAAACGTTTGTAACGCATACGAAGCGAGTCCGGTATAGAAAAGTATATATATTCTTGATCAGCGTCACCACGTGAGTCGAGCTATCTATGTCCGTCCGTCCGTCCGTCCGTCTATGTGTTGTCCGTATACACAGGATAAGAAGAAGGAGTTGAGATAATTGGATGAAACTTGGTACACATGGTCACATGTACCCAAGGATCTGCACTATTGAATATTTTTGGAATCCGCCCACGGACACGCCTACCTCCCATACAACGCAAAAATTGAAAACGCAATAAATAAGCCTCTGTTTAACCTATAGAGCTAAAATTTGGCACGTATGTTTTTTATAACAAAAAAAAGATGGTTTTGAAAAATGGACATCGTCCGCCCACGGACACGCCTACTTCCCATACAACGCGAAAATTGAAAACTACATAGCTCAGCTCATAACTAGCCTACAACAATAAAATTTGATATGTATGTGTTTCATACCAACACAAATCTGTCTTCGGAAAATGGACGTCATCCGATCACGGACACGCCTACCTCCCATACAACCCAAAAATTGAAAACGCAATAAATAAGCATGTGTTTAACCTACAGAGCTAAAATTTGGCACGTATGTTTTTTATGACAAGACAAAGATGGTTTGGAAAAATGGACTTCATCCGCCCACGGACACGCCCATTTACAATTAATTTTTTTTTTTTTTAAAAAGTGGGTTTAGGGTATTTCATAGTCGGCCTAGACCGACTTTAGACTTTCTTTACTTGTTTTTTTTTTGCAAATTTTAAAATTGTTTGTCATATCGTATTATTTTTATAAAATATCCACCGAAAACGTTCACATCCGAAAAAAGCATCTTAATGTACAATTCTTAAGTAATGCAATTAAATGACAACAAAGTTTAATCTGCTTGTTTATCGAATTTTATATTTATGGTGAATTAATGATGAAAACCATTACTTGTAACCACATTTTCACAAGCAGAATTGCACTCTTGGGAAGTAATACAATTGATTGGGAAGTATTATCTATACATTCCGATGATTAACATTGAAAAATGTAAAAAATGTATTGATTGATAACTATTTGCATCTTCCTAGTTCGCAGTGTATGTGTAATTTTTTGTTTTAGCTACCAGCCATACTTTGAGTACTTTATACATGAATTTAGTTAATTTTACAAAGTTGTGCTTTGTGAATTTAAAAATTTTGGTTTTTATATAAATTTTGTATAAATTAACAAATTTTTCATTTTAAAACCATTTTCAGCTCACACAAAAACTTTTGTTATTATAGATAGTTATTTCATTTAGTACATCTATTATTCACAAAAGCCATCTTAGATAATTTTACTATCGTTTTTTTCTCGGTGTAAGAACGTTTTCGGTGGATATTTTATAAAAATATTACGATTTGACAAAAAATTTAAAATTTGCAAAAACATTAAATAAAACAATTTTCAAAATATTTCTAGTGAAAATAGCGAAAAATTTCTTTCATAAAAGTTTAATGGTTTTTTTATGGGCTTTCCATTTCTGAAACCAAAATGGCACGTTAAGATGGTAGAAACTGAGGTCCGGTGGGTCAGTACTAGAAGGGGTCAACTGAGGTCAATGAGTTCTAGAGACAAAAAATAGGTCTTCCTGAGGCAAAAACAGAAACAAACAATTCTTTAAGATCGGACGGTAAATACCGAAGTTAAAAAGAACTATGTCGATGCGCGACCCCTACGTTCGGTCAAAAAAAAAAATGAATTTTTTTTCGAAACCTCCTTTCAATAATACTTCAGATTAGATGGTGTGCGGCGACATTTTTTTTTTTCGCCTATAAGGCGAGACGGTCTAATGTATATAGTCCCATTCCAATGTGCACAAAAAGGGACCCGGATCCGTTATTTTATGTTTCGACGGACCCGTTTTGAACTCGTTACAAGTCTGTCAAAACAATGGTCAGAACGTTAACATAAAAGGCAGTTTTTAAGTTGTTATCAATTTTTTTAGTTTTGAATCCGTGTTACAAAATACAATTTTGAATTAATTTTTATTTTAAATAGCTTCCTGTTATCGGGAGCCATAATATGCTCCTGAAGCTCTCAAACCGAAAAGAGCTACTTCCATATATTTTTCGAAAATCTTTGTAATTGCGTTAATTTGTTACGTTTTGTCAATATAGCTGTTGACTTAGTATGTTATAAGAATGTTATAAAAAGGTGTTGAAATTAAGCTTAAAATAATCCCCTCGAAAAGTTATTCGCACAAAAGGTCACGTAAGTTATCTTTTATTTCGCAGTGAATACATTTTTCGTCTTCCACAAGTGTTATGGGGATTTGCCTTGGAAGTAATTTGAATGGATATCGCTAGGCAGATTTGAAACAACAATTTTCAATATTTAAATTTTAGTTTTCATTTCACAACATCTTAAAATTGAAATTTATATCTTCAAAAACTAAATGTTTCTTGTCTAAAATTTTAAATATATCAATTTTAGGAACGGTTCTGAGTTGTCAATCGTAAAAAATTCAACGATATCTCCTGAATTTACACAATTTAATTTTTCAATACTACTCGAAAAGTTGATCAACTAGCATGACGAAACAAGTCTTTACATTATCAAATTATTATTTTCCGTTTTGAGTCCGTTTTTTTAAAAAAACAACGAGTTCTTCGCGAATTTTTTTTTATTAAAAAAAAGTTAGTCTTAAATCGAAGAAAAGTGTTCATAACGAACCAGGGGCGCAACCCGGAATTTTTTTTTGGGGGGGTTTTATCAAATGTAGAACTTATATATAAAAACAATTTTACGTAATTACAGCGGCTGAGTTGTAGCGGTTAGTGCGTTCAATTTTTGCACTAATGGCCAGCACCATATTTTTTTTTTTTAATTAAAACGGTCACTGTCAGGACATTCTATCCGTACAGAAGTTGAACAGCAGTGGTAGCGGTCGTTTTTAAATAAACTGGCTTCAACGTTGTTTAGGATCTGTTCGGCTAAAATATTTTGCAAGCACCAGTTGTAGGCCGTTTAATGGATTTCTTTCTTATTTGGCAGTTGTACGAAGGTTATAAGGCTTGAGCTAAAATATTTTCATTTTTACTCGGGTCCCAATAAGGTCAGCAAAAATTCAATATTTTTCTCCCCACACATTCAGAAAAAAATACCTACCTTTCTCCGATAAAAAATTTTTCTATTTTCGATAATTCCATTAGAATAAATTTTCAAATAAATATTTCTTCACTTGTGGGGAAATGGAAATATTTCAATGTCTCTAATAATAAGTATTTTTCTCGCACAAAAAATTCTCATTTATAGAGAAAAACAAGTAAAGAAAGTCTAAAGTCGGTCTAGGCCGACTATGAAATACCCTAAACCCACTTTTCAAAAACAAAAAAATTTTTATTGTAAATGGGCGTGTCCGTGGGCGCATGAAGCCTATATTTTATATGCATTTAAATGTTGAAGAAAAATTTACACATACCAAGTTCTATTCCTGTAGCTCACAGTTAATGCCTGTATTGCGCTTCGCTATGGGAGGTGGGCGTGTTCATCGACGGATTACTCCCAAATTTTGAACACACCTTACTTTTGGTATAAAATACATACATACCAAATTTAATTTCTCTATGACAAACATAACCTTATTTATTGAGTATTAAACTTTTTGGGTTGTATGGGAGGTAGGCGTGTCCGTAGGCGGATGACGTCCATTTTTCAAAAACGTCTTTGTCTTGTCATAAAAAACATATGTGCCAAATTTTAGCTCTGTAGGTTAAACAGAGGCTTATTTATTGCGTTTTCAATTTTTGGGTTGTATGGGAGGTAGGCGTGTCCGTGGGCGGATGACGTCCATTTTTCACAACCATCTTTGTCTTGTCATAAAAAACATATGTGCCAAATTTTTGCTCTTTAGGTTAAACACTGGCTTATTTATTGCGTTTTCAATTTTTGGATTGTATGGGAGGTGGGCGTGTCCGTTAGCGGACGACACCCATTTTTCGATGACATCTTTGTGTTGATACAAAACACATATATACTAAATTTTTTTGCTGTAGGTTAATTATGAGCTGAGTTATGCAGTTTTCAATTTTTGCGTTGTATGGGAGGTAGGCGTGTCCGTGGACGGATTCCATAAATATTCAATAGTGGAGATCCTTGGGTACTTGTGACCATGTGTACCAAGTTTCATCCAATTATTCTGAATTATTCGGACGGACGGACGGACGGACGGATGGACATGGATAGCTCGACTCACGTGGTGACGCTGATCAAGAATATATATACTTTTCTATACCGAACTCGCTTCGTTCTATGCGTTACAAACGTTTGCACAAAGTTAATATACCCTGACCTTTCAGGTTTAGGGTATAATTAAAGGAAAATTAAAAATTTTTACTAAATTTTGATAAAAAATTCATTGTGCGAAAATATTTTCTTCAATAAAATTAAATCTTTTTTCAAAAATAAAAAAGTCTTATTCTCTAAAAACGATATATTTTTATATATTTCTCTTGTTCATGGAATCTTTATCATTTTTAGGGATTTTTTAGTACCACATTTAGAGAAAAGCATTTTCTGGAGCAAACTCTATAACATATTTGAGTACAGTGAATTTTTCAACCATACATCACTTCGTTGTAAAAATACCCAATTGGCTTGGCACTAGCTTTAAAATTCGTCCTTTAGTGAGCACTAATTATGCTCAATTCCGAAAGTAAAAACCGCTAAATTTCTGACACTTTGGGATGAAAAACAAAGAGTCTGAATTTGAAAACATCGTTTGGTATTACTTGTCCAATGCGCAAATGCTGACGAAATCGAAATAATATATTTTTAACCATAGGTCTTTCCTACACTTTTCCAAAATCGGTTAATATTTGCGCAATTTTGAGGGATTTTCATGATACCGATTTTGAAAATCCAATGGAAGGTTTTGAATAAGAACAGATGAAAAATTAAACCAACATATTTTTACCTAATAAGACATAATTCTTTAATATCGGATAATATTTAAAAATTTAGAGAAATTTTATGAAACGGATTTTGGAAACAACGATGGAAAATTAGAAATTGTAAATTTTTTTCTCCACTTTCGGAAGTCAATCGGAATTATTTTCATAATGAATCACATGACTTCACTATAAACTTAATTCTGTAGAGTTTGTGTTATCGATGTTTAAAAAATGACTTTAAAAAAGGACGAAAAATCACAATTTAACGGGAAATTTCTTTTATTTTTTCAGTGGCGAGTGATTCAACCGATTTTTCTCAAATTTAGGCTTTTTTACTATGTCTTACTTTTGAATTAATTTGTTTCCAAATATTTCAATTTTCCTCCATGCTAGAAGTTGAAAAGATAACTCAAATCGAAGTATTGCCAACAACCCTTCAAGTGGTCAGAATCCTTTTAATAATAAAT
This sequence comes from Tetanocera ferruginea, assembly GCA_958299015.1. Taxonomy (NCBI): domain Eukaryota; kingdom Metazoa; phylum Arthropoda; class Insecta; order Diptera; family Sciomyzidae; genus Tetanocera; species Tetanocera ferruginea. The sequence continues at coordinate 124,952,966 of OY282644.1, read as the reverse complement.
TTTTTTCTTCAAAATGCATACCTAAGATAAGCAAAAAAACTAAAGATTTTCATGGTACACTAAAAAAATGTTGGCAATTTTTTGTGCTTACAAACTCTATTAAGATCCCCAAAAAATCCATATTTTGTCATTTTCGAAAAGAGGTTGTTTTAAAGACGTGTACAATATGTATTTTTCATGATATTCACATGAATATAAATTTATTGGAAAATTATTGAGCTCTTTTTTCCGTTGATATATCGTATGGTGCGGTTTAACCAAAACTAAGTGCCACAATTATATAAAATATGAGAAATCGATATTCAAAAGCATCCTTCAGCTCAATTATTATTTAATTGCCATAATTACGGTTTGATTTTGGCAAATTTTGGTGGGTATATATATATTAGTGGGTACATATGAGTTTTTAGGTACGCAAATCGATTTCTTTTAACCAGTTGTTAGTAAAATGTGCGCCAGATAGCGCTCCAGTACAAAATTCATGATTTTCAAACATTTATTTTTTTTAACACTTATAAAAAACCCATATTTCATAATACTCAGTTTTGATTAAACAACACCATACGATACACCAAAATAAAGAAGAGCTCAGTACTTTTCCAATAATCCTAAATTCATTTGAATTTCAAGAAAAATAAATTTTTTATAGATGTTTAAAAAAAATATTTTCTTGTTTTTAAGAGTACTTGTTACTTTTGAGTCGGTGTCCGGCTCACTTTTTTTTCTCCATACAAAATCGAGCCGGCTTAATGTACAGTCTGAAGGAATAAAATATGACTAATTTAGCAAATTATGCATCAACCAGAATCGATTTGAAATATACATTTGGGATTTTCACGCATTTCATAAAACGTGATTGCTTTTCCTGTGACTCACTTTGATTGAATACTATTTTGCTTGGTACTACAATAATTTTTTGGGGAGGGGGTTCAAGCCCTGAAACTCCCCCTTTGGTGGCGCTTGTGTAACGGACTCATATCATATCATATCTGCAGATAAAAATTGTAAATACCATCTTTCCTGAAACATTGCAAAATATTTATATTCATTCACAAAACCAGCGAACGATAACCTACCCCCATGAAGGCTCAAAGCATACTGACTAAAAATTTAAAGCACAGCAGAAATAACAAACTTTTTCGCAGTGTACGTTGACAGCGTGCCGAATGTTACTACGTGTACAAAAGCTCAAAAACACACGACGCCCGCGGGCTATGGGAAAACATAAGTTGATGACCACTGTTCTAGAAGCAGCCGAAAAAGGGAAAACACCGATTCGCATTTTTGTGAGGAATTTCATACGAAAAAGGATCAGTTTCAGATAAAATATACGTAGAAGAAAGTCCATCTCGAATTCGAAACGGATCCGTATGGCACATTGGGTTATTATAAAATCGCATTAGTTAAAAAAAAATGAGTTTCGAGTATGAATAGATATGAATCCGAAAAAGCGAAAGAATAGATTCGCGTTTTTGAAAGGAATTTCATAGGAAAACAGATCAATCACGAAGAAGTAAGTCCATCCCGAATTCGAAACTGATTCATATGACACATATGAATCTAACTTATGAATGTTATAAAAAAAAAACAAAACGGTGTTATTGTCTACTTTCTTCAAGATAAGACATTAAAACTACACTTTTCAAATTCCGGGCAAAAGATCATTCAAGTTTTTTATGCATGTTCTTTATACGTATAGACGGACAGGGCTAGATCGACTCACTCAAGGCTTTTATCAAAACAATCAATCGATTATAATCATAAAATACTTGTCATACAAAACCATCTCCACCATTTCATAAACATCATACAAAAACCCATTAAAGATACCAAATTGTGGTACTTCGAAAGTACGTAAAACAAAACTTAAGAGAGTGTCAGGCTTGCATCGTTGGGTTATCCATAACCCAAAAACAGATGGATATAGAGGTTAGGTTAGGTTAGAAAAGAAGGGTTGTTCACCGTTAAGGTGCTTCTGTGGGGGCTAATTTGGCCTTTACGATATCTTAGTTGATTATATTTAACCCAATGGCTGTGGTACTCTAAGTCGTATTTTTATTTATGCTCGCTTTCCAAACTATCCTTTGCTCTTAGTGAACTGTCATATATCTAACAATGGTGTGTTCACTAGCTCCTTAAAATTGTTGAAAAATCTGTTTGCAGCATATCGGAGTCTACGATTCTGTAGGATTTGGCATTTATGAAGCTGTTGGGATTCCTACCAGTATCCGGATTTCCCGTTTTGTCAAGAGCAAAAGCCTCTTAGTTCTTTTGTTCTCGTTTAGTTCTGGTCAGAGTCTTGTATAGTGCAGTCAGTTCTAAAAGTACAGTTTGTGTTTGCATTAGAACTGGCTTTGAGGTCGATGCTTCTTTTGACGTCGCCTATTGGAATTTTCACGTCTTTAATGGTTTTGTTTGTGTCTATCGTTACTCCACTTCTCTCCAGTTTATCTGCTTCGTTCTATTCCCTTCTAGATTGCCGTGCCCGGGGATCCAGCAGACTCTGAATTACATTGCGGGTATTACAGACACTGTTCAGAGCTTGTTTACAGTTATCGAGTTACCGATCGGCCTTAACTTTGGTCGTTTTACATGCCAACACTTTGATTGATGAGGCAATCTACAAAAATTACAACCCTTGTGCGAATAATCTGTGCAGTTTTTTCTATCGTACAAGTCTCTGCCTGGAAAACACCACAGTGATTAGGGAGTTTGTAAGACTCTTTGAACAGTATCGTTTCACAGTATACACCTGATCTTGTTGCGTTTCCCATTTTGAAGCCATCAGTGTAGAATTGGAGATTAGCTAAGATTTCTATGGTAGTGTCTTCCCATTCTCGTTTGCTGGGAATGGATGTTTGTAGAGAATTTAAAACTAGGTGCGATGAAGTTGGTTGTTTGTAAGAATGTTGGTACAAGTAAGAAATTTAATATTATAGCAGATTTGGGTATGGGTTCAGTGAAAAATAAAGATAGAAGCGAAAAACATGTTTTTTTATCAAAAAGGACCTGCAGGAGAATCACAATTGCTACGGCGGATTTTCTCCAATTTGAAAAAAAAAGTATGCAGAAATCATTTTAATGAGTTTCTCTAACTTTTGAGACCCCGACTGGCTGACATTTTATGTATCCATACAAAAATGATCCGGCCTAGTGTACACAGAGAGAAAATCAAATAAAATTGTTAAACAATACTCATAGGTAATAGTTGAGAGTTTTAAATATAACTGCCTTCCCCGAATCAGGGTCTTTTAGAGGAGAAAAGACCTGTGCATGGCAGCTTAAGATAATTTTTTTTCAAACATAAGTTCTAATTCGTTAAATTACAAATACAAACATCAATATTTTAAAGTCAGTCTCACATCCGTTACTTCATACCACAATCTTAAAAAATTAAGATACAAATTTTATCCTCTAAAAGCAAGCAATATTCCTTAAGTACAGAACAAGGTTTTCAGTGACATTTACGCCACATATAATACAGATAAATTTAAATATTTAGATTTTAATAAGTATATAAATGGCTTTAATATCTGGTTATATTTTGCATAAACAGCAACGTTGTTAATACATGCTTCCACACATGTTATGTTACTGCTATTTACCGTTTGCTTTATATACGCACAAACATACATGCAATCAGTTTGTCGTTGGATAACTAACTGTATAAGCTGTCAAAGTGAAATTTAATTAAAAAACTCTTCCCAAAGTTGTTTGGTTGAAAGTAAAAGCTTGACGTTAACAAAGAAGAAGACAGCCATTTGCTGTTTTTTTTTAATTTTTTTTTTTCTTTCTTAATAAACATACTACAAAATGATTTGAAATCCTCTCTGCTTGCCTGTCTGTCTGTCTGTCTGTCTGTCTGTCTGTCTGTTTGACGTCGTCTGCACAGTTACATGACTTCACAACGATGATATCACAAAAATGTCCTTTACCTGTGTTACCTGCCGACATAACGTTCCCTAGAGCATCTTCTTACAAGCCGCTTCGTAACTTTATGCTACTTTTTTCGAATTTATAAAATCCTACATTTTTAACATGTTTTAAGTGGATTTTTTTTTCCCTCCCGCCTTTTTTGCGAGTGCTGCTTTGTTCATTGACGGCTACAGAACCACTTTTTAATTTTTTTTTTTTTCATTTTGCTATTTGTATGCTTTAATTTTAACGATTTATGTCAAGATATGTAACTGTTGTAGGAGAAAACTTTTAGAATATTGTACCCGACAATTATTCCCTCCCTCTCTACCTTTTACACATTTCTACACCTACACACTCACACACACATAAACTCAAAATTAAAAATAGAATTTCTTTGCTGCTTAAGGATGCAGCGTTAAGAGTTACGAGCAGTAGCAGCAGCTTTAAGCTCTCTGCCTTGTTCACATTTGGTCGCAGCAACTTTACGTTATTGTTATGCATTCTTATGTTGTTTATTTAAGCTTCTGTACATGTTTTACAAGTAACATTTAAGTGCTGAGTAGCACAAAAAACAAACACATGAAATATGAAAAAAAAAACCATCCTCGAAAAAAATGGCGTCAATTTTAATTTATGCTGTCAGTTTTGTGGCGCAGTTGAAGAAGACATGATGCTAGCATGCTGGCAGGCAGACAGACAGGATTCTCTCTTTTTTATAACATCTATGATCCTTTACGTCATGCAAACCATACGCGTAAATTTGCCAATTTAACACATGCTGTGCCAAACATTGTCACATGCCGACAACGTGACAGCAATGTTACGTCACGTTACGTTAAATAATGTTTATGAAATGTGCGAAACTGAAATTGCTGCTGGATTAATTCTAAATGTTTAAAAAAGCTGCAGTTGTCGCCTGGCTGTTGACATGACAAAGATTGGGCGATTGGCTGTAATTTTTGAAGTGAAACTTCTTTGGCGGCGAGTCAAATTTCAAGGTCCTTTTTCGTGACGCTAGGCTAACGTTTTCAATTCATATGAAAATTAAAGAAAAATTACTGCCGCTGCCGAGAATTGAACCCCGAACATAGTTGCTTAAGAGTCGGAATCTATACCATTACGCCATGTATGCACCTCAAAATGATCAAACAAAATGTAATTAAAACTAAACTAACATACTGAAAATAACATAATTAACATTAACATTGCATTAACATTAACATTACATTATTAACATAACCGTAACATTAATTTTCATCCTACAAGTATGCACGGAAAAAAAATAGAAAAATAGCTAAAACAGGAGCAGAACGCGTTCGTGAATATAGAGAGCGAATTAGAGCTCTTAAGAATGCAGCCGCAGCTGGGTCTGCAACTAATGATGAAGGTAAGGTGATTGCAACAACGGCTGAGTTTCAAAATGCATTTTTACGAAACATCAGTGTATTTTGGTGAATCTACAAAGAACCAATCCCCAAAAAACACACTGATGCATCTCAACAAAATTTTAAAGCCAACCAAGTTGATGCACTCAACAATCAACATTCGCTGCCTTATGAGGCCCTCTATCAACATAGCAATTATTATGATCAGGAAGCAGGAGGTAATAATCAACAATATTTGCCTCTGCTTTCGGAGGCTCTTTCAAAGAGTACTATGCAAATGCAATCCAGCATTCAAAAAGTAACAATGTTGAGAAGACATTCGAAAGCAACTAAAACACCAAGAGGGGACTTATACAACGAAACTAATCGCATGAGATTTTCTGAAGTTCTCTTTTCAAGTTTCATCTTCAAATTACATGATGAAACAAAGTTGCAGAGACTTTGCTCTGAAAATTCAGTCAACGAAAATATGAAAGTAGAACGTCAAAAAGTTTTATGAAATCACAGCCCGAGCGACTTTTTCATTTAATTTTCGTTTCATACTGCGCACCATCACTTTTGACAGTCTCATGCGACTAGTTTCAGTGTATAAATCCCCTCCAACTGAACTAAAACAAGTACCGAAAATAACTGTTATTTTACAATTTTCAAATGAAAAAATTATCGAAAGACTTTTTCAAATATACCATTATGTTACAAATGTCCTCACCCTTACGAATATTAAGTCGCTTTTAAATTTGAAACTGATTCTTTAAAAGTTAATTTCTTGCCTAGTATATTTCGAGGAAAAATAAAGGTTACTTTTGACTTTTATTTTATCGGTCAAAAATAGCAGTTATTTTGTGACTTTAATTTTTTCGGTCAAAAATATCAAGCAATTTGTGTTTTCTTAAAGGCCGCTTGACAGATTGAACTGTTGACACCATGTGTAAAATGTCTCACCGATGAGATGAAAATAATAACATCAAAATTTTTTTATCGGTAAAATGACTTGAACAAATATAAATTACCTAATATTTTTGACCGAAAAATAAACGGCAGAAAATAACTGTTATTTTTGCCCAAAAAAACTATAAGGCACAAGAAACTGTTATTTTTGTCGGAAAAAATAAAAATTAAGAGATAAAAGTTAATATGTAACACTTTCGACAAAAACCATATTCGGTACGGTCCTTGGATGCAAATATTGAATCAACAAATTATTATTCCATTTCGTATTGATTGAATTTCTTTTCAGATACTTTCTCTCTCTATTTCACACTAAAATCTCTCCTTTTTCTTACTGTTAAAGAAGTTTCACTTCTGCCACGTGTACGTTGCTACACGCGAGTTTTTTTTTTTTAAAACATACTAATAAAGTACAAATTATTTCGTACTAAAACCGATAGTAGGTAGATTTTAATTTTCAAAAAAGCAATGTCTGACTGATATCGATATATAGCGGAGTACATGAGCTTACCATGAGACATGAAAAGCAAATTGAATAGGGGCGCTAAAGTAAGGGGTGTTTCAAAGTACTTCAAGCTTATAAAAGAAACAAATTGGTTATAATTATTATTATAATGATAATAATCATAAGTTATTATATCCTTTTTGCCTGGAAGGAAGTGAAAGTAGTCTTATACACTCAGAAGAAAAACATATCTGTGCCGACAAGGAATAACAGCTAAACTTATTTTCAAAATTTCAGGAGAGCCTTTTTAAGATTAAAATTGCTACCTTATATCAGGGTACCATGTCTTTTGCTGTTTAGATTTGATGGCTTTAAACATTTAATTTTCAAGGTACAACCATAAAAATTTGCATACTAGTTTATTTCGTTGCCAAAAAACGCAATGAAAGTAACAACCTCACTTTGCCTTAACTCGACTTTAGCGGTTATTCCTTGTCGATACAGATATATCTTTCTCCGATCAAAAATTTTTTCTATTTTAGATTATAGCAATTTTTTCTACTTCAAATAAAATTTTCTTCAATTAGAATATTCACATTTTTTAAGAAATATTTCTTCACTTGTTGGAAATGGAAATATTTCAATGTCTCCAATAATGATAAGTATTTTTCTCGCACAAAAAATTCTCATTTCTAGAGAAAAATTTATTGAAAATTTAAAATTTTTTCTTTATTTTGATTAAAAATTCTCTATGAGAAGTATTTTCTTCAATAAAAACAAATCTTTTCTCAAATATAAAAAGTATTTTTCTCTTATACGATATATTTTCCGTTTTCATAGAAGCTTTTTATCATCTTGAGGGAAGTTTTAGGATCACATGTAGAGAAATGCATTCTCTGGAGCAAACTCTATACCATTTTTCTCTAAATATAATTTTAAATCATATTCCGAAAAACTTTTTTCTGAGTGTACCCAAACCAGACAAAGCTTTTCCAAGCTAGTCGAAACGATTCAGACTTTCCTCTTTTTTTACTTTAAGTCTTAGAAAGACTTATTGAAAGTTTAAAAAATATGCTCACAATCGATTAAATTTTCAATCTTCACAATATGAATTATTCATTGAGTTTTAAAATGAACGTTCGCAACCAACAAACGATCAAGAGTGAGCAAACCGACAACGATTGCAGCGAAGTGTATTCGTTCGTGTTATTTATAAACATTTAGAGTGAGAGATCGTAAATGTTTTTGTTTGCGGCGTAATTTTTTCACTCATGAAAAATTGAAACCAGGGAATTGGAAATAGTGATTCCTTGTAAGAACAATCGTACTTTCTTTGGTCAAAAGAAAAAATTAAATATTGTTTCAGAGCCAGAGCTGAGCTATGGTACGTTTCAATAAATGTTAGCTAAATACATGTTAGGTGAAAATTTTAAAAGTTATAATATTTTCTTAAACAAACAAATGCTTAAATGTTAACTCACCATTTTTAATAAATTTAATTGAGGATTAGTTGTGCTTACCTGAAATAAAAGAAGAAAAAAAAAAAATGAAAATTAATAACGTGGAATACAAGAACAACATTACAAATAATAATAATAATTCGAAGATAAGTTTTGATGAAGGTATTTTAACCACAATTGAATCAATAGAAATGGCAACAAAGATTTGTATTTTTCAGGGTCCGAAAATAATGATTATTTTTCAAATTTTAATGAAAAAAATCAGTATGTTCCAAGCGCCGGAAAAAACTTTTGAGTATACCGAAATGCTGGAATTTGTGTTGACTCTTAGAATAAATAATGATTTTTATTTTTTAAGCGTTAAGTTTAAAAATTAAAAATAATTATTATAAAATGATTTTAATTTTTTTTGCTCAGGAATGAAAATTATTTTTGATTTTATTTTTTTTGCTCAGAAATAAAAATTACTTTTGATTTTTATTTATTTTGCTCAGAAATGAAAATTATTTTTGAATTTTATTTTTTTTGCTCAGATTTAAAAATTATTTTTGAATTAAATTTTTTTTTGCTCAGAAATAAAAATTATTTTTAATTTTTATTTATTTTGCTCTGAAATAAAAATTATTTTTGATTTTTATTTTTTTGGCTCAGAAATAAAAATTATTTTTGATTTTTATTTAATTTGTTCAAATATAAAAATTATTTTTGATTTTTATTTATTTTGTTCAGAAAAAAAAATTATTTGTTGATTTTTATTTTTTAGCTCAAAATTAAAACTGATTTTTTTAAAGGGATAAAACTTGGGCATGTGTAAATTTTTCATAAAAATTTAAATCTATACAAAATATGGGCTTATCCACGCACGGACAATTCCTTTTCCAATGCTATTATTTTTTATGAAAAAGTAGGTCAAGGATATGTCAGAGTCAAGCTAGACCGACTTTAAACTTTCTTTACTTTTTTTACATGTTCTAAAACCATTGCTTAACAAATTATGTTTGTTTTAAACTGACGCGCAAGCTGGCCTTGACGATGTAGATATTGAAAGCTTCGCTATTCCGCTATTTAGTGTGAACAGAATTTGTTGTTTCAAAATTTGGACAAAATTTATTATTAAAAATTAGTTATTAAAAATGAATGCCTGTCATTTTAAAAATTCTCGATAAAATTAATATCAAATTTAATATCATCTTAGTTTCTTTTCAAATTTTGAAGCGATGAAAACATAACTATTAAGAATGTCTAACAAGAAGAAAGCTCTTGAAATCGATTTTTAATTTAGGAGCAAAATAACAAAAATCCTTAAGCGATTTAAATGTCTGAACAAAAAATAAAAACGAAGAACTAATTTTAATTATTTAGCGAAATAATAAAAATCAAAAAAATTCTTTCTATTTCTGACAAAAAAAAAAAAATAAAAAAACCCATACAAATCATTTTTCGATTTTTATGTTTTGTCTCAAAAATAAAAATTAAAAATGATTGTTTTTTGTTTGAGTACAAAAATAAAAATCAAAAATGATTTTTTTGTTTGAGGAAAAAAATAAAAATCAAAAATGATTTCTTTGTTTGAGTAAAAAAAATAAAAATCAAAAATGATTTTTTTGTTTGAGTAAAAAAAATAAAAATCAAAAATGATTTTTTTGTTTGAGGAAAAAAAATTAAAATCAAAAATGATTTTTTTGTTTGAGTAAAAAAAATAAAAATCAAAATTAATTTTTTTGTTTGAGTAAAACAAATAAAAATCAAAAATGATTTTTATACTTGAGTATAAAAATAAAACTTAAAAATAATTTTCATTTTTGATTTAAAAAATAAAAATCAGAAAACGATTTTTATATCTGAGCAAAAAAATAAAAATCATAAAATAATCATTATTTCTTCATTTTTTCGATATTGCTCATAATTATTACGGTCCCTGGTATTTTTCCTTATGTTCAAATGTTTATACTAAAGGCCTGTCTGTCTGTGTCTGTGTAATTTTTAAGCTATCGTACTGAAAATCGATATTTGAGCTTTTTTTCTAAAAAATAAGATCAAGTTCGAGAATGAGCTAAATCGGATGAAAACCACGCCTTCCTCCCATACAACCCTAATAATGAAAACTCTTTTAAGAGGCTAATATTGAACCTACAAAACTTAAATTTGGCACTTTTGCATGCTATGTCAAATCTGAGGTGTGTTCGAAAAATGGGCGTCATCCACCAACTAACATGCCTACCTCCCATACAACCCCAAAATTGAAAACTATATAAATAGGCTATCTGTCTTAGCTACAAAAGTAAAATTAGATATTTAATCATTTTATATCAGAATTAAGGCGTGTTCGAAAAATGGGCGTCATACACCAACGAACCCGCCCACCTCCCATACAAGCCCAAAATTGAAAACCATATAAATAGGCTTCTGTCAAAGCTATATAAGTAAAATAAGATATCTATTAAGTTTACATCAAAAATAAGGCGTGTTAGAAAACTGGGCGTCATACATTTGAGAACACGCCTACTTTTCATATAAACCAAAATTTTAAAACTTTACAAAAAGGCTTTTCTTTAAGCCACAGGAAACAAATTTGATACATTTGTATATTATATCAAAACTAAATCGTTAAAGAAAAGTGTGTGTGTCAACTGCCTACGAACACACCCACATCCCACACAGCCCATTATAGTGAAAACTCTATAAATAGGCTAATATTTAAGCTACAGAACTGAAATTGGGTATTTGTGTATTTTATATCAAAATTGAGGCGTGTTCGAAAAACTGGCATCAATCAACCACGAACACGCCTATCGCCCATGCAATCCCAAAATTAAAAACTTTATAATAAAGAGGCTTATCTTTAAGCTGCAGGAAAACAATTTGACATGCGTGTATTTTGACGTCATCAAACTAGTAAAATTTTTTGAAATCTCATACAAAAAGAGCTACAATTGAAGATTTTGTACCATTGCAAATTGGCCGTGGGGGTACTTAAACTTCGGCCATGTTGAAGATATACCTGACTAGTTTTTTATTGATCTAAAAACAGTCGAAATATAGGGTAAAAATTCGTCAAATTTTTATCAAGCGATTTTAGTCTGGTAGTAACGCGCACTTAAATGCTATTCCGAGGTCCCGGATTCGAAACCCGACAAGTCTATGTTTTAAGCTTTTATCTATCTTCGTTTCTTTTCTTTTCTTTTCTTTTCTAATTAAGTGTAATTAACGATTTTTAATACATACGACTTAAAAAGTTAAAGTTGATTGAAACATTTGATATTCACTCTCATATTGAAACGTTACAAAATCAAATGAAAACTTAGCCTACTTTTCATAGAAAATAACGTCATTAACCCTATAGTGGTGTATGACTCTTACAAAATAAAATTTGTTTATGCTTAAATAACTTTATTCCTCTACTGACTTCAGTGATTCATATATGAATCAGTATGCATTATAGGATTAAAATATCAAAACCTTTACAAATTCAATAAATATTAATGTTTTGACTTGATGTTTTTGATTTTAAAAATACTTTATTATAAGTTAAAAATTGAGAAAAACCAAGCCTTTCTTTCAGATAAATTGACGTCAGCAACAAGACCGTGGGCGTATTTTAACTTTAGCAAAGCCAAAAATAATTCCTAGTTAGTGTGTTTATATAAAGAATAAAGACTTTGACAATATATAAGAATATAACAGAAACAAACTATACACATATATATATTCCTAACATAAATTCTGAGATTGCGCTCTTCTTTATTATCTTTGCCGAAGAACGTGTCATTCAGTTGGCGTGACAAACTTAGGCAATTGATAATTACTGCAACACCAACAACCAGCAACAACAACAGGAACAACAACAATAAAGCTAGAACCTCGGCCTAAGCCCAACGTAGTTATAACAGCGGCAACGGATTGTAGTAGTTGTTGTTGGTTGATATTGTCGCCAACGTCATTCATTGTCGTCACACGATTTAAGTCAGGCAAACAAACAGCCATCCAACCAACCAACCAGCCAGTGAGCGAACCCAGCCAGTCATCAAACAAAGCCTTGCCTGGGTATCAATTTTGAATTTTTGTCACGTTTGACATAATATTCGAGATGAATTTTGCACAAAGTGAATTATTTTTCGTAATTCTGATGACATGAGGAAGATTTTTCATTTCTTTTTTTTTTTGTTGTTGTTAGCTTTGTTGTAATTGTTGCTGGATTCTTTAGTGTTTTTCACACCAATTCTTTTGACGCTTTGTATTTGAAGCCGAGCTAAAGCTAAAAACAAAGTACGGGTAGGTATGATAGGAAAAATTGTAGGCATTGCTGTCGAAGGCTGTCATTGGAAAATGACAACAACAACAACAACACCAACAACAACAACAACAACAACAACAATAGGGGGAAAAGAGCACACAAAACGTTGACAAAGAATTGCTTGAATTTGTGCACGAAAAAATGGGGGCGTTTTTAAATTAAGTATTTTTTGTTTTGTTGTTCGTTTTATTTCCTTCTTGAGTGTTCAATTTTAATGAATAACATGCATGCAAGGGAATTTTTTGGTTATTTTTATATTTATTTTTTTGTTTTTTTTTTGGTATTTCCTAATCTGGCAGCTAAACGAATTCTGTGTCGATGAAAAAATTTACATAATACGAAAAATTAATTTTGTGAATCAACACAGAGTAAGTATTTGATAAATTGATGGACCCGTCGACGACGAAAAGTTATAAATTTTCCCAACAAAAAAAAAAAAAAAAAAAAAAATTTGTTTTGGAATTTTATGCAAATTTAAACAAACTCAAATCGTGAAATTAATGAAGTACAGTCAATAATAGAACATATTCACACATACTTTGAAAGCAAGTTGGCTTAAAGTTTGGTATAGCTATTCAAAAACTCAATGAAAATTCAAGTGGGTGACACTGGCATAAACATTTGTGACAAATATGACAGTTTGCAGTTAAAGATTTTTTTTATGATATATTTTTAACAATCATAGCTAGTTGATATAAAATCTGTTTAAATTTTTATAAAAATATTTTAATGAGTTTTGATAAAATTAGCAGTGGGTGACAGGGGAGAAATTTTAATATATATAAAATATAATTTTTTTTATATTTTATTACATTAACGACATAAATTTATGAAAATTTGTTATATTAATAAACATAGGAAGTTATTTCATATTAAAATAAATTGGGTGACGCTATTATAAACATAGGACTAATATATTTTATGTTTATATTAATAAACATAGGAAGTTATTTCATATTAAAATAAATTGGGTGACGCTAAAAACGAGTGTTGCTTGATATATTTTAACTAAAAAATTACAAACATAAGATTGAAAATTTAGCTAATATAGCATAAAATTTTTATATATATAAGCATTTTATCTACGTCAAGTCAAAGTGGGTGACACTAGAATTTTTTTGTGATATTTTCAATTATATTTTATACCGATTTTACCAAAAATCCAAATATATTAAATTGTTAAGCAAACATTTTGTAGAGTTGACTTAAAATTGTTATAAACTGTCATTTTCTGAATGTGGGTGACACTAATGAACCATTCAGTGCTTGGTATATGTTATAGCTCTGGGTTGGCTTACGTGAAAATAGCTACAGAGCATTAAATTGCAAAGCTTAATCACTAGAATTAATACATATTAATTACTTTGAATCTCAAAGGTCACATGGATGACATTTTAAGTCAAAAGAAGAATGTTCTAATTAATTTTTACATTTACATTAAATTTAATATATATATATATATATATATATACATGTACATATTTTTTTTTTTTTTTTGTATTCTGCACGTTATTTTAAATGGCAAACATGTTTGTTTTGCTGACATTTGAGAGCCTATGTTTAAGCAGGATAGCATTTTTTAATGTTAAGTAGCTGCCTGAAAAAGCGTAGGCGGCTTAAGTTGTGTATGTCAGTGTGTGTGTGTGTGTGTGTATAAGCAGAGCACCACAAACCAGTGGGTGTCAGGTTATGTTGGAAAATTAATTGCCAAAGAGTAATGATGGTACTACAGGAATGACAAATAAAATTCAATGTTGTAAGTTCATTTGTGGCTTTATTGTGGGTGACACTTTCAACTTTATAGCTAGCGCCATATTTACAAAAAGCAAAGGTCACCACAAGAAGTTAGGTCAAAGTTAGGACTTTTGACACAATGCTGGGTAGAGTGAAAAAGGCAAAAGGAATTTCGTTGATGCTCACAATTGATGTAGAGTAAAAATATTGGAAGGAATAGTTTCAGTTATTTTAATGAAACAATTTCAAAGATTTTATTTATATATGTAAAAAGCGGTAAAATGCAATTTTTTTTTTAAAAAATAAAAAGAGCATGAGATAAAGCAGAACTTATGTAAGGCAACAGTAAAAAGATATTGTAATGAGTTTTATTCTCAAAGACTCAGGTATGCTCAGCCATTCCAGAATCAGTCCAAGGCTTCTCGCAACCCAACGTGAACATTAGACCGTACCTCAAAAAAAAGTGCGCCGTAAACCAGCGAATATGACGCATTTGTGCAAGACAATTACGAAAAAAAATTTTTTTTTTTTTTGACCCAACGTAGGGGACGCGCATTGACATATTTCTTCATATCTCTGGTGTTTACAGTCGGATTTTAAAATTTGGTAGAACAATGTTTTTGTCTCAAGAAGATCTATATGACCTCTTTAGAAGTCATTGACCTCAGGTGTACCGTTCTAGTACTTACCCTCCAGATCTCAGTTCCTACCATCCTAATGTACCATCCTTATATCAAAAAAATAAAGCTCTTAAAATATCATTAATCTTTTGCCCAGGAAGTATATCGAAATTTCTAGCAGAATTATTTTTAAAAAATTTTTGAACATTTTTTTGCCGAACGTAGGGCTCCCTTTTTTCATTTTACTCATATCTTCGGTATTAAAAGTCTGATCATATTGAATGACATATCGATGTTTTTGTTTAAAAGAGACCAATTATTTTTATTCCAAACTAAAAAAAAGTATTCTTACAAGTCCTTGGAAGGCCTCGAATTGATTTTGAGGAACTTTAAGGAATTTTTAGAAGGTTTAATTTCCCAAGAAATTAAATTTTTGAGAAAAAATCTGCTCTTTGATTAATATGAAATTTTTGATTAATATGAAATATGAAAGTTTGGGAGAGAGTTCTTGAGTTGGTCGAATTTTAATTTTTTTCAAAAGTAACAATTTCTTAAAAAATGTCGTTTTATGCATTCGTCAATTGTGAAATTCATAAAAAAAAATGTGTTTTGAAATCAAAAATTCAACTTTTCATGTAAATTGCTTGCTCGTCGAATTACAACTATCATTAAAACATCGAAGTTGTTGTAAAGAGTGCAAAGAGTGGAAAGAGTTAGGCGCTAAAGCTTCCTTAAAGCCAATACTTCTTATTCATACTTTGGTATGAACGACATGAGAATTTTACAATCAACAGCAGTGAACCAATGAAAATTGAATAATTTTTAACATTTCTCTGTTCTGTTTTGTATATGATGTACATACAGCAGCCTTTGCTGCATATGGTATAGAGTTAGAGGACCACATTGGTCCTCTGCTTGTTTTTGTTTTCCCACTATATTTATTATTTTCTTCGTTACTTGATTTTAGTGCGGTTTAAGACAGACTTGTTATTTATTGAGAACTTTATCTCTTATCAAAACTCAAATATATAATATGTTTTGGGGCATATTTTACACAAGAGTTTAGGAACATTTTTGAAAAAAACTCTTTAAAGGTAAAAGATTTTCATATATAATGGTATTCTCTTTATTTTAAATAAGCATTATGTATTTTATAAAATTACTAGCTGGTACCCGGCGCGTTGCTGCCGTTCATGCCCCATGCCTTATTCAATAGATAAGATTGTCAATAGAAAGCTATCAACAAATAGTAACTCCACTCCGAGTTTCAATATTCTTTGACCATCATTTCCAAAGGTATTAAATATATAAAATTGTATTTTATGAGTAGAGCCACACACCTTGTCCAATACCCAAAAAGGATTCAATTTAAAAAATGTGGCTCTATCTTATATGGGTAGAGCCACACCTCTTGTGAAATGCCCATTTTAGTCTTCCAGTAGCAGGACAACACCAAATAGTAACTTCATTCTGAGTTAAAATGTTATGTGAGTTTTACTTCCATAGCTATTCTTTATCAAAAATTCGAGTTGTATGGGCGTAGCAATGCCCCGTTTTCCAATGGCCGTGTCTTTTTCATAATTAAAAGACCTGACCAATCAGTTTTTTCATACTGAGCTTCATTGTTATACGACATCTAGTTCAAAATCTATTCGATATCAAAAAGTTTTATTATATGGGCGATGCCATGCCCCCTTTCCAAAGATCGTTCAAACTTTACAGAAGGGCGCGTGTCAACAGTAAGTTTATACCGGTGTTTCATTTATGTGCCATTTATGAACGAAGGTAAAACCGAACATGTATTTTGTTGAAAAAGTGCCACGCCCCCCGTGGGTAGGAAGATGAAAAATACTTAACGACCTATTCTCATACCTACTAAATATACAAAAAAAACTTTCATTAAAATCGGTCCAGCCGTTTCGGAGAAGATCAAACACTAACACCGTGACACGAGATTTTTATATATAAGATGGGTAGGAAGATGAAAAATACTTAACGACCTATTTTCATACCTACTAAATATACAAAAAAAAACTTTCATTAAAATCGGTCCAGCCGTTTCGGAGAAGTTCAAACACTAACACCGTGACACGAGATTTTTATATATAAGATATGAGATGAATATTTATTTTTTATAAGGAACACATTTACGATTCTGGCATGAAAATATGGGTCCAAGATTTGTTTGATCCAAATGAGGATTCAAGTTAACTCCATACCAGGAAAACATGCCTACATTATTATGTTCCCTTCGATTTTTTCAATTATTTTATAGTGTGTGTGGAATTTATTTTTGAATTTTATAAAAGTCATAAGTCATATGCAGTTCTTCACATAATTTCCTACAATATTGATTTTGGCTTCAACAGACCATTAAGCCATCAAACAGACCATTAAAAAGTTTTTTTCTAAAACTTCTTCTCCGCATCACGGCTATGGTTCCTGAAGAAATATTCATAAAAATGCATTCTCCTAAAGCAGCAGAGCACATTTAAAGGTGGCCTTTTTTTGAAATCTTACTGAAATCATCGACCTTTTGGGGTTTTTTTAATGGAAGGCACATCAATTCACATTCATTTGGAAGAATACGACCGGTAAACGCAAATTTTTGGAATCTAGCTATACACTATTTCGGCAAGATTTATTTGAATGCTAGATCTTACAAGTATTATTTTCGAGAACCATTTTTTAAAAATCTAAAGAAATTTCAGCAACTTTATTTGAATGCATGTGAATATTTAGAATTTGCTATTTTTCAGGAAATTAATTATTTTCAAAAGATTTCACAGGAACGCTTAAAAAATAAATATATATTTAAAAAAAATTAAACTATTTTCAATGTTTTACATATGGGCATTTCCATGGTGTCGAACGTGTATGTTGTACACATTTCAAGTGAAAAAATGTCATAATAAAACAAATTTAAAAAAAAAACAAATTGCGAGCATTATAGCTCTCAATTAGCCCTTTAATTATTGGTATTGTCAATTGTTGGGTCATTTTTAGTTCTCAAGATATAAGCAAAAAACCAAGGTGGTCGCACGTGACCAAAAACAGAAGTGGTTTTGTGGCAAAAAATTTAAACGCGGATTTCAGCGAAATGGGAAGCAATTTTTTTATGTAATTTTTTTTTTAGTGTTGTGCATTGATGTTCCTTAAAAATGGCTAGCATTGTAGACATAAAGGATTTATATTTTTTTATTCAATAAAATATATGGTTGCACGTGACATGTCGCACGTGACACTTTTTTCGATCAACTTAGACAAGCATTGTAGACTAGCATTGTAGACAAAAAAGATTTATATTTTTTATTCAATAAAATAGATGGTCGCACGTGACACTTTTTCGATCAACTTAGACTAGCATTGTAGACATAAAGGATTTATATTTTTTATTCAATAAAATAGATGGTCGCACGTGAAATGTCGCATGTGACACTTTTTTCGATCAACTTAGACCTGCATGACAACTAACCTTTTTTGCTATTTAGATTTTCCCATTCTTACCGAAACTGTATCATGAATATTTTCAAAATGTCTTTAAAAATAAAACTTAATATGCGCACTATATTTGTTTTTGAAAACAATAACACCAGGTTTGAATTCCGAAAGCGTTACACATAATTAAAGAATAGAAAATAAATAGCTTTTGGGCGATTTAAAAGCACCTTTTTAGTGAAAAGTTTTCTCAACAACGCCATAAGATATTCGCCAAAACTTGCGATAAACAAAAGCAAGTTTTCGCAAAAACAAAAAAAAAAATAAAACAAAAAAAATCGAAAAACATGGACGTAAAATATACGAAAATGCAGTGTTAAATTGGAAATACTAAAGCTTAGAAGCAGCGAAGAAAAAGATAAAAAAGACAATTCTTGTGTAATTTGAACTTGTAAAACTTACTTTGGAGAATCTAACCAACAAATAGAAAAAAACAAACACACCAGAGCAAAACCAGGAAGAGGAAGACCATGAAAAGTTTGGTGGGGAAAAAACTTGCAACAACGTGGCAGTCCCAAGTAACCCGAAGCATAGTTGCAACACATAATTGTTAACTGTGTGCAGCAGCAGCAACAAACATCGAATTTCTCAGCAGCCCACGCAGCAAGAGGCGCATCCACACAGGATATGGTTGTGGTTGAATTCTAGGGCTGCTGGCCCGCTTTGCTGGTTACGTAGCGTTGCACTGATATGCAGCATTAAACTTTTTGCCAAACACCAAATTGTAGCAGTTCTTTTATTACCTTATGTAAAATTTAAGTATTACTTTGTTTGAAAACTTTTTGTAAACTTGTGGCAGCTCTTCTTTTAAATGGCCTGCAGTGCGATAAAAGTGCGCCTGTTTATGTCCTTATAATGAACGCTAATGACTCTTATGAGAGCAGCAGAAATCATAAAAAAAATTTGTTCAACATTTTTTTTTTTTTTTCATTTTTGTACACTTAATGGTGATGACTTAATAAGCCGTTATAGTAGTCAAAACATGCCAGAAGCCTTAAAAGATATTATTTTAAGAGTGCAGTATAATTTTAAAATTTTTCCTTATGTTAACTTAATGTTAATAAATTGTAAAAACAACAAAGTTGTAATTTTTATAATTTTTTTTTTTTTGATCACTCACCGTGTTGATGAAGTTTACAAAACCTAAGTGAGCAGGAGAAGAAGGATATACAGCTTGTTCACAAGGCGTGTTGTCAGGCAACGCTTGCAAGTTTATTGCACCCAAAATGCTGTACTTCGTTGCAAAAGTTTCGGCGGAAAAAAGAAACATCTTGCAAACTTTGTCTTAAAAATAAACAAAAACAAAAAAGAAACAACAGCAACAACTACGCTTCAGACAGTTTTTGGACCACTCTATAGTTTGTTGCACACAGACAAGCACACCGACATGTGTTTCATATCCGTTACTTACAGACAGCTATCTAGCAGCGCCCACAACCACCTACAGCTTCATCAACACCACAACCACCTTTAAAATGTCTAAAATGTAGCTGAAACTCAATGACAACGTTTTGGTTGCCACACACACAGATTAACACACACACACCCACACTCACCCGAAAGTGTTTGGCAAAATATTATTTAATATGCTGCCGCTCATGTTCGCAATTATAATGCATCCTGTCGTCATATCGTCCTCCTTTTTTTTTCTAGTGTTGCATCCGCCGGTTACTATGATTTTCTTCCTGTTCTTCTTGTTCTATTTCTTGTACGTTTTAGTACTCTTATTCGTATTATAACTATTATTACTATTATTATTATTATTCCGGCGTTGCGCTCTCGTTTCATACATTTTCATTAAGTAGAAAAATTTTAATGATGATGTGCGGGCAGGCATGCGGGTTGACAAGGCAGGGTGCTAAAAACCATTTTCATAAGAGATAGAAATTAACTTTGTGGCAACCCTTAAAAAGCAATACAAGCACGCACGAACGCACACACAAACACACACACACATAGTCACTTACATTTTTAGTGTTTCTTATGTGTGCATCATGTTTAATTTAAGTTTTTGTTACGTTCAACAACAACTCAGTAGGTAGCATAAAAGTACATACTTGCATTGAACTTTTCTAGAGTGGGTGGCGGGCTCGTGACGGGCGGGTTGGCATATATCCTAATATTACCATTATTATTTTTGGGATTTTCTATTGGTTGCAAAATGCTGCAATATGTTTCAATTTTGCTGATGATATTATCAACTATTAAATATTATTTTGGCAATTAGTTATAACTAAAGGCATATTTGTGGTGTCTGATTTTGGTCCAGTACAGACTCATAATTTATTGAAAATTTTATCTTTCATTGAAAATTACATAATTTATATGCTTTGCAGAATATTTTACACACATATTAAGGAAATTTTTGATATAAACTCTTAAAGGGTAATAGAATTTTTATAACGCTATTCTTTTTTAATTAATCTTTTTATAAAACAAGTAAAGAAAGTCTAAAGTCGGTCTAGGCCGACTATGAAATACCCTAAACCTACTTTTCAAAAACAAAAAATTTTTATTGTAAATGATCGTCTCCGTGGGCGGATGAAGGCTATACTTTATATGCATTTAAATGTTGATGAAAAATTTACACATACCAAGTTTTATTCCTGTAGCTCACAGTTAATGCCTGTATTGTGCTTTCGCTATGGCAGGTGGGCGTGTTCATGGACGGTTTACTCCCAATTTTTGAACACACCTTAGTTTTGGCATAAAATACATACATACCAAATATAATTTCTCTATGACAAACATAACCTTATTTATTGCGTTTTCAATTTTTGGGTTGTATGGGAGGTAGGCGTGTCCGTGAGCGGATGACGTCCATTTTTCGAAGACATCTTTGTGTTTGCATAAAACACATACATATCAAATTTTACTGTTGTAGGCTAATTATAAGCTGAGTTATGCTGTTTTCAATTTTCGCGTTGTATGGGAGGTAGGCGTGTCCGTTGGCGTATGATGTCCATTTTGTAAAATTATCTTTGTTTTGATATAAAAAACATTTGTGCCAAATCTTAGCTTTGTAGGTTAAACAGAGGCTTATTTATTGCGTTTTCAATTTTTGGGTTGTATGGGAGGTGGGCGTGTTCGTGAGCGGATGACGTCCATTTTTCGAAGACATCTTTGTGTTGATATAAAACACATATATATCAAATTTTATTGTTGTAGGCTTATTATGAGCTGAGTTATGCAGTTCTAAATTTTTGCGTTGTATGGAAGGTAGGCGTGTCCGTGGGTGGATTCCAAAAATATTCCATACTGCAGATTCTTGGGTGCATGTGACCATGTGTACCAAGTTTCATTCAATTATCTCGACTCCTTCTTCTTATCCTGTGTTTACGGACAACACACAGACGGACGGACATAGATAGCTCGACTCACGTGGTGACGCTGATCAAGAATATATATACTTTTCTATACCGGACTCGCTTCGTTCTATGCGTTACAAACGTTTGCACAAAGTTAATATACCCTCACCTTTCAGGTTTAGGGTATAATTAGATTGAGTTGAATATTTATTTTTGTATAAGGGACACATTTGGGATTCTGACATGGAAAGGTCGTTCCAAAAATTTAGCCCTAGTTTTCTCTATATTAGGAAACACATCTCCATACCAAAATGTGTTTCCTCTATGTTCATATGATTTTACAGTGTTTCAAGTACTATTTTTTGCAGTTTTAGATGTCATATCCTGCTCTTACATCATTTTCTACCACATTGATTTTGGCTTCAACATACCATGTAATTAGATCTTTTTCTTTAAATTTGCTTCGCCAGTCTAATCACATCTTTTCCACAAGATGACTGTGGTTCATGAAGAAATACTCATAAAAAAATATATTCTTCTATGAAAACAAGTTTCACCTCGCATCAAAATTCTTAGACCAGGGCTGTCATATACGCGGTCTAAGATCCACGTATCAATTCGAATTAAAAAATGTAAAGGGACTGAGGAATGATTTGTATGTTGTGTGTGCTTTGTATAAAATACTTGTGGCGCAATTTTGTTTTTTGTTTATCCAACAAAAAGGTTGGGCATCATTGTCATTGTGACGTGGTTTTGAAACCTTAGCTCTGAGATAAAGATCAACCGCTCCACACTTCCCTGAAGGATCCATTCAACCTTCAGTTATTAAGTATACAGCTGAAAAATGTATTTTTTTATTTTTAATCTTTGTTCTACAAATCCAATAACTTTGTACTTATCCTTATGATATGAGTACAACGTGCACGTTATTCGATACAAATGGTATTTGTTAATGTTGTAATACGGTTATATTATTTGGAAATGACAAGCTTCGGTGCAATTTTCGGAAGTACGGTATTGCTGAGCAGAATTATGCACCGAAGAGCCATACCAGCTGCAACAAACTGGGCTTACTTAAGAAGCATTTCCATTACAAAACCTGTTGAGAATTATATGAAGATCAATACAATATAACGTATGGTTGTTAGTCGTCCATTTATTGTTCTATGGGGGTAGACCGCTTTTTCGGCAGTACGGTATTCGTGAGCAGAATTATGCACCGACGAGCCATACCAGCTGCAACAAACTGGGCTTACTTAAGAAGCATTTCAATTAAAAAACCTGTTGAGAATTATATGAAGATCAATACAATGTTGCGTATGGTTGCAAGTCGTCAATTGTTTGTTCTATGGGGATAGACCGCTCCATCTCCCAAGGTCCCTAGATGTTGACGCATAATCTGACGACTGCGGTCTCTTCTAGTAAGGGGACTACGCAGACGGAACATCGACTGCAGTCCCTTGCAAGATGAATACTTGTGTTTAAAACCCCCTGACTTCGGACGAGTTAAGCAATCATGCTATTTCATTGCTCTGCTTGTTGTTTTAAAATGATTGTTGGTTATGCGAAGGGAGACTGCTAAGGGTAATGGACCCTAGACGCAGAGACATGATCTGCCGAATGCAGTATCTTCTTGTTAGGGGACAACGCAGACGCAAAACGACTGCGGTGCCTTCTTATGGCGTTCTTCTAAGTTAATCATAATGTCCACCAAAGTTGGCGACTTTTCTACTTTATTGCTTAGATCTAGTTTTTCTGGGTTAAATTTTGGACAGTCGAAGAAAACATGTTCGGCGCTTTTAATTAAATTTCTTGTACAAAAACAGTGGAAAGGATCTTTATCGTGTTTGAATCTATGTATTAGTATTTGTATTTGTATATGGGTGAGGTAGCAGTCTACCTCGCCATGTCGCTTATTCAACCATGGTTCCAAATTTGGAATAAAGCGTTGCGTCCATCGTTCTTAGTATGATGCATCCTATCACTGTAGCTCATCTGCCACATCGCTACACTGCAATCTACGTTTTGAGGTTTTAGGCAACTCGCGTGGAAGCGATGCGTATATCACGCTCTCAGTCGCAAAAGAATATATAGGGGGAGCTCCTGCTACAACCAGCGCTGCAACCAAGACCGTTTGGAATGCACAGCCTACTTTTAGTGCACAGATGCGATAAGTGGATTTTATACTACGCAAGTAGAAGCTAGATCTGGTTGCCTTGACCCATATGGGGGCTGCGTTCAGAAGGTTGATCTAAGGACATTGACTATCATTGGCATTCTATGAGTTTATCTACGACCTCTTGTATTCGACAAAATTCTCGTTTACTCTGCGGCTATGCTTCGCACTTTTCCGTTTACGTATGTAAGATGCTTCACAAATTTAAGCATATAATCTATCATAACGTCAAGGAACTTCGTTTTGTGTTCTGCCAGACCGAGCACCGCTGTATTCAGCATCACTTCCATTACCGCTTGGTTGCACTTGTACTTTCCTTCGTGCAAATGCTTTGCTACGACTACGAGGATAATATCATCTGCAAAGCCGATTATTTGGGCTCTATCTGCCAGAAGCAGACGCAGAACTCCGTCATAAATAACGTTTCAAAGAACTGGGCCCAACGCTGATCCTGGTGAACCTCCACTAGTAACATTATACCTTTCTCTACCCATTTCTGTTTCATAGTAGGTGATGCTTTCCTAGAGGTGGTCTCAAATAATTCTAGACAAAGTTTAAAGGGGACCACGCTAAATTGGACAAGAGTCTATAATATTCTGGTCCAATTAGCAGTATTGAAAACGTTTTTGATATCGAGTGTTGTAACTAAACTCCGTGCATTCACCGAGTGCCTGCGATTGCATAACGCGTCATTCCATCTGTTTATTTCTTGCGTATCGGGTTGTTAGGGAAATAGTGTATGAACTTTGTTCCTCACTAGTGTGGTACAAAGCTCCAGGGCTGCTAATCAGCATTGTCGCAAATTTGATTGAAGAAATGGCATTTTCTACTTTTTAAAGCTTTTTATTTCTTATAGCTTTGAGTTGGTTTCTGAAAGCTTCAAAAAAACAACTGAAAATTCATCAGAAATTTATGAGTGCCTCTCTAGCGGTATGATTATAAAAATGTTCCAGCAATCCACAGGCTGGAAATTTCTTCTGTTCAACAATAAACTGAAGAAGAAGTCCGTTTCTATCTATAGCAAAATCCGTTGCTGACTATCTGAAAGCATAATTTCTAGGATGTCGTATCCAGAGTTTTTTCTTTACAAATTTTCCTGGTTTGTGCACAACCTTTCTATATCAGAGTCTCCCGTTCTTAATATAATTACGTGGTGATCGCTTTCGGTTTAGTGTTCACTTTCGGTCTATGCAATTTTTGAAAATCAGCTGCTACTCACGAAGGAGAAATCAATTATGAAACCCGTTCCATTTCTTTCGAAGAGGTGTTTTGCTGTCCGGAGTCAGGCGTAACGAAATCTAAAATCGCCTCTAGAAGTGCTTGACCTCTTGAATTTGTTATTGGGCATCACCAGCGATTGACCATGCGTCTCACACGTGATGGTTCAGTGAAATAACGCCCAATGAAATAACGCCCAAAATAAAAAATGAAATAACGCCCAAAATATTTTGGGCTTTAAAAAATTGAAATAACGCCCAAAATAATAAATGAAATAAAGCCCAAAATAAAAAATGAAATAACGCCCAAATAAAATGAAATAAAGCCCAAAATTTTGGGCCTTATTTCATTATGAAATAACACCCAAATTTGTATTGAAATTTTTTGGGCGTTACTTCATTTTTTTATTTGGGCGTTATTTCATTGGGCGTTATTTCACTGAACCACACGTGATAACTAGTGCGTGTCTGCCGACGGCATCATCTGCTATTTCTTCTAGAACACTTGTGGCTTGTTCTAGATTAATGCTTCGGGTTAGGTAGCCGTTATAGAAATAGAATCCGCCCTGCTTGGACCTCACGAAGTGTTTTCTTAAATGATTTTGCTGTTGGCCGCAGCTCTATATGGATACTTTCCCGAACCTATCACTGATCTGGCCTCCAGAGTTGATAGTACGGTAGGGTTCAATGAATATGCCGACATCAGCGTTTTCTTCACGTATGTTTTGCTTCAGGAGGTCATGTGCAACTTGTCAGTGCGTGAGATTCAATCTCTCGTCGAGCCTTCTGGTAGAACGGGCATTTGGTACTCGTTGCCGAGTGCTTTGTGCCAGGATTCCTATTACTTAAGCAGAGCAAAACTTGATTACTCAATTACAGACCGATTTTTAAAAAATAAATTGCATTTAAATTGTGAATAAATATAACAAAATAAAAACAAGTAAAGAAAGTCTAAAGTCGGTCTAGGCCGACTATGAAATACCCTAAACCTATTTCTCCAAAATACCATAATAGTATTGAAAATGGGCGTGTCTGTGGGCGTGTCTGTGGGCGCATGAAGCTCATATTTTATATGCATTTCAATGTTGATGAAAAATTTATACATACCATGTTTTATTCCTGTAAATCAGAGTTAATGCTTTTTTTGTGCTTTCGATTTTGTGCGTTGTATGGGAGGTGAACGTGCTCATGGACGGATAACAACCAATTTTTGAACACACCTTAGTTTTAGTATAAAATACATACACACCAAATTTTATCCTCTAAGAAAAACATAAGCTTATTTATTAAGTTGTAATCTTTTTGGGTTGTATGTGAGGTAGGCGTGTCTTGGGGCAGATGACGTCCATTTTTCAAAACCATCTTTGTTTTGTTATAGAAAACATACGTATCAAATTTTATCCCTGTAGGTTAAACAGAAGCTTATTTGAGTTTTCAATTTTTGGGTTGTATGGGAGGTGGGCGTCAGCGTATGATACCCATTTAACGAAAACATCTTTATGTTGATACAAAACACATACATACCAAATTTTATTGTTGTAGGTTAATTATGAGCTTATTTATGCAGTTTTTAATTTTTAAGTTATATGGGAGGCTGTAGGCGGATGACATCCACTTTTCGAAGAGATGTCTTTGTTTTGATGTAATATACATACTACATGCCTATTTTTATTTTTATAGGCTAATTATGAGCACATTTATGCAGTTTTAAATTTTTTTTTTTTTTCAACAATTAATGACCGTAAGTCCATATTTTGGAGCTGTCCGGTAAATTCAAGTAAAATCAAGTATAGAACATTTGTTAACTAGACAAGGACCTATCAGAATAATAATATTATCTTTCAGGTATTTCAACTTTGTTCCATTCTGTAGCACTGTGTAATAGATGCAGTTGTGACAAAAGACACCATTAAGTCATTCTGTATTTTAGTACGCTTCTGATTTATTTTATTTAACATATAAAACAAAAATCAATTACTTGTGCGAAACAAAATATAAAAACATTGATATCAAACATTCATAATTGGCAAAAATAACAATCTGACAGTTCCAAGTATGTATCAAATTAATTAAAAATAATAAAACAAGTTTCTACGGAATCCTGAATGTATGTATTTTTGCCTATTAATGAAGTAATTATCGAATGAGCTCATTTCGATAAAGACTGGCGTCATAAGCAAATTGTAATCTTTTAAATTATTTAAGCAAAACGAAGCAGATAAAGAAAGGACACTAACATATGGGGGCATCCTTATAAAGCAGCACTGAAATAAGTAAACACAAAAGCAATATTGGCCAAAATTATAGAAAAAAAATACAATCAGAACACATATTGTGTGCTTCGTATAACGTTCAATTGGTATGATATATAAACATTAATATTCATTATTCAAAAACACAAAAGCACTAAAGCAAATCAATATTTAATGTCAGGAATCAGCAACAAAATAAGGCTAAAAATAAATGAAAACAAAACCCACGCACGCACAATATGTGTCAAAAGAAAAAAAAAAGAAAGCTGAAAATATAATATGGCAACGCTGGTTAAAGCATGTATGTTACAAGCAAACGCTTGGCTAGATTATTAAAAGAACAGTTATACATGCCGGATTTGAATGAAACATGAAACATGAGCGAGCACCTGAGGGAACAGTTTAATGAGATACGTAGTAGACACATGTTTCGACGGTGGCTTAAACTAGTTATATTTCTGTACTTGGACAGACAGACAGTTTTTGGCATTATTTTATAAATTCTACGTAACATATTTCGCAGAAAATCCCAAAGGCTGAAGAAGTTCAAAAAATTCGATAACTTGCATGAAATGTTTATTTGGTTTTTGTTACAAAAAAGCTATTATTAAAGCGGTTGAACGAGAATCATTCATTTAATTTCGATTTCAAGTAAATATTCAACATGGTTATAAAACAAATTTAGACTTCAGCATCATAAAAATATATTTTTATACCCTACAGATAATTGAATGCAACTTGGTACACCAAATGCACCCAAGGATCTGCACTATTGAATATTTTTGGAATACGCCCACTGACACGCCTACCTCCCATACAACGCAAAAATTTAAAACTGCATAACTCAGCTCATAACAAGCCTACAACAATAAAATTTGGTGTGTATGTGTTTAATACCAACACAAAGATGTCTTCGAAAAATGGACGTCATCCGCTCACGGACACGCCCACCTCCCATACAAGCCAAAAATTGAAAACGCAATAAATAAGCCTGTGTTTAACCTAAAGAGCTAAAATTTGGCACATATGTTTTTTATGACAATAAAAAAATGGTTTTGAAAAATGAACGTAATCCGCCAACGGACACGCCTAACTCCCATACAACCCAAAAAGTTTAAAACTCAATAAATAAGGTTATGCTTGTCATAGAGAAATTTAATTTGGTATGTATGTATTTTATACCAAAACTAAGGTGTGTTCAAAAATTGGGAGTAATCCGTCCATGAACTTGCCCATCTCCCATAGCGAAAGCACAATAAAGGCATTAACTTTGAGCTAAAGGAATAAAACTTGGTATGTGTACATTTTTCATCAACATTTAAATGCATACAAAATATAGGCTTCATCCGCCCACGGACACGCCTATTTACAAGAATATTTACAAAAATTTTTTTGTTTTTGAAAAGTGGGTTTAGGGTATTTCATAGTCGGCCGAGACCGACTTTAGACTTTCTTTACTTGTTTTTTTTTTAAATTGATTAGAGAATGTATGAATCGTTAAAAATTAACGTAAAATATCTAAGTTTTGCAAATAATATATGTCTAAACCGGTGATCGTGGCAGCAGTTTAATTCTGTGGCTTAGCATGCTCGGAGCCCGAGTTCGATACCCAGTCGTAGCGAAAAGTTTTTTCAATTAAAAAAATTTTTATGATCGGTCATCACCTCTCTGCAGACAATGGCAAGGCACCAGAGAGTAAATAATGCCATCAAAGCTTCTGGAGAACATTAAATTTAGCCGTTCGGAGTCGGCATAAAACATGTAGATCCAGTTCTCGGTCAATTGTGTGCCAACATTTAATAACACACACAACAGAATTGATCATAAGAATCTCGGTCAAAGTCCTTTCAAGGGCTGAAATGGCCAATTTTTTTTTATGTGTTTTTTTTAAATGTCTATAATATTTACTAAGTTTCTATAAAAAATTTATAGAAAAAGCTTTAGAAGAAAAACTCATTATTTTCAAGTTAAAAAGGTGAAGTTTAAGTTCGACGAGTGCTTAAAACTAACGTTTTCTATACGACAAATTATATTAATGAATACAAAACATATAGTTTTTGTTCACTGGGAAGACTGGAAAGACGGGAGTAAAAGAGAAAAATCAGAAAAAAATCTTAAGAATTAAGTTTAGTTTGACAGAGTCAGCAACTAGAAGCACTTAAATTTAGTGGAGAATCCTTTTTTTTCTTTGTCTCAAATACAAGATGGCGTCACTGACTTTTAATAAGACCACTTTCTGTTATTTTCTGCATTTTTTGAGTAAGCTTAAAGTTTCAAGATGTTGATTTGAATGAAGTTTTTGAAAAAATATTCTTTCATTGTTGTAGCAACTCATTTAAACTTTGTGCTGCTGATGTTTTAGTCATTAGAGTAAGATAGAGAAAGAAAACGAGAGACAGAGAGAGAGAAGGACCAATCAACTGACAGTTCACAAAATGCACAAACTCAATGAATTTTCGCGTGATGAGTTTTACAGTCAAAAACTTTTGTCATCTCATTGAAAACTTTGTTGCACGCAAACATCAGCCTCTCATGGAATTACTTCAATTTAATTATGTAATTAATGCAAAAAGACACTCGACAACACCAACAACAACAACAACAACACACCCACAGACAAACTGTCACATTTGTGCAGAAATGCAAGAGTATTTGTAAGACTAAAAAAACAGACAGAAATCAACTAAAACTAAAACTAAAAACTAAAGCGTGGAGCGCACTAGAAAGCACTTCAACGTAGAAACTTCAAGTGGTTGCTGCTTGGTTGGTTGTATGGTTGGATAGCTTGGTCGCAACAAGCAAACCAACCAACCGCCAACCAAGTCTCGAGGATAAACTGCTTCATGATTTTGGGTGCAAAAAAGCCGAAATGTGCTGTTAGCCAAATGCAATCAACATTGTGCTTTGTACAAGACTACAAACAGCTCAACTTTAATACGACTACATACAACGTACACAGACAACATCAAGAACATCAACACCAATACCAGCACAATCATCAGCCTTGACGCCAGCTGATTCTTAGGCGCGCTTAATGCATCGAAATATGTTTGAAATGTGGTTGAACATGGCTCATGAATGCGATGTGAATGAAGACGACGATGATGATGATGAAGATGCACACCATCGCACTGGTGTTAATTGTTGAAGTGCCATCAAAGCAATTTGTGTGATTTCTAAGCAGGCTAAGCTGCGCTTGTTTAGCTGTAGTCGTAGTCCTAGATCAGGCGTTAAATTAAGATGAAATATTTAAATATCAAATTTAGTCAGCTGTCGGCTGAAGTGTTAAGCGCTGAATTATTAATTGGAACATGCATTTACATAAGTAGGTAAAAGTCATCAACATTAGTAACAACATCATCTTCATCATCTTTCGAAGATTATACGTTTTAATTATGTACTTAGAAGTTGAAATAATCAGTTCCAAAAAAAAAAAAAAAAAAAAAAAAAAAACAAAATATTAACAAAAAAGTGAACTACATAAAAAAAGTGCTGGTGGTATTCCCGAGATATAATTTTTTTAATTTTGTCTAGCAGCAGATATTCATTATGATTAGGTTTTATTACAAACATATTGGCTTTTCTTAAAATTAAAATTTCAGTTGCGAAATACTAAAAAATTTAAAAAAAAAATACATATATAAAAATACTCCACTGCGGGAATGCGTCCAATTTAATTAAGATCAAGATAAATTCTTTCTTAATTTTTTTTTTTTTAAGTGAAACTTCTTTGGTGGCGAGTGAAATTTTAAGGTCTCTTATTCGTGACGCTAGGCTAACGTTTTCAATGCATATGAAAATTTTCAAAAAATTGATAGCCACAAGCGAGAATTGAACCCAGACTACCTGTGTTGATAGTCGGAAGCTCTACAATTACGCCACATATGCTCATGATAAACAGGCAAACAAAATGTAATAAATATTGAACGCGTAACATGCCGTCCGTAACATGAATTTTCATACTAAAATTGTTGAAAGACTTTTTCAAATATATCATTATATTACAAATGTCCTCAGCCTCACGAATATGAAGTGCCTTTTGAAATTTTAGACTGATTCTTTAAAATTTAAAATTTAACTGTTATTTTTTGCCTTGTATTGTTTCGGGGAAAAATTTAGGTTACTTTTGACTTTTATTTTATCGTTAAAAAATAGCAGTTATTTTGTGACTTTAATTTTTTCGATCAAAAATAACAAGCAATTTGGGTTTTTTTAAAGGCCGCTTGACAGATTGAACAGTTGACACCATTTGTAAAATGTCTCACCGATGTGATGAAAATAATGGTATCAAAAGTTTTTTAGTCGGTAAAATGGTTTTTGAAAAAAAATAAATTACCTGATATTTTTGACCGAAAAAATAAACGGCAGAAAATAACTGTTATTTTTGACCGATAAAATAAAAGTCAAAAGTAACTGTTATTTTTGCCCAAAAAACTATAAGGCAAAAATAACTTTTATTTTTGTTGGAAAAAATAAAAATTAAATGATAACAGTTAATGTGTAACACTTTCGATAAAAACCATAGATGGTACGGTGCCTGGATGTAAATATTGAATCAACAGATTATTATTCCATTTTGCATTGATTGTATTTCATTTCAGATACTTTCTCTTTCCCTATTTCACACTAAAATCTCTCTTATTTCTTACTGTTTAAGAAGTTTCACTTCTGCCACCTTTACGTTGCTTCACGCGAGTTTTTTTTAACTCTTTTTGAAGTAATTAAGGTTAATTTTGACGCCTAATAAACTTTATTTTAAACAATTTTTGCAAATTTACGTTTGAAATGAACAAACAATTTGAAAAATCTTTATAAATAACATCTTAATTTTATTGAATTTTAAACATTTTTCGACAAACTTTTCGCCAACACGATGAACTTTACGAAAACAAGTCAAATAAACAGCCTAAAGGTATGCAGCATTTAATGCCGTAATTATGACGTGACATTTACAAATTAATATTTGCTCAATTATCATTTAACTCACATATTCATTAACAATACCCGGTTGTAGTTTGGTGGTCGCACTACAAACACCACAATCAATATTTAATGACAATAAAATTCACAGCTGTTGGTATTTTATTTGTAGTTTTCTTTGCATACTTTTTCGATAACCCACACACACTTTAAAAAAAAACTCCCCATTAAAGAGCAAAAGAGATAGATAAGCATACAAAAGAAAGAGGGTGAAGAGAGAGAGAGAGATTGAAAAAAAAAAACAAATTCAACCATCACTAAGTCAAGTACAGACAGCGCATATCAACCTGTTGAGCCCGGCCAAATATCAGTGTTTGCTTCCATTTTTTTTTTTTTTTTTTTTTTTGTGTGTGTGTGTGCGAATAACGACGTCAATTGATGAAACAACACCTCAACGAACCTAGAACAGAAACAGCAGCAACATCCGCACGAATTTGATTTCAATCCATGCAGCGGCGACAAGCGTCAAGCAGGAAGCAGCTAACAGCAAACGTTTGTTCTGTGCGTTTGTTGGTCAGCGACAGTGGTTGTGGCTGTTGATGATGGCGCGCGGTGTGTTTCCGTCGTTTACAATCAACACCCTCGCAAAAACAAAAAAAAAAAACAATAAAAACAAAGTGAACAACTTTACTGTGCCTGGTTTCTAGGTGCCTACGTGGCATGGGCAGCCACTAATGCAGAGTGAAGTTTTTCATTAGATTAACTTATTTTCATAGACGTTTTTTCATATCAAAAGCAAAACAATGAACGATTGTGAGGAAAGTGTGGCCTCACCAAACGTCCAACTGACGCACTCTACAAACAACAAGCTCCAAAGTAGCTTTAGTACACAACGTGCGACACAATAAGAAGAAGACGGTGTATGTGTACAACAACAACAACAACGAATAAAAACAATATTTAATGGCCTATTTGTAGCCTTGACATTGCGTGCGATAAGTCAAAAATATGGGATTTGACGTCGTTACATGATGTCATCAGTGCACCCTATAAAAGTTTTTTAATTATCCCACTGTAAAGGCAACATACAAAATTGTAATTGTATTTATTGCGTGGAAAAACTGCCAAATGAAATATTCTTAGGTTGCATGTCTGAAGTCAGTTTATTTTTGAATTTATAAAATTTAGGGTTTTTTCTTCCAGAATCCTTTTAATTCCAAACGCAAGATGTTGATGTTAGAAGAAGGGATTTGGGGTCAAAATCATGAATTCTCAGATTTGTGGAATTCACATTTTCAAAATTGACCTGTTTTAAATTCAGCTATTTTAAATAAATTAAACAACAGTTCCTTTTAACAAAAATCCTTTTTTTAAAATTTCTCTTTAAAAATTTCTCTATTACAAGAGTTCCCCATTACATCTTACAAGAATAACCATTTTCAAAATTCACCTTTTTATACCCTAAACCTGAGAGGTCAGGGTATATTAACTTTGTGCAAACGTTTGTAACGCATAGAACGAAGCGAGTCTGGTATAGAAAAGTATATATATTCTTGATCAGCGTCACCTCGTGAGTCGAGCTATTCATGTCCGTCCGTCCGTCCGTCCGTCTGTCCATCTGTGTGTTGTTCGTATACAAAAGATAAGAAGAAGGAGTAGAGATAATTAGATGAAACTTGGTACATATGGTCACTTGGACCCAAGGATCTGCACTATTGAATATTTTTGGAATCCGCCCACGGAAACGCCTACCTTCCATACAACGCAAAAATTGAAAACTGCATAACTCAGCTCATAACAAGCATACAACAATAAAATTTAATGTGTATGTATTTTGTATCAACACAAAGATGTCTTCGAAAAATGGGTGTCGTCCGCCCACGGAAACGCCCACCTCCCATACAACCCAAAAATTTAAAACGCAATAAATAAGCTTTTGTTTAACCTACAGAGATAAAATTTGGCACGTGTGTTTTTTATAACAAAATAAAGACGGTTTGCAAAAATAGACATCATACGCCCACGGACACGCCTACCTCCCATACAACGCAAAAATTTAAAACTGCATAACTCAGCTCATAATAAGCCTAAAACAATAAAATTTAATATATATGTGTTTCATACCAACACAAAGGTGTCTTCGGACGTCATCCGCTCACGGATACGCCCACCTCCCATACAACCCAAAAATTGAAAACGCAATAAATTAGCCTGTGTTTAACCTAAAGAGCTAAAATTTGACACATATGTCTTTTATGACAAGACAAAGATGGTCTTGAAAAATGGACGTCATCCGCCAACGAACACGCCTACCTCCCAAAAAAAAAAAAAAAAACAAAAAAAAAACAAATTGGCCATTTCAGCCCTTGAAAGGACTTTGACCGAGCTTCTTAGGATCGATTGTGTTGTGTGTGTTATTAAATTTTTGCACACAATTGACCGAGAAATGGACCTACATGTTTTATGCCGACTCCGAACGGCTAAAGTTCATGTTCTCAAGAAGCTTTACATGGCATTATTTACTCTCTGAGGTTTGCCATTGTCTGCAGAGAGGTGGTGACCGATCAGAAAAATTTTTTATTGAAAAAACTTTTCGCCACGGCTGGGGATCGAACCCGGGCTTGCCACGGTCATCACCACGGTCACGCCTACCTCCCATACAACCCAAAAAGTTTAAAACTCAATAAATAAGGTTTTGTTTGTCATAGAGAAATTAAATTTGGTATGTATGTATTTTATACCAAAACTAAGGTGTGTTCAAAAATTGGGAGTAATCCGTCCATGAACTTGGCCACCTCCCATAGCGAAAGCACAATAAAGGCATTAACTGTGAGCTACAGGAATAAAACTTGGTATGTGTAAATTTTTCATCAACATTTAAATGCATACAAAATATAGGCTTCATCCGCCCACGGACACGCCCATTTACAAAAATATTTACAAAAATTTTTTTGTTTTTGAAAAGTGGGTTTAGAGTATTTCATAGTCGGCCTAGACCGACTTTAGACTTTCTTTACTTGTTTATATTCACTTTTGAAAAATTGTCTCTTAAAACATAAAGCTTTTTAAAATACCTCTTTACAAAATTTCCCACAACAATATCCTAGAAAAGAAAAAATTTTGAAAAATATGCTGATATTGAAATCACGCGCTTTTCGTTAAAGTTAAATTCGAAAATTTTTCTTTAAGGCAGTTCAATTTTTTTTTTTTGTTTTTCAAAATTTGATAAGACAAAAAACACTCAGAATATTTATAGCAGCCAGTTTTTTATAAGATACTAGCTGGTACCCGACGCGTTGCTGCCGTTCTTGTCCAATGCCTGTTCCAGATTGTCAATAGACGAACTCCACTCTGAGTTTCAATATTCTTTGACCATTATTTCCAAAGCTATTAAATAAAAAAATTTTTTTTTTATGGGTGGGGCCACGCGTTTTAGTTTGCGAGTATATTCGAGTAGTAGGATATGACCAAATTGTTACTCCAAACCGAGTTTATTTTATCTGTGACTGTTATTTCCAAAGCAATTCAATTTAAAAAATGTGTCTTATATGAGTGGAACCACACCCCCTTTACAATGCCCATTCTTGTCTTCCAGTAGCAGGACACCACCAAATAGGAACTTCATTCTGAGTTAAAATGTTATGTGAATTTTACTTCCATAGCTATTCTGTGTCAAAAATTTGAGTTGTATGAGCGTAGCCACGCCCCTTTTTCCAATGCCCGTGTCTTTTTTATAATTGAAAGACCTGAGCAAACAGTTATTTTAAACTGAGCTTTGCTGTTATACGACATCAAGTTCCAAATCTATTCGATATCAAAAAGTTTAATTGTGTGGGCGGTGCCATGCCCCCTTTCCAAAGATCGCTCAAATTTGACAGTCGAAGGGCGCGTGTTAACAGTAAGTTTATACCGGTGTTTCATTTATGTGCCATTTATGAACGAAGGTAAAACCGAAAATTTGTTTTCTTGAAAAAATGGCACGCCCCTAGTGGGAAGGAATATAAAAAATACTTTATAACCTATTCTCATACCTACTTAATATAAAAAAAAAAATTCATTAAAATCGGTCCAGCCGTTTCGGAGGAGTTCATACACTAACACCGTGACACGAGATTTTTATATATTAGATTTATTGATATTTTAACAATACAAAAAAAAAATTGCAAAAAAAATTTGAAAATTTTAATCTTTAAACTCGTTTATCTCAAAATTATATTTGCTATTACGTCTGATTAACTTGATATTTGGTTTTATATATATTGCTCAATATTCGAAATTATGATTATTTAAAAATTTTTTTTTTTACTATTTTTAAAAAATTAAAAATTTCGAAAAAAGGGAAAAAATGACATTTTTAAAATATGTTAAAAACATTTCAATTCACTTTTTTGTAAAGTGTTTTCCAGTGGTGACCGTGGCATGCAGGTTAAGTGTGTGGCTTAGCATGCTCGGAGCCCGGGTTCGATCCCCAGCCGCGGCGAAAAGTTTTTTCAATAAAAAATTTTTCTGATTGGTCACCACCTCTCTGCAGACAATGGCAAGCCTCAGAGAGTAAATAATGTCATGTAAAGCTTCTTGAGAACATGAACTTTAGCCGTTCGGAGTCGGCATAAAACATTTAGGTCCAGTTTTCGGTCAATTGTGTGCAAACATTTCATAACACACACAACACAATTGATCTTAAGAAGCTCGGTCAAAGTCCTTTCAAGGGCTGAAATGGCCAATTTGTTTTTTTTTTTTTTGTTTTCCAATAAGAAGTGTTATTTTGAATAGCCCGCTATTTCGGTAGCCGTCACTTTTGAAGCTGTTTTTTTTTTTGACATTTGACAAGTAGAAACTACGCCATTTTTAAAAATGGAACGATACACGCTTCAACAAAGCATTGAAATTATAAAAATTTACTACAAAAATGATGAAAATTTTTGTTTTGAAGTCACAGTTCGCAAAACTAAAGCATTTGTTGGTCGTCGTGAAATACCTTGTCGGACCGCAATACATAAATTGGTGGAAAAATTCGAGCTGTTGGGACAAGTTAGTTATGTAAAGAATAAAACCCGTGCACGTCGCTCAAGAATAACTGAGAATATTGCTGCTGTAGCCCAAAGTGTTGAAGAAAACCCAGGTTTGTACATTCCTCGTCGTTTTTCAGAATTGGGCATTCCACAAACGTTATTACATCGTATTTTGCATAAAGCCTTGGGTCTTAAGGCTTATAAAGTTCAGTTAACACAAGAACACAAGCCGGCCGATCATCAACAACGTTGTATCTTTGCTGATTGGGTCCTTGAAATGTATGAAATTTATCCGAAATTCCATCGAAATATCATCTTGACTGATGAGGCTCATTTCCATGTCCGTGGCTACGTCAACAATCAAATTTGTCGCATCTGGGGCTCGGAAAACCCAAGAGTTATTGTTGAGAAGCCTCTCCATTCTCAACGTGAGACTTTTTGTTGCGGTTTATGATCCGGCGGGATCATTGGACCTTACTTTTTCGAAAATGAGGTTGGATCAGTAGTTACGGTGAATGGATTGCGCTATTGAGAGATGATTAATGATTTTTTATGGCCGGAGTTGGATGGTATTGATCTGGACAACGTTTACTTTCAACAAGACGGCGTTACATGCCAAACAAGCAACGAAACCATTGATATTTTACGGGAAAAATTTTCGGATCATGTTATCTCTCGAAGAGGTGATCACAATTGGCCACCGAGATCTTGTGATTTAACACCTTGCGACTTCTTCCTTTGGGACTTTGGGGCCACGTGAAAGATAAGGTCTACGCCAACAGCCCAGCGTCGACTCAAGACCTCAAAGATGGAATACGTAAGTCTATAGAGGCAGCCACTTTGCGATTTTGTTATGGAAAATTTCATGAAAAGGATATGGTTGTGGTTTTCCACTTTTAACGGCATACCTTCCTCTTTATTATGAAATAAACATTCGATCATTTATCTCAAAATTGGCATTTTTCTTTGAATATCAAAATAACACCTCTTATTGAAAAATCCTGTTTTTTTAATTAAAAACTTTTGTCAAAATAATCTCGACAAACATAAAATCTTAAAGAATTATTTAGTTTAAAGAAATGTTTTGTTTGAGCCACTAAATAACACTCGTTCAAAATTTTCTCATAATCATGTGAATGAAAATGTCACATTTAATTATTTTCTATAAGACTTGCAATCAGAAAATCTAAAACTGTGCTACTGCTGACAACAAGAACGAGGACTAACGTCACACAGCATATTAGGACTAACTTGAAAGCATCAAGTGTTAATAAAGCATGCCTTAAAAACCTTGAAGCCCTAAAGTATGCAATATAAACTGAGGAAAAAGAAAAATTAAGTCCATAAAATTAAGAAAAAACATAAAATAGACTGCATGATTAACTAGTCCTTTACTCGCTCACTCACTAGCACGCACGCAGCCACGTACACACTGTCACATACAAAGTCAGTCACTCAATCAAATAAACGCCGCCTTCCTTCCGCCTTGTATGTTTTTCTGCCCATATATTTTTTAGCTTAACCAGCGTCGTTCTTACTCACCATATGGCAATAGACCAACTTTCCACAATAGCACATGCTGCGTTATCCTTAATAATGGCTCACACGCGCACACACAATATATATGGTTGTTTTGGTGTTTTTTGTTTTTTTTTTCTTTAGTATTTTTTGACGTTTTCTTTTTATCGTTATCGAGTCTATAAATTAACAAATACCACGCATAGCACTCAGCAGCAATTTTTTTTTTGTTTACTTTTTAATTTAGCGCTTATTTTTATTTCTTATGCTATTTTTTTTATGCCTTTTTACTGCTTGTAGTAGTAACCAAAAGACCAAAAATAGTTACATGATTTTGTTAACAAAAAAAACTGCTGCATAGATTTAGAAAATTCCGCACATTCTATTAACTTCCAAAATACACACGAACCAAAAAAAGCAAAACATTTATTGTAGCCGTTGAGAATTATCAGCAAATTAAAATTTATCGATTACTTGCAAATAAATACTTGACTGGGGTAACGAACAACAATGCTGTTGTGCTGGGAAAGAGTGCTAAAGGACAACTGAAAACCGCCAACAAGAGCGCACAAGCGAGCATTTTTAACGAAACTCGGTTTCGTATCATGGTACATGTTGCCACCATTAAATAAAGCAGCAGCAGCAGCAGCAGCAGCAGTAACAGCAGCAGCAAAAGCAACAGCAGGGAGTAACGCGTTGTAACGACCACCCACAACAGCAACTCACAACAAGCTTCTTGGCAGTGACAACAACAGAAAAAACTAAAAAAAAAAAAAAACAACAACATAAAAGAATAAAAGAATCATTGCCAACAACAAGCAGCAGCATGCGAACGCATTTTCTCCGAAGCAACAGAGCGCGAGCAATTTTTTGTGTTTTTTATTTTCAAGTTTGCCAGCATGGCGAAAATTCTTGCTTAGGTTTTTGCAAAAGAAATAATAAAAAACAAAAAAAAAATTAAAATGAAGGCAAAAAAAAAAAAAATCCTGAAAAAACAGTTAAGAGAGCGAAAGCTCACGCTCTTTGTTCATTCAAAAGCCTACGCAGTTAATATTGAGTGTAACGCATTACCATAGAATTGCTTTTCTTTTATTGAGTTTTTATTGAATGAAATAAAATGTTGAGTTTTACTTGATTTTCATTGAATTGTGCTCGAACATGAACATGTCCTTAACTCTGCTTCAATATCATATAGCTTATGATTAATGACGCTTATGTAGTGGTAGAAGCAAATTAAAAATATTTTATGTCTGTCATAAACATCTAATCAAAAATTTATGTGTTTAACCACAAATTATGAAGTGCTGTCAGGTAGTTTTATGTCAACATCAAGCTCAGAAATGACATTTGCAGATATTTAGTGTGGTGAGAGTGGGGGGGAGGGGGGGTAGAGTGCTAATGAATGCAGGTTTTTACTGATTTCACACAGACTTCAAGTGTTGTTAAAGCATATTTTAAGATTTTTATATTGCGACTTGATGGTTATGCCTTGATGGTTTGTTAAGTATTTGAGGCTACGTGACTTTTTTAGTTCGTATATATTTTATTTTTCAAACTGTTTATTCGGCTCTACTTTTAATCACTAAACAGTGATTGTTATCATAAAAATACAATTTCAAATATCATCGACTTATACTCGAAAGGCTTATTGTAAAAACTTGCTGCGACAATTTGTTTTCAAAAAATATTTTTTTTAGTTTCGTTATACAAAAATAACCATTTCGGGCGTGAATAGCGATAATTTAAAAAACACTTTGTATAAATAAACCTGCTCAAGGTAAGCTTTCCAAAAATGTGGTATTTTTCCAAAATGTTTTTCCTACACTAAGAAAAAAATCGCAACTTAAAATCGAAGTGAAGCCTTGTTGAATTTAAAATTTTTCAACTTTGAGCATTTCAACGTTAATGTAAGAATGAACTACGTTGAAATGAAGTAAAACCACTTTAAATCAACAAAAAACAATGTAGAAATTTATAATTGTCTTCAAAACAAAAATGTATTTTTTAATTTGAAAACATTCTTTGTTGAATTGAAAATGAACATTTTTGATCAACTTTATCAACTTTATTTTAACAAAGTCTACTTTGAATTGAAAATGTTTTACTAATAATTCAAATAAACAAAATTATTAATTTAAAAACGCATAACTTTAAATTAATAACCAAAATTTTTGATTCAAAATGGCAGCATTTATGAAATCATAATGAACATTGTTAAATATGCATTTATAATGAAACAATTTTAAATTAATAGTGATGCGTATTCAAATCAAAAACGCATTTTTAATTTGAAGTGGTTGGTTTTTAATTTAAGATTGTGCATCTGTTATTTAAAGTTGTGCAACTTTACATTAAAGTAGAACGTTATTGAATCGAAGTGGCAGCACTATCAATACACGAAGTAAACAATGCATGCTTTAATTGTTTGCGAACCAAAGTGCTTAAGGGGGTCTTCTCATTGAGCAACTTTTTTTTTCGAATTTTTTTTTTGCATTTATTTATAGCTTGGGTAGTTGTGAATATGCCCCTAAAAGGATTTTTAGAAATACTTTAGAAGATACAGCCTTTTTTGTGAAGCAAGGTCTTCGTCAAAATGAGCTATTTTTTTTTCGCCTCATTTTCGAACGAAGCGGCATAAAGTAACCACCGAATTCTGTTGAAAATGTTTATTGTTAGGTAAAAACGTGTTTGCACACAAATTCATACGAATACACATTTCTGCTTAGTTTAGGGGTTGAAGCATTTTTTGAGTCCAGGTGTTCTGAAATGATCTGAAAGCATCATTACTTCAAACTTTAAACGCGTTTATCTCGAAACCACGTTTTTCGAACTGGCGGCCATGATATCTCCAGTTCAACTGAACCGATTTTCATGAAACAAAGTGATATCGACGCAGAATTGTCACCATTCTCGGGTGAACCTCGACCATAATTTTAAAAAATTTGTTACTATTTTTTTTTTTACACTAAACTACAAAAAAAAAGCCCGAAATTGAATTTTTTTTTTTTGAATGGCCGCCATTTTGTCAAAAAAAATCACAAAATTAAGCTTGAGGTTCACCCGAGAATTACATCTATACTGATTATTACCCCGTGGCCGCCGTGACACCTTGTTTTTCACCACCAACTTTGAAGTCTCATTACTTTTTGAACAGCCCACGTATCGAGGCAAAAAAAATTTTTTTTATTTACTTTTACTTTGTAATACAATAAATAAAAAAAGTTTTCAATTATTCTTTGCGTTTTCAAATAAGAATTTTTTTAAAAAGGGTCCAAAAAACGGGTTTTGAATGAGAAGACCGCCTTAAAACCGCGGAATTTAATATAAAAAATATAATAATGGATAACGTCGACGTTGTTATCGATAATGAAGGTGGGATGAGTGTATTTATACCTCAGAAGGAATAGAGGAAATTTTTGTGATGACACCTGTGGTATATGAAACCACTGAAAATTGTTCGGAGTATAATGACGACAATGAAAAATTAAAATCCTTACTAAGTGAATTCAATTTTATTCAGCTTCTGCCTGCACTACAAAGTAAGTAAACTTTTTATTTATTATTATTGGCGTGGTCTGATACTTCGTTGATTCAAAGGTGCTAATGTGACATACAGATGTTTGCAATATATACACAAGGAAGATCTTGTTGAAGCTATCCCACATTTGGGACTTCGAGTAAAGTTTCGAGAGAAATTATTTATGTGGCGTAAATAAGAGGTGCTTTCTGCATTTCACACGTTATTCTATTAAAATTTAAAATTTGTTTCCATTGCAGTTCGCAATCGATGACGAAACTATGTCGAACCCGAGCAAAATAAAGGATTGGCTCAACAGGAATTCCCCAAATGTTTCTTCGCCTCCCTCTTTCAATTCATCGGTGAAAAGTGTTTTGAATATAGTAATTTAGAATTCTATTTCATATATTAATTTTATGGTTTGATTTAAAACATTATATATATATATATATCTTTAAGGACTTAGCAGATATATTAAACCGGACCTCTAAAAGACAATCCTGTTTGGAGTTATATACGAAACTTCAAAAACTGTCAAATAGTAACCGGGATGACATTATATTAATGATTATTAACATTATAATGGAAGAAATTATGACTCTATTGTGACTCTATTTTTAAACAAGAAGAAGAAAAAGATGTGTTAGACTTTAAATTATTCAAATTTAACAGAAGTATTATTACATTCCACGACAGGGAAAAAAGAATTCAAGCGGTAAGTTGTACTCCAAATACGTCAACGCACGAAGCAAAAATACGAAGAAGTCTGATGAATCTACAGCTGCTCCGGAATGTAAAGAAAAAACCACGAGGTGATTGAAATAGATGAATCTATAGACTCGAATTGGCAGGAAGTCTGCGAGAAATGGAAGAAGACTCATTTCTTAAGGCCCTATTCTCCTTCAGCTTGCTGTTTTTGGACCCTTTTTGAAAAAATTCTCATTTGAAAACGCAAAAAGATATTTGAATTTTGTTTTTTTATTGAATTAGTAATGAATGAAAGAAAATAAAAAAATTTTTTCGCCGCGATATAGGGGCTGTCCATAGATGATGGCACCGTCAAAGTTGGCCCTCAAAAAAAAAGGCATGGTGCTGGCGGCCACGATTCCGGCCCTCAGGAGCGTCTGAAAAAAAAAAATATAGGGTTATGATCAGCATAGATGTAATTCTGGCCCGTAGTAAAATAAAAATTTTGCGATTTTTTTTGACAAAATGGCGGCCACTTGAAATTGACAAATCGAATTTGGACCCATTTTTTTGTAGTTTAGTGTAAAAAAAAAATAGTAAAAAAAATCGCAAAATTATTTTACTACGGGCCAGAATGGTGACAATTCTACGTCGATTAAACTTTGTTTCATCCAAATCGGTTCAGTAGAACTGGCGGAATCGTGGCCGCCAGCTCGAAAAACGTGGTTTCGAGATAAACGCGTTCAAAAGCTAAGCAACATAAAAACTACTCATTTTAGCGGAGACATGACCCCACAAAAATGGCCATATCTTCTAAAGTATTTCGAATTTCAAAAAACCCTTTTAGGGTTATATTCTTAAATGTCCAAGCTATAAAAATGCAAAAAAGTCGAAAAAAATTTTTTGCTGAAAGAGAATAGGGCCTTAAGACAAAATGATGTTAAACGTCTAAGCAATTACGATTTTCTAAATACTTGGTCTAAATATAAGGATTCTCGAGCACCAGAACTTGTATGTAAAAAATTTGATTATGTAATAA
The DNA here is from genome assembly GCA_958299015.1 of Tetanocera ferruginea. Classification (NCBI taxonomy): domain Eukaryota; kingdom Metazoa; phylum Arthropoda; class Insecta; order Diptera; family Sciomyzidae; genus Tetanocera; species Tetanocera ferruginea. Next base: position 124,909,018 of record OY282644.1, on the reverse strand, counting down.
AATAAACACTGTTTAAATTATTTGTTTTTTAAGATAAAAATCGATTTTAATATTCTGTATCCAAATAAAGAACATATGTTGTAATCAAAGTGGGACAGTTTTAAGGAAAAAATAAAAATATACTTCGAAGATAACGTTCACAGTTCTTATTGCAAACAACTACTATCTCTCACAAAAACAACAAAAAACAAAGGTATGTTCAAACATAAAAAGTATATAAACTTTTATTGATAGCTTAAATTTTTTGCATAAGCTGAAAATCACATATTTCTTTTTCAACTTTTCAATAAGTTTTTTTGTTTCAATAAAACCATGTAAAAATATTTTGTTTTTTTTTTTTTTTATTTTCAATTATGGGGGTATAAGAATGATCCACTGTGCCATTGTGGTGACATAAGTTACAACTTTAAATCAACATTGACCGTTTTCAAATCAAAGAAGTGACATTTTCAAAATGAAGTTGCGCCACTTTGATTCAAAAACGTCAATTTTTGATTTAAAGTTTTTTTGGCTTTGAATCAAAGTGGAAAATTTTTGAAATTATAATGCACATTTTTGATTTAAAAACATAAGTTTTTTGTTTTGATGTTGGCCAATCTTGAATTGAATATGAGCACTTTCAAATCAATGACGTATTTACTTTGATTTCGGGTTAAAGTTGTTTTTATAATGCACGTTGTTGATTTAATAATTTCCCACTTTGGTTGCTTTTCAAAAGTGGTTTTTATTGATTCAAAGTGGAAATTTTTGATTTTAAGTTTTTTTTTCCCTGGGTGTACGAGGGGCTAACCAACGTTAATGGGCATATCCGTTGGCGGATTTTAAAATATTGAAGAGTGCAGATACTTGACTCGAAATTAGACACAAAATAACGTCTGCAATTTTCTCAGCTCTATATCCTATGCAAAGTTGTCATAAATTTCCAAATCATACCAACCTTTTTATAACCTAAAAAAAAAAGATGAAAAAGGTGAAGGTATATAACTTTGGGTAAGTTTTTTTCAAACGCTTAGAAATAAACGAATTTGGTTTAGAAAAGTATATATATGTAGTTGAGAGTCAATAAAAATAATTCAGCGATGGTACCTTAGCTTTGATGGTGAAGACAACCTCTTGGACTTCCTCGAAGTGATAGAAAAGCTAGACGAATTCCACAATTTGCCTCAAGAATTGTTGTTGCCTTTCCTCCTAACATTTTTTTGCAATAAAGCAATATCAAAATCGACTAGATAGCATTCGATGGAGAAGCTATCTAGTTTTAAAAACGTTTCTTCAAGCCAAAGAGATATTTCAATGTACTATACCGGCATTATTGTTAATCGACACTTCGACACACGACAGTAAACAAAAATAAGTAAAACGCACATTTTTAAAATTATTAGTAATATGAATATTTTTAAAACATTCTACGCCATGCAAAAATGAAAATGCAAATTTTTAAAAACAAAAAAAAATGAAACGTTTTAAAAACAAAAACGAATGTTTTACAGTGATAAAGTAGGATTAAATGAATATTTTCAAAAACATTTTACGCCATACAAAAATAAAAACGCACTTTTTAAATACACCCTAAAACAAAACGTTTTAGAAACAGAAATGAACATTTTAACTTATTAACTTGATTGAAATGCTATTTTAAAAATTTTAATAAAAAAATACATGTTTTTGTCAATATTTTCAGACACCTTTTAAGATGAGCATTTTTAAATATGTTTTGCTACAGTTAACTTATCGTTTACAATAGCTCAGAGAAAGTGTGCTAGACTGGTATGCAGAGAACGTAGGTTCGAATCCTGACTGTGCAAGTATTAAAAGCATTAATTTAATAATTTAAATTTTACTTCTAATTGTTTCATTAACTCTTTGATCAGATGAAAAAAACCCTCGAAATGACCTTCGTAAGATGTGATCAAACTTCATTAACTAAGTGCAGGCAATCGAGGCAATTAAAACCTCTCTTTAAAAAATCAAACGAATGTTTTAGCAGCTCATTTTTAAATGTTTATTGTAGAAAATCAAACGAACGTTTCAGAAGCTCTTTTTAAAATATTAATAAAATACTCTTTTTAAACGTTTTGAAAAGTAGCACGTTTCTGCTAGTTTTGAAAATTTTGTTTTCTCAGTGTTCTTTCTCAGATATTCTCGGGATGGCTTCTTAAATCATTGAAAGATAAACAGAAACACTGTATATTATGTTCAGTGCCCCACCGTATACCACAGTACCGACTCTGTTCCACCTGAATGCCCAAACCAGCAGAATTTTGAAGTACCGAACAGCCTACCTCTTGTTTTTTCTCAGGTATTCCTCTTTATCGAATACTGCGTACAAGACTGATTACCAACCAACTACCAAAGTAACTGGTAGTTCGATTAACAGGCGATTAGCAGCTAGTACCATATCGACTACCAGTTGGATAACCAGTTACCAACTAGATTACTAGACCGATTTCCAGCGCTTAACAGCAAATTACTTACAAGCTTACAGACGCCCACCAGCCGATTAGTAGGCCGCTTACAAGCCGACTACTGGCCCATTTGCTGACAATTACCAGTCAATAACCAGACTGATTAACAGTTGATTAATAGGTTGATTGCTGACTTATTTTTTGGGATCAGGGATCGGCAAATAGTCAAAAAGAATTTATTTAAATATTTATCTGACCAAGTGACCAAGTCTTAGGCGACAAACTTTTGTCGCACAGCATATCTCATTCTCATAAAACCAAATTAATGGTTATCCTTCAAATAAAGTGGTGACCTATCAAAATATTATATTTTAGTTTATTTTTAAATTTATTCAAAAGAAAGTTCGATAAACTTTCGAATAAAACTTTCATGAAAAAATTAATGTGTGAAATAATGGAACTTTAATTAGATTGTGTGGAACTCAAGAAAGTAGTCAGTGGACAACGATTGTTTGCATTCGTAGCAAGTTCAACGGTCGCATCCTTTCCGGGGCATCTGCGTGCACTATTGCGGTTATGATTCGGTCAGTGATGAACTGCGTAGTATTGGACAAGAAAGTTTTAAAAAGTGTATTTTTGTGATGAATGGTAAATTATACATGGCGAAATATTAAAAAAAAAATTATCAAAATTAAGATGTGTACAAAATATGAGCTTCATCCTACCACGAACACGCCCATTTGCCAAATAAAATAACAATTGATGTAGATCAATGTATTGTTAATAGGTTTATATTTGAATAGAGGTTTATACAGGAAGACACTTGGCATGCCTGTATGCATTAGCGCAACCAAAGGGAGGTTTCGGGGTTTCAACCCCCCAACCCCCAAAAATTATTGTAGTACCAAGCAAAATAGAATTAAATCAAAGTGGTTCATATGAAAAGCAAACACACATCTTATCAAATGAGTAAAAACCCCAAATATATATTTCAAATTGATTCTGTTTGATGTACAATCTACTAAATTTTCATGTTGTTTCCTTCAGACTGATTCTGATCTCTTGAGGGGTTCTTGACAATACTTCGATTTGAGTTGTCTCTTCAAGTTCTAGCTTGGAACCTACTAAAACGACTTGATATATTTGGATGAAAATGAATTCAAAAGTAATGCAAAATTAGAAAGCCTGAATTTTAAGAAAAGCGGTAGAGTCCCTCGCCACCGAGGTGAACAAGGAAATTTCTTCTTAGTTGTTATTTTTCGTTCTTTTTTTTTGTAATTATTTTTTAAACATAATACAATAATTCCGATTGATTTCTGCAACTGAGCAAAAATTTAAAATTCATAATTTTCCATCGCATTTTCCCGAATCTGTTTCATAAATATTTCTTTTAGTTGTCATATACTATTCGATTTTAAGAAATATGGGCTCATTAGAGAAAAAGATGTTGGTTTCATTTTGCTTCTGTTCATCCGTTATTCCAATGAGCAGAAATTAAGAAATACTGACTTAAATCGACATAATATCTTTTTTAACGAAAGTCTTTACGACACTCTTCCAAAAAGACAACATTCATTAAAATCTAATAATATTTGTGCAATTTTGAAGAATTTTCATGAAACTGATTTTGAAAATCCAATGAAAGATTATGATTAAAAAAATATTTTTCACATATACATACAGAAAGAGTTAGTATATTAGTGTTAAATATGACGATACCAAAAGTCGATTTTAAAGGAAATTTCATCGGTTATTTTGTTGGCGAGAGACTCAAACGATTTTTTTCATATTTCGGCTCTTGGTTTTACATCCCAAGGAGTCAGAAATTTTGTGTTTTATATTTTTGGAAATGAGCTCCATTTGTACTCATCAAAGGACGAATTTTAAGGCTAGCTATTGGTTATATTTACAACGAAGTGAAGTGTTCAGTCATTGTGGGGAGAAAAAATTGTATTTTCCCCGAGAAGAATTGAAAATATTGTAGCTCAAGCTTAAAAACCTTCGTTAAACATTCTTAGAACAAGAAAAAAATCCGTAAACGGCTGTAAAACTGGCGATTTCAAAACATTTTGGCCGATTCTAAAGACCCTAAACAACGCAGAAGCAAGTTCATTTTAAAATGACCGCTACAACTGCTGTACAGCTTCTGCACGGCCAAAATGACCTGACAGTGACATTTTGTTCGTTGCTTGGACCTTGTACAGTTGTACTAACAAATTTAAACTTTTACTCGGCGAGCAATCAAATTTTGAGGTAGAAACTCGATTTTTATATGCATTTTTATTTTTTATTTTCTTGCAAGGCTTTGGAAACAATTCAAATGTGCATTATTTCGATAAGTTTCGTATCCAAATAATAAAAGCATTTTTGGAAAAATAGATTCTGATATTCAATCTTGGTATTTTGACTTGCATATTTTGGTATATTTTTATATAAAAAGTATACAATTATAGCAATTTTTGAAATATTTTTTTATATTAATAAAATACTATTCATAAAAACTTAACAAAAATTTAAAATATGACTGTTTTTTAGGAGTTGGGTCGGTTTGAAAATTAATTTTGTTTTTTCCTTATGACATTGTACAATATGTCCAGAATATTCTCCCTAAAGCTTGAGTCCAAACTTATTTTTGCAAATTAGCTTTCCCTAAAAGTTATAACCAATCTTGTTAAAATTTGGAACCCTTCTACAAGATACATTATCTAGTGCTTCAAATATTTAGTTCTTATATTAACAAAAATTAGTTATCATATTCTTTGGTTGAGCCTTCGAAACCCACCTAGCCCAATAATTTAACCCATTAACACCCAAGAGTTGAAACTTATTGCTGTGATTTGAAGCCTTTGTGAAATTGATTTTATATATAAGTCCAAAATTTGATAGAAAACCCCCCCAAAAAAAAATCCTGGTTGCGCCCCTGCATGTATGTTACATAAAAACAAAAATGTGTAGAAAATATGACCACCTCGCATGTAATAATTACATATTTAAAAAGTAACAAGTAAAGAAAGTCTAAAGTCGGTCTAGGCCGACTATGAAATACCCTAAACCTACTTTTTCAATATACGATAATATTGTTGAAAATGGGTGGATGAAGCCCATACTTAATATGCATTTCAATTTTGATGAAAAATTTATACATTCCAAGTTTTATTCCTGTGGCTCACAGTTAATGCGTTTATTATGCTTTCGCTATGGGAGTTGGGCGTGTTCAATGACGGATTACTCACAATTTTTGAACACACCTTAGTTTTGGTATAAAATACATACATACCAAATTTGATCTCTCTATGGCAAACATAATCTTATTTATTCAGTTTTAACCTTTTTGGGTTGTATGGGAGGTGGGCGTGTCCGTGGGCGGATGACGTCCATTTTTCAAAACCATATTTTTTTTGTCATAAAAAACATATGTGCCAAATGTTATCTCTGTAGGTTAAACAGAGGCTTATTTATTGTGTTTTAAATTTTTGGGTTGTATGGGAGGTGGGCGTGTCCGTGAGCGGGTGACACCCATTTTTCGAAGACATCTTTGTGTTGATACAAAACACATACACACTAAATTTTATAGGTGTAGGTTAACTACGAGCTGAGTTATGCAGTTTTCAATTTTTGCGTTGTATGGGAGGTAGGCGTGTCCGTGGGCGTATGATGTCCATTTTTCAAAACCATTTTTTTTTTTGTCATAAAAAACATATGTGCCAAATTTTATCTCTGTAGGTTAAACAGAGGCTTATTTATTGTGTTTTCACTTTTTGGGTTGTATGGGAGGTGGGCGTGTCCGTGAGCGGGTGACACCCATTTTTCGAAGACTTCTTTGTGTTGATACAAAACACATACACACCAAATTTTATAGGTGTAGGTTAACTACGAGCTGAGTTATGCAGTTTTCAATTTTTGCGTTGTATGGGAGGTAGGCGTGTCCGTGGGCGTATGATGTCCATTTTTCAAAATCATCTTTTTCTTGTCATAAAAAACATATGTGCTAAATTTTATCTCTGTAGGTTAAACAGAGGCTTATTTATTACGTTTTCAATTTTTGGGTTGTATGGGAGGTGGGCGTGTCCGTGAGCGGGTGACACCCATTTTTCGAAGACTTCTTTGTGTTGATACAAAACACATGCACACCAAATTTTATAGGTGTAGGTTAACTATGAGCTGAGTTATGCAGTTTTCAATTTTTGCGTTGTATGGGAGGTAGGCGTGTCAGTGGGCGGATTCCAAAAATATTCAATAGTGCAGATCCTTGGGTTCATGTGACCATGTGTACCAAGTTTCATCCAATTATCTGTACTCCTTCTTCTTATCCTGTGTATACGGACCACACAGACGGACAGACGGACGGACGGACGGACAGACATGGATAGCTCGACTCACGTGGTGACGCTGATCAGGAATATATATACTTTTCTATACCGGACTTGCTTCTTTCTATGCGTTACAAACGTTTGCACAAAGTTAATATACCCTGACCTTTCAGGTTTAGGGTATAAAAAGTATAGTAGACCGACTTTAGACTTTCCTTACTTTTTTTTTTCTTTCTCTAAATTATCGATTTAGTCATATCCGTCTTTCTGCGTTTGTTTTTATTTAAGAGAGCATTAATTTTAGAAAGCATTTAACACACCTCAATTTTTGTAGAACTACACCTCTAGAAATTAAATAATATATTTTATGAATACAATTTGAAAAATTTAAAATTCTCATTCACATCGTATCCAACACAAAAGCTTCTTGTTCATAATTAAGAGTACTTTAGGATATGCTTAGTCAGCAGCTGACCTTGAATCTAGTTATTTCAATTTGGGAAAATTTTTCTTTAAAACCTCAACTACTAGCAGCGTTTGTAGCTCCCGACCTTCCTCTTCCTGTGAAGCTACTATTTTCAACTACCATTTTCTACTACTATAGCAAAAGTACTAGTATTAAAGTTAACAAAAATAAACAAAGCGGCAATAATTTTCCTTGCTTTATTTTTGCCAACAGCAACAATTTTCCAACTCACTACATTGCTTCATTTGCGCTTTTCATTAAATTAAAAAAAAAAACAAAAAAAAATAACAAAAACAAAATAAAAAAATATAAAACAACTCCATGAATGTGTAGCCTTGACGAAAGAAGCACGATTACATGTACTAGAGCTGAGTTATGCCATGGCACACATACAACACACTCATACACATACACACACACATATATATATATACTCACACATAGCTAAACCCAACTCAACCACACACACATATAAACACAGATAGAATTATTTCTCAACTTAATTAAGAATAAATTCGTTCCCTCTTAAAATGACGCGTCGAGAATAACAAAAACGTTTCAAGTGCAATTTACGGTAATAGAAAGTAAAGCACCAGCGGCTGTTTTAAAACAGTGAAGCAGAAGAAGAGTTTTTATTATACTACAGAATTTTGGTTAGCAGCATGATTTTTTGAGGGTCGTTGAGATTGTTTGCAGCTTTTAAACTATTGTTATAAAACAATCAGCTGACAAAAGGGTCCAACCAAATGTGTGAAGCACTGTCACTTAATAAAAAGAAAAAACCATATAAGTGAACTAATGTAGTTTCTACTAGGTGAATTAGTAGGTTAGCCCAAAAGTGCAGCTTATTTTGATATTTTTTAAGACATACTATTAGGCGAATGTGAATAAATTTACACGTGAAAAGGATTTTGGAAAGTCATTTGTTATCCTGCAAATCAATTAATTATGTCCATTTTTCGTTTGCGGTAATTATCATTAGACTGAACACAAAAAAGTACACAATAATTCTGTGTCGACAAGGAATAACAGCTAAACTCATTTTCAAAATTTCAGACGAGCATTTTTTAGATTAAAATTGCTACCTTATATCAGGGTAACCTTACTTTTGCTGTTTAGATTTGATGGCCTAAACATTCAATTTTGAAGGAACAATCATACAAATTTGCGTGCAGGTGTATTTCCTTGCGAAAAAAGCAATGAATGAAATAACCTCACTTTGTCCTAACTCGACTTTAGCGGTTATTCCTTGTCGACACAGAATTGTGAATTTGTACATGATCTCCATGAATCGCTTTCAAGAATTTTGGTACAGTAACCAATTACATGAGTCACATGTATTCCTCATGATGATATTAATGTGCAAAATACACAAAAGCAACAAACACGGAAACATGAATATTTCATAAACATTATGTTAGAAGTTCATTAAGTGTGTGTATAAGATACATGAACCAATGAGAAATATAGTAAATGGCAGAAAAAAGGGAAAATTAATCACTCATAATTTTCGTGAAAAAAAACGCATGTACAAATACAAGAAGAATAAGAACAATTCATGAGATAAGTGACAAAAATTCATGAATCTCTCATGTACATAAACATGGGGAACGAAACTTCTTTATGAGTTTATTGACAGAAATTCATCTAATCCATGTACAAATACAAGATCAGCAAGACTAATTCATACGATCACAACCAAAAATGCATGAGTCTCATGTAATTATACAATGTAAGCGTGAACTTCTTAATGCATTTAGTGATCAAAATTCATACATCCTATGTACATTAGGACAGGTCGATTTTGGCACATAATCAGAACTGATCAACTGGGTTAAAATATTCTTTGTATCATTTTAATAATCTTCACATAAAAATTTCACGATGCACTAATCCTTAAGCTTCTGGTAATTATTGAAAAAAAAAATGTGTCTTTGTAATTATACCCTAAACCTGAAAGGTCAGGGTATATTAACTTTGTGCAAACGTTTGTAACGCATAGAACGATGCGACTCCGGTGTAGAAAAGTATATATATTCTTGATCAGCGTCACCACGTGAGTCGAGCTATCTATGTCCGTCCGTCCGTCCGTCCGTCCGTCTGTGTGTTGTCCGTATACACAGAATAAGAAGAAGGAGTTGAGATAATTGGATGAAACTTGGTACACATGGTCATATGTACCCAAGGATCTGCACTATTGAATATTTTTGGAATCCGCCTACGGACACGCCTACCTCCCATACAACGCAAAAATTTAAAACTGCATAACTCAGCTCATAATAAGTCTACAACAACAAAATTTGGTATGTGTGTGTTTTATACCAACACAAAGATGTCTTTGAAAAATGGACGTCATTCGCTTACGGACACGCCCACCTCCCATACAACCCAAAAATTGAAAACGCAATAAATAAGCCTCTGTTTAACCAACAGAGCCAAAATTTGGCACGTATGTTTTTTATGACAAGACAAAGATGGTTTGGAAAAATGGACTTCATCCGCCCATGGACACGCCCATTTACAATTAATTTTTTTTTTTTTAAAAGTGGGTTTAGGGTATTTAATAGTCGGCCTAGACCGACTTTAGACTTTCTTTACTTGTTTTTTTAACGTTCAGTTGCATATTTGCACAAGAGTCCACACGAAAGCAACGACATAATTTGAAAACAAACTAGCTCTAATATTTGTGAATACAGTTGAACTTCGATTAACCGTGACTCTATTTACCGTGATTATCTATTAACCGTGATGCTGAATGGTTGATTTTTTACCTCTATTAACCGTGATTTACCTCTATTATCCGTGATGGTCGGCAAAATTAGCAGTCCTGTTGGCAACACCGGTTCGTGGTGAGTGCCAGAGCGCATATAACGCATACAATCGAAAAAAGCAAAAGTATCGGTTGCCTATCGTTGATATGACTGCTTGTTTGTTTTTTTCGTATAATACACACACATCTCTCATATCAAAATTCGGTGATTCCCCTTTTTCATAAAACTGTAATTTTCATATGCATCAAATTTCATATTCATTCATCAGTGTGAAATTTGATCTGTCAAGACGTGTTTTCCTTACATCATGCCACCGCCAAAAACTAAATCCGCGAAAAGAGCAAGAAAGGTTCTTTCAGGCATTCAAACTGTATCCTATTTAATAAAAAACAAAGATCGGATTTTAAAATTTTGCTCCGATACTGATTCAATGCTTGGCCTTAAACACAGATATACACTAAAAACATCCGAAAATCCAAAAGTTGATTTCGCAACATATGAATGGTTTCGGCAAGAAAGATTTAAGGGAACTCCAATTTCAGGTAAGTTAACTGAAATCGAGCTATTGTATGAACTTAAACTGAAATTTGCTTCTGAACTTCAGGCGAAATGATTGTCGAAAAGGCAAAAATTTTTCATTTGAAGTTAAACATGAATTCAGAGTGCACTTATTCATTTGGTTGGTTGGATAAATTCAAAAAACGTCATGGAATCCGTCGACTGAAATCTACGGAAGAAAAGGAGTGTGCTGATTATGAGTCTGCTACGATGTTTGTGGACGACTTGAATGAAATCATTAAAAACGAACAACTTACAACTGAACAGATCTACAATGCAGACGAAACCAGTCTATTTTGGAGGTGTTTGCCTCAGAGTTTTTGGCTAGTGGTAATGAATATTCTATTGAAGGGTACAAGGAATCCAAGGAGAGAATCACAGTGCTAGTTTGTTCAAATGCTGCAGGAACTCACAAGTGTGAATTGATGATAATAGGAAAAAGTGCCCACCCAAGAGCTTTAAAAAACGTTGAACACCTTCCTGTGATTTATAAATCAAATAAGAAAGCTTGGGTAACACAACAGCTATTTCTGGAGTGGTTTAATCAAAATTTTAAACCAGAAGCAAAGGAACATCAACGGCGCATCGGTCTCAAAAATAACTGTAAAATACTTTTACTATTAGACAACTGTCCAGCACACCCAGATGTAAATGCTATGATAGCTGAAAACGTTACAATAAAATATCTTCCACCAAATTGCACGTCCTTGATTCAGCCTATGGATGCAGGAGTAATTCGGAGCTTCAAATGTCACTACCGTTAACTGATCGTTCAAAAACTTGTTGGTGCTAATGACAGACGTGAGTTCGTTAAATCTTTGAAAATCTTTGTGGGCAGCCGCCGCTTCGTGGGACTCTGTAACTCCACAAGTTTTAAAAAGAGTTTGGAATAACTTACTATCCCATAATGAAGATGCTTCAAATAGCCTCGTTGATATACAAACAGATATAACCATACCGTCTGGATATACGATTGATGCTGTCGAAAAGTGGATGGTGTGCGACTCTGATGTCGCTCCGTTTGCTATTATATCTAAAGACGAAATCGTAGACATGGTTACCCAAAGCCAAGAAGATGAGCTTGATTCAAATTCCGAGGAATCAGATGGAGGAAATGCGGACGAAACGCCTACATTGGCTCAGGCAATAGAGGCTAGCAGTATTTTGTTAAGTTTTTTAGAAAATTTTAATTGTCCAAGTATTTCAGAAGCAGATAAAATGCTAATATATCGCATACAAACTCATTTGTTGGAAGAACAATCAAAAGCTAAAAACATAAGACAGACTTTCATAAAAGATTTTTTTAAATAAATTTATGTATTCCTAGAGATATGACAAGTTGTTTATAGACGCAGATTAACATGTTTTTGTCAAATATAAATAAAAATAATAAAATTTATGCATGTAAAATTTTACCTCTTTTAACCGTGATTTTCGGTTATCCGTGATTAGCCCGGTCCCGAGCATCACGGTTAATCGAAGTTCAACTGTAATTACATAAAAATAGTGTACTCTTTTATGATCTTAAATATAAGTGGAATGAGATCATGTAAAGTTGAATGAAAACGGCACTGCTTAATACATAGATTCATATATGAGTACACTCAGAAAAAAGTGTCTCGGAATATGATAAAAATGGCATCATATTTAGAGAAAAATGGTATAGACTTTGCTCCAGAGAATGCTTTTCTCTAATTGCGATACTAAAAATTCTCTAAAAATGATAAAAAGCTCCCATGAAATAGAAAAATATATCGTGTTTAGAGAAAAATACTTTTCATTTTTGAGAAAATATTTGTTTTTATTGAAGAAATTACTTCTCATAGTGAATTTTTTATCAAAATATAAGAAAAGTTTTTCATTTTCAATAAAATTTCTCTATAAATGAGAAATTTTTGGTGCGAGAAAAATACTTATCATTATTAGAGACATTAAAATATTTCCATTTCCTAGAAGTAAAGAAATATTTCTTCGAAAATGTGAAAATTTATTATAATTGAAGAAAATTTTATTTGAAAAAGAGAAAATTTCTATATCAAAAATAGAGAAATTTTTTACGGGAGCAAGGTATGTGTTTTTTTTTTCTCAGTGTACACTCAGCTTATGAACAGAAACCAGGCACCGAAAATAACTGTTATTTTACAATTTTCAAATGAAAAAGATATAATGAAAAAATTGTCGAAGGACTTTTTCAAATATACCGTTATGATAAAAATGGCCTCAGCTTTACGAATATTAAGTGCCTTTTAAATTTTCGACTGATTCCGTAAAAGTTCAAACTAAACTGTTATTTTTTGCCTTTTATTTTTTCCAGCAAAAATAACGGTTACTTTTGACTTTTATTTAATCGGTCAAAAATAACAGTTATTTTGTGACTTTTATTTTTCGGTCAAAAATATCAGGCAATTTATGTTTTTTTAAAGACCGCTTGAAAGGTTAAAAAATTATTGATATCATGTATAAAATGTGCGCATTTTAAAACGAAAATAATGATCTTAATAGTGTTTAAGTCGGTAAAACGGCCTTTGAAAAAATACAAATTGCCTGATATTTTTGACCAAAAAAATTTGAGGCAAAAAATAACTGTTATTTTTTACCGATAAAATAAAAGTCAAAAGAAACTGTTATATTTGCCCGAAAAAATATAAGGCTCAAAATAACTTTTATTTTTGTCGGAAAAAATAAAAGTTAAAAGATAACAGTTAATTTGTGACTTTTTCGATAAAAACCATAACCGGTACGGTCCCTGACAGAAATACATAACCAGTTTTAGACATACGTTTTAACCAAGGACCGTACCGGTTATGGTTTTTATGAAAAAAGTCAAATATTAACTGTTATTTTTTAACTTTTATGTTTTCCGACAAAAATAAAAGTTATTTTGTGCCTTATATTTTTTCGGGCAAACATAACAGTTACTTTTGACTTTTATTTTATCGGTCAAAATTAACAGTTATTTTCTGCCTTTTATTTTTTCGGTCAAAAATATCAGGCAATTAGTGTTTTTTCAAAGACCATTTTACTGATAAAAAAACTATCGATACCATTATTTTGGTCTCATCGGTGATCACGTTTTACATATGGTATCAAAAGTTTTTTAATCGGACAAGCGACCTTTAAAAAAACACAGATTGCCTGATATTTTTGACCGAAAAAATAAAAGTCACAAAATAATTGTTATTTTTGACCGATAAAATAAAAGTCAAAGGTAACCGTTATTTTTGTCTGAAAAATTAAAAGGCAAAAAATAACAGTTAATTTTTAACTTTTATAGAATCAGTCGAAAATTTTAAAGGCTCTAAATATTCGTGAAGATGAGGCCATTTCTATCATAATGGTATATTTGAAAATGTCCTTCGACAATTTTTTCATTGTGTCTTTTTCATTCGAAAATTGTAAAATAACAGTAATTTTCGGTCCCTGGTTTTAACAACTTTGATTTATTTATAATAATTGTTCTGTTTCTACGAATTTTGTCGCTATCCAACAACTTGTTGCAATTAAATGTTTTTTTGCAATTGTTGTAACTCTCTTCATACACTCAAGCACACACAATACACTCAACTCGGATATAAATTCCAAAAAGTCTACAAAAAATTACTCCAAAAAGTAATTTTTATGTGTGTTTTATGATGACTCATTAAAAGTCTTTATTATGATAAATAAATTATTGCCAAAATAATACTCATAACAGCGTCATTAATTTGCCTGCGTTTTGAAAACTCATAAAAGAAACTCATGAAAGTCTTAAATATGAATCTTTAAAGTGTTATAATGATGAGTTCAAATATAGTCATAAAACAGTCATTATTATGAATCTCATTTTAAGGCCCACATCTTTCGAAAACGTACTCATAAATGAGTCTTTTTGAGCGCATTATGATGATAAAACCTTACTTATATGAGTCTTGGAAGAGGTTTTTAAGAGACATTATGTTTGCTTGGTAGTGTTCGCATTCAGAAATTTTGTGTACGACAGATTTGTGAACGATTTTATGCATAAACATCAAATTTTTTTAAATTTTACATGAGCTAGTGTATGAATACACTCAAGTCATGTATAATTGCTTGAAACCTATGTACAAGCACAAATAATCAGTGAATTATAAATTTATGTAGGTTTTTATGAACACATAAATAATAGGGGTATTCCCACTGCCTTGGGTAGTTCGGTAGATTGGCAAATGCAATACATTTTGTTTTTGTAAAAGTGCCATTCTACCCAAGTACCCATCTACCAATCTACTCTAGCTGACCACCTGACTTGTTTGGGTACACGGTTAAAAATTTTGGACTAGTTTTTAATCCAAACTTTGGTTGAAAGGAATTTTTAATCCTATAAGTACTATTTTTTTATTCCATATTTTAGTTCAATTTTTTTTAATCCGAAAAATTTTAAGTTTAAGACTATTTTTGGACTACAAATTTGCATTAAGGTAGTGTTTTCAGGAAAAAGTATTTATATTATTTAATAGCTGATTACAATGCAGCAGTGGCAGTGACTGGAAATTACAATCTAGAAGTGGTAGCGTCAGCATCAAAAGCAGTCAATGTGGAATTTTTCTTAGTAGTTTAATTATTTGCATGTTGGCAGTACTGATTACTGCCAATGCTGCTATATAAGTCTTACCATTGAACAACAGTATTCCTAAAATAACAGCTGATCAATGCCACTGCCACTGACGCTGCCACTGCCGCATTGTTATTCAGGTATAAGATTGAAAACTACTACTACTACGAAATTCAAGCTAAATATAATTCTCAATGTTGTTAAAGCATCCGAAATTTATTTTTAATTAAATGAAAAAAATTGTTTATTAAAATCTGAACCAAAATATTATATACATTATAACAGTAAACAGTGCTTAAACCTTTGTGGATTAAATAGTAATCCTATTTGGATTACAATATTTTAAACTTTGTTGGACTAAAATCTAATCCTTTTTGGATTAAAGTATTTTAAGCTCTCTGTGGATTAACAATTATTCCTTTTTGGATTTAGAAATTTTAAGCTTTTTGCGGATTAAAAATAAATCCTTTTTCGATTAAAAAATGTAAAACCTTTCATTGGATTAAAAAATAATCTTTTTTTGGTCGTGTCCTATATGTAAACCAAAAAAGTTTAAAATTTAGTCCAAGATTTTTAGCCGTGTAGATTGATTGAGTACTTTTTTCATGGGCAACCTACCTTTTCCAAAAGTAGGCAATAATTAAATGCTGCAAAGTTCACGTTAAAAATTACTCCTATATAAAATTACTTTTTTACGCCCGTACAATGGCCTAAATTTTGCGCTCATAAAATGACATAAATAATATGGTGGCAACTCTTTTCTGGCTGTCACTCATCTCTCATCAGCTGTTATTTTACAGAATACTCAATTGTAGTTAAGTGTGCTCGCAGTAATCAAAAGTACTCAATCTACCCGTACCCAACTACCTAAGTCAGTGTGAATAACCCTAATGTAAATTTTCAGTGTAGGTATTATGGTATAGTTCTTGTGGCAGCCGTGGTCGTGCGTGCTTAGTGTACGTGCGAACCAACGGATGGATCTCGAGTTCAAATCCCACCTCGGGCAAACATTTTTTTAAAAAGAAGAAAATTGCTCGGTCAAAGTCTTTTCAAGGACTGAAATGGCCAATTTGTGTGTTGTTGTTGTGTATTATAAGCATCGTTTAATGGGGGACATGACAATGGCCGTTTTTTTTAAATCAACTTTTTTCTATTCTTCTAGAATAGAATATTATTCTTAGAAAATATTCTTAAGATTCTAAGAAAAAAAATTACATGGAAAAATTCCTACCTGCCGGTTCAAAAGTTACAGCCGGATTAGTGAGAGCGCATTATCATTTTTCCTTGCATTTTTTTTTTTGTTCACAAATTTTGAACGAGTTTATCTTGAAACCATTATAATTTCATTTTTTGACGAATTTTTTTTTTTTTTATTTTTTTAAACTATCGATTCGCTATCGATTTTTTATGAATATTTAAAGTCAACGTTTTTTTCGAAAAAACACACTTTCAAATTTCGAACATCACCAAAAATTGAAAAAAAAATTTTAAAAAAGCTCCTGTCATACGATAACCATTTTTGTTAAAATTTTAAAAAGTAATTTTTTTTTTCATATCGAACAATTTTTGCGACTCCCAGCGCTGCAACCACGAGGCTCCGTTTTTTCTCTATTTTTTTAAAATTTTTTTTTATTTTATTTTCTTAAACTTTATTCGCTATCGATTTTTTATGAATATTTAAAGTCAACATTTTTTTTCGAAAAAACACACTTTCAAATTTGGAACATCACCAAAAATCGAAAAAAAAAATTTTTAAAAAGCTACTGTCATACGATCATAGCTGTTAAATAATGATTAGTAATCGTATTCATTAGTAATTAGATTATTTTTATTAATAATTTGAAATAATTGATTAAATACGATTCTTTTCGGTTTGGCTCAGTAATCAAGCGATTACGATTACAAATAATCAAATTATATATACGATTACTTGAAATTACGGAAATAATCAAAAAGAATCAAAAGTAATCCACAAAAAAAGTTCGATTATTTTAAAAGATTACTTTTGATTATTTTTGATAATTTTAAGAATTTTCGATTCTTAGGCTCAAATTTTGAAAATAATCAAAAAGAATCAAAAATAATCATTAAAAATAATCTGATTATTTTTGTTGATTACTTTTGATTCTTTTTGATTATATTCGTAATATAAGGTGATCATGATTATAATTTCATTATTTGTTATCGTAATCAATTACTTATCAAAAACTTTTACCTAAGGATTATATAATGATTATAATTCTTTTGGAAAAATAATCTAATTGATTACTAATCGTAATCGAAATTTAACAGCTATGCATACGATAACCATTTTTGTTAAAATTTTAGTAAGTAATTTTTTTTCCATATCGAACAATTTTTGCGACTCCCAGCGCTGCAACCACGAGGTCCCGTTTTTTCTCTGCCGCCAGTTTGTAGCTCTATAAAACCATGTTGGAATGAAAAATATATTTTTTTGAATTTTTTTTCTTGTAATTTGTTAATTCTCTGCAAGAATAAAAATTGTGGAAAAAAGTTTGTTTTTGACTGAGTTATGATTTTTTAAAATAAGGTTTGTTTTCTCTGCCGCGAATGTTATGTTAAACCTTAAATGCTTTTTATATGTGGAGGGGGGGCGGTGGATTCAAAACCTATGAACAACATGTAGGTCAAAGGTCAAAGAGTCTCAAGATTAAATAATTTATTAAACAAATGGTTGCCTGTTTGACATTTTAAGGGACAACACGGGGAGATTTAAATCGACTTGAGCTAGTCTCGCCCGATTGTAGTTGCTATGTGAATATCTTGATCAAAATGCATGTCATGAATTTTGTTCTTAATAATGTGACGTCATAGATTTTTTAAAACTCAAAATGAGGAAAAATAACATGCGTTTGTTGTCGTGAAATAAAATTTTCTTAATCACTTATATACTCTATGTAATAATATCATGCAACGAAATTTCATTTTTGTTGCAGTAGATGATTTATCCTTTATCTGTAAATTTCGTTTTTTTATTTTTGTTGTGAGATCAAGTATAATCCATTATTTCCGTTTCAAAACATTGAGTGTTGATAGAGATAAAAATTTTTACATTTTCGATTTTAAAGCTGTCTCAGGACATCATACAATTTTTGTTTATTTTTTTTAAAGAAAACAAAACAACAGCCATTAGCTATGTTTAATAAGAAAAAATAATTTCTTGCAACTTTTATGTTTTGTTATATCTTTATTTTTGTCATAATGTTGTAGCTTTTTTTATTTATGTCATGAGATTAAAAACTGAATCTTAGCCGTCATATCATAGCTCATAATCGCACCACGTATACTTAACGAGCTGTATGTATTTCCATGCAACGGTGTTGCATTTTTCATTCCATTTTTCTATGTTAACCTGCATGGTAAGACATAACGTTGTTGTAGATCCCAAAATATAAACTCAAACTAATGAGTGTAGCTAAAATTTTCTTTAACTTAAATGTTACTTGTCTTATCATTACTTCATGCAGTCTGGTCTTAAATATATTCATAATTTAAAATTATCGCCTATCAAGCGCGTTATGAAAATACCTTGAATCATTTACAAGTTACTTAACATAACTCATAACCAAGATTGCGCCAAGGAAGTTAGAGCGCGGAAGCTCATGTCAACCAAGAGTAAATCAAACACCATGTTTTTTTTTTTTGCATATGAAATATAACAACATGAAAACGTAAATTTTACTTGCAAAGCGCGTGCTTAAATAAAAAAAACACTTTCGCCGAAAATTCCATTAAAAAATGCCGAAATAATAAAAAAACCTGTCAATTTATGCAACCACCCACACAGCTTTAACCGAAAATGATGAATTGCAATGGGAAGGGAAATAAAAATAAAAATAAAAAAAAAAGAAAAAACAGCAGCAGCAACAACAAGAAAAAGGCACTAAATACCAGCGCATCCCTTAAAAAGAAAAAAAAAAAAAATTAAACTTTTAAACTGAACAACAAGAAAATATTATAGCACGTAGGTGAGGAGAAGAATGGAATTTTAGCTGATTTGCTGTTACGCATTTTAATATAAAGTATCTAATATCTAGTATCTGCTGTTGCTGCTGCGGCTGTATCTGCTGTTGCTTGCTCCCACACACATACTCCAAGCGTTGATCTTATGAATACAAATATGCAACTTATGCCAATGCGGCGAACGGCATGTAATGAACTTGTTATTGTTTTTGTTGCTGTTGTTGTTGGAATTGTTATTGTTGTTTTTGTATTTATTGTGGTGTGTGTTTTTTTTTGTTTTTTTTTTGTTTTTGCATGCTTATTCCCTTTTTTTTAATATGCTAAATCAACAAAATAAGAGCACAAAAAATCATCAATCAGCAGAATTTTTTTTTGTCAACGTCGCACGTTCTACAACAACGTCAACAGGGGCAAAAAAAAAAGAACAATTTCATATTAAAAACAAAAAATAAGAATTGCCTAATGTTGGTAGGATTGGCAGCGGTAACATGTTGCCATACAGCTTATTCGGCTTGTACTTCAAACTCTGCTGATGACTTGCTTATATTAAGAAGAAAAAAAAAACAGTAGCTGCGGGAAATTGCGAAAATGCTTAAAAATTTTCTTATCCCAGCAGTAATATAAGCACACAAAAAAGGGTTAAAACCAAAAAAAAAAAAAAAAAAAAAAAAAAACAAAACTCTTATAAAGCTGTCCAAATGGATATCTACCAACATGTTGCATGAGTCGCATGCTGATGCTTGCTTGTTCGGTCGGTGCTCACGTCTGAGCTCCGGCTGACATTTGAAGGATGGCGAATTCATTTCATTTTATGTGTTGCTTTTATTTAGTTTTTTTTTTCTCTTTATCCTGTTTTTTTATGCCATTTTTGGCTTTACACTTCAGCTATTTTAAATAAATTTACATGCTTTGTTCGAAAAAATGTCGAC
The DNA here is from genome assembly GCA_958299015.1 of Tetanocera ferruginea. Taxonomy (NCBI): domain Eukaryota; kingdom Metazoa; phylum Arthropoda; class Insecta; order Diptera; family Sciomyzidae; genus Tetanocera; species Tetanocera ferruginea. The sequence continues at coordinate 124,889,025 of OY282644.1, read as the reverse complement.
GCAAAAATTTAGGCGTTAGCGTCAAGAAGTTCTTGAATTTTTTTCACAAATACTGAAGTTGTTTTTTTTTAAGTCGAGTTACAACTACTGGTTGACACAAAAAGATTTGAAGATAAAGGTAGTGTGGAGCTTTCATGAGTGTCATGTGTTGACAACACCAGAATCAGCTGCAGAACCTGCAACTGACTTTGATGCTATAAATGTAGAATTTTTAAATTTTGTTGTCAGCTTAATGAAAATGCTGACATTTAACAACCCCGCTGCACACCTAAACTTAATTAGAGACAAAAACAAAAAATTCCTGTCATTGCTTGATATAGTCTTCCAGCCATATTTGGTGACTCTAAATTATACCCTTCTTCTCTGCTGCCCTACAATTTAATACAATTTTTAGCAGCATACAATTTAAGCGTTTTAACACCTCTTGCGTGGTCGCTGCCACCTACAAAAAACAACAATACTTTAATTACTGCTACGCCTTAACAGTGTGCCGCAAATAGGGTGCGTAGATGCTTTAAGCTGTCAGCAGTAGGTTAATTTCATGAATAAATTTAGGCATTTCCTGGCAACATGCGTTTTTATTTTAATTATTCAAAGCTTCTGGCATATTTAATTCGCTTGATTTAAATTTTCATATAATAAGTCGGTCAACTCACATACAGAGAGGAGTTGCTGATTTTAAAAGTTTAAATACATATTTTTGTGACACTGAGAAAAAAAAATTGTTGTATCAACCAAGATTCGCTAAAAGTTAGCAAACAGCATACTTGCTTATGGCAAAATAAATATTTGGTTATCGAAAATAAATTATTTATTTGAACATTCGACTTGTGTCAAAAACGAGCGGAAAAAATACTCAGTGAAATTACAAATAATTTTAAATTTTATAAATTGTTTAAATGAATATTTTATATTTTGTTTGTTTTTTGTTCTTATTTTTTACTTTCGGGTATTAAAATTTTAAATAGCAGGAAAAATTGCAAACCGTTAAAATTAATTTAATTTTCATCATTAGGAATCGAACCCGGAACCCATTGCATAAGAGTCGAATGCTTTAACGTCGTAACGTACTTCTACTGGCTCATGAATGAACAAAAAGACAAATTAAACACAAACGAACGAATATTTCAGGTTAAAATAGCATCAACTGAGATTTGCTTATCATAAACAAATCATATTTTGTCTGAAAACGCATTATATTTACACAAAATTAAATTACATTGTACGAACCATGTGATCACCTGTTCCATACTTTACGAAAAGGCACGATAACGTTTGAATAAAACAGCGAATTGCTGATGAAAGCTCAGAGTATTCCTTTTTTTGCATTTAGTTCATGGGGCACATTTTAATTTATTCTGAACTTATTATTCTCTTGGAAACCACACTGAGAAAAAAACACATACCTTGCTCCGGTAAAAAATTTCTCTATTTTCGATATAGAAATTTTCTCTTTTTTAAATAAAATTTTCTTAAATTAGAATAAATTTTCACATTTTCGAAGAAATATTTCTTTACTTCTAGGAAATGGAAATATTTCAATGTCTCTAATAATGATAAGTATTTTTCTAGCACAAAAATTTCTCATTTATAGAGAAAAATTTATTGAAAATGAAAAACTTTTTTTATTTTTTCATGAAAAATTTACTAAGAGAAGTATTTTCTTCAATAAAAACAAAACTTTTCTCAAAAATAAAAAGTTTTTTCTCAAAAAACGATATAATTTTCTTTTTCATGGAAGCTTTATACCATTTTTAGAGAATTTTTAGTATCGAAATTAGAGAATAGCATTCTCTGGAGCAAAGTCTTTACCATTTTTCTCTAAATATGATGCCTTTTTTATCATATTCCGATAAGCACTTTTCTGAGTGCAGCATTATACATATCGATCCTACACTGAGAAAAAAACACATACCTTGCTCTGGTAAAAAATTTCTCTATTTTCGATATAGATATTTTCTCTTTTTCAAATAAAATTTTCTTAAATTAGAATAAATTTTCACATTTTCGAAGAAATATTTCTTTATTTCTAGGAAATGGAAATATTTCAATGTCTCTAATAATGATAAATATTTTTCTCGCACAAAAAATTTCTCATTTATAGAGAAATTTTATTGAAAATGCAAAACTTTTCTTATTTTTTGATAAAAAATTCACTATGAGAAGTATTTTCTTCAATAAAAACAAATATTTTCTCAAAAAAAAAAATATTTTTCTCTAAAAATGATATATTTTTCTATTTCATGGTAGCTTTTTATCATTTTTAGAGAATTTATAGTATCGCAATTAGAGAATAGCATTCTCTGGAGCAAAGTCTATACCATTTTTCTCTAAATATGATGCCTTTTTTATCATATTCCGATAAGCTTTTTTCTGAGTGTATGGAATAATATATTTTAAACTAGCGAATATAACCCGGTGTTACTCGGGGTTGTGCCTCGATCGCAGAAAAAGGACGATTTTCAAAACTGCTCTCATTTTAACATTTTTTAAAGTATCAATTAAATTTTAAAATTTTTTAAAATATAGTTTTATGGGGTTTTTCCCCCTCCTTCCGACGAAAGTGTTAATTCATATTTCCGCAAAACTATACCTGCCAGATATGATTAAAAAAAAATGAATTCTTCAACGTCTCGATCTGACGTCTGGTTTTTGAGGAAAATGGTTATCCAGTTTGAAAAAAGTCATTTCGAGAAAAATGTGTTTAAAGTTTTTATTAACATGCATTTAATATGCAATTTTATCTCAAAAAAATTCCAATTTTAAAAAATCCTTTAACCATCGATTCGATTTGTCGATACTGTTCGGTTAATTTTTTTTCATCTTTAGTCTTTGGTTCTTGACTTCGTTTGCCTTCGGCTCATTCCTTGATTTTTGTCGAAAGAACTTTTAACAGTAACAAAAAAAAATGCTTACCAAGTTTCATCAAAACCGGTACATCCGTTTTGACGTGAATGAGCCAGACATAGTTGATCGAGTAAAGCGCCCTTTCACGTAAGTTTTCTGAAATTTAAATAGCCTCAATTCTGTCACAGGGTCAAGTTATTTCACGTATTAAATTTTAGTAAAATGGCTGAAGTCATTTGGGAGTTATTGAGTCTTAACAATATACTACTTAAAGCGCCCTCTTGCGGAAGTCCTTGGAACTTTTTATATTTTATATTTTATCTTGGTTGTAGTTGAACGTTCATACCAAATTTCATTGAAATCGGTTCAGCGGCTAAGGAGTTTTTTGAGTCTTTAAAACGCACACTTAAAGCGCCCTCTTACGGAAGTCTTTGGAATTTTTTATAGCCTATGTTATCTTGGCCGTAGTCAAATCTTCATACCAATTTTCATTGAAATCGGTCTAGGTGTTAAGGAGTTATCATAGAGTGCCACGCCCACATACTTCCACCCACTTTATTCATTTGCTTTATATGGGTTGCAGTTGAACCTTCAAACCGAATTTCATTGAAATCGGTCCAGGCGTTTATGAGTTATTGAGTCTTAAAAATGCACAACTTAAAGCGCCCTCTTGCGGAAGTCTTTGTAATTTTTTATATTTTATGTTTTATCTTTGGTGGAGGTGAACGTTCATACCAAATTTCATTGAAATCGGTCCAGAAGTCTAGGAGTTATTAAGTCTTAAAAATGCACCACTACTTAAAGCGCCCTCTTGCGGAAGTCATTGGAATTTTTTATAGCCTATGTTTTATCTTGGGCGCAGTTGAACTTTCTTACGAAAAATCATTGACATCGGTCCAGTCGTTTAGAAGTTATTATGGAGTGCCACGCCTACAAACTTGCGCCCACTTTTGTACACCCCCTATGTTTTTTTTCTCTATCGATGCCAAATTTCAGCTCAATCGGATAAACGGTGCGCGAGTCTTACGAAACAAACAGACAGACAGACAGACAGACAGACAGACAGACAGACAAACATTTGATTTTATATCTTTGATTTAAACCAAGGATTTAAGATGACAAGTCAACCTTGGTCTATCTGAAATACAATCCAATCCATAAACTTTTCTACAATTCACCTACGACTTCAAAGTCGTTACAGTGGAATAAATAAGGAAAAAATTGAAGAAAAGTCAAAGCCTGACCGGATTCGAACCCGAGACCTTTGGGTCGACAGTGTATCACTCGACTTCATCTTAGACCGCTACATGAGAAAGAAAATGTGTTGTATTTTGTAATAGTTCGAAAGACGTTGAAAGTGTAACGTTAAAGACCACACATTTTTCGGTTCTAATTCGTATAAAGTTCTTAATTAAGGATATTCATCACTTATTTTGCTAATATTTTTAAAATGTAGACCTACCTTGAAACTCATTTCCAAAAAAATGTAACGTTAAGTACCAAATAAAACTAGTTATATCTTCAAAACGACAAAAGTTAGAAGATAGGTTTGTTCATATAAAATGCAAATCTTGAACTCAACTTTCATGATCACTTACAATATTTATTGCTTTTATGGAATATTTTTAATATATAAGCAGATTTATGCGTTCGAGTCTAACAAAAAACTTCAGCAATTTAACAGAAAATGTTGAAATTCATGTACAAAGATGATAGCTCAGGATTATGCGATGGTCAGCATTTGATTACATTTGATCTGATGATGTGTCTGCATTCCTTAGAGGCATATTCCATGAGAAAAACCATAGTTTGGAATGATCTATTTTTATGGGCGGGGTATGGGTTTCAGCGTAAAAAAAACTTTGTTTCCGAAATTTTTTAGAGCAAATTTATTAAAACATATTTTTCATTATAAAGTGTAGTTAAAACAATATTATTTAGTTTTTTCAACAGGAAATATTGAAAAACAAGCCGGTGACAGAGGTTTACCCAGAAAATCAAAGAAAAAAAAACAATTTGCGATGTTTACTATATCTTGGTCGGAAATTATCTGATATCAGAAACCATTCAAATTAAGTCAAAGTATCATCAAATATTGAAAAACAAGCCGGTGACAGAGGTTTACCCAGAAAATCTAAGAAAAAAAAAAACAATTTGCGATGTTAATTATATCTTGGTCGGAAATTATCTGATATCAGAAACCATTCAAATTTAGTCAAAGTATATTTAAATCTTCCCTCAAGGTGCTTTGATTATTTTGTTTTTCATTTAAAAATTTTTGGTGGCCATCAAAAGTGCAAACTTCTATTTTCCACGAAAAATTCCGACATTTTGTGGGTGGGAAGCCCTCTTAATAAAAAAAAAATGTACCTAAAGGTAGGGGGGAAATATTTTATGTGTAGAAAATGTGTACCAAGTTTGAAATGAATCGGTCAAGTAGTTTTTAAATGACAGTACAAGACATTAAATCGCTTTAAAGTTTTCTATACGTACACTCAGAAAAAAGTTTCTCGGAATATGATAAAAAAGGCACCATATTTAGAAAAAAATGTTATAGACTTTGCTTCAGACAATGCTATTCTCTAGTTGCGATACTAAAAATTCTCTAAATATGATAAAAAGCTTCCATAAAAAAGAAAAATATATATAAATATATCGTTATTAGAGAAAAATACTTTTTATTTTTGAGAAAAGATTTGTTTTTATTGAAGAAAATATTTCTCATAGTGAATTTTTTATCAAAATATAAAAAAAATTTTTCATTTTCAATAAATTTTTCTCTAAAAATGAGAAATTTTTTGTGCGAAAAAAATACTTATCGTTATTAGAGACCATAACTGTTAAATTTCGAGTACGATTAGTAATCAATTAGATTATTTTTCAAAAAGAATTATAATCCTTAGGTAAAAAGTTTTTGATTAGTAATTGATTACGATTACAAATAATCAAATTATAATCACGATTACTTTAAATTACGAATATATTCAAAAAGAATCAAAAGTAATCAACAAAAATAATCAGATTACTTTTAAAGATTATTTTTGATTATTTTTAAGAATTAAAGAATTCGAGCCTGAGAATCAAAAATTCTCAGTATAATAAAAAAGAATCAAAAGTAATCTTTAAAAATAATCTACCTTTTTTTGTGGATAACATATGATTCTTTTTGATTATTTTCGTAATGTCAAGTAATCGTGAATATAATTTGATTATTTGTAATCGTAATCGCTTGAGTACTGAGCCAAACAGAAAAGAATCGTACTTAATTAATCAATCGTACTTACAAATTTTTAATAAAAATAATCTAATTACTAATGAATACGATTACTAATCATTATTTAACAGCTATGTTAGAGACATTGAAATATTGCCATTTCCTAGGAGCAAAGAAATATTTCTTCGAAAATGTGAAAATTTATTTTAATTGAAAAAAATTTTATTTGAAAAAGAGAAAAATGCTATTATCGAAAATAGAGAAATTTTACCGGAGCAAGGTATGTGTTTTTTTTCTGAGTGTAGGTTGTTACGTTCGAGGTACACTAACTAAAAAAAATTTATATCTCCGTTAGTTTTACTCGGATCGACTTCAAACTTGAACACAATATTCTTGAGATATTGTGCATTCATATAAAAAACGATTGAAAAAAAGGGTAAAAAAACCTTACCCCACCCTTAACTCGCTTGAAAGTATTTTTTTATACATGGGTTAAGCCACTTCAGCTCTCTGAGGTAACTTCTAAGCGGTTATTTAAAACATTTTTTTCATATGGTCGAAAAAGTCTTAGATAATAAGGACAATTTATCGAACACGCTAATAACCAACAACACCATATTTCTGTTCAACCGTAGTTAGTGTTGGAATTTCGGTATACAAATGAATTCGACAACGAACGTTTTCTGGAAAAATTAATTGACTTGGAAAAAAATACCAACAAAAATTTCATACTCAAACTTTAAAACTAAAAAACATTATAAGATAATATAAGTTAAACAGTTTGGAAGGCACTGTTCAAGCAAGTAATAACAGTTTGAGCAATAGTAGGTGTGAAGGTTTTTTTCTGAAAATTCACTCATCATTGCTTTGCAGTAACAGTTTAACATTTAAAAGCTTGTGCTGCAACAGATGGTATCTAGTTATTTATAACCGAATGTATGACAAATTTATTGACTTCATAAAATCATAACGTTTAAATATATTGCTATTTAAAAATGAAACAATTTAAGGGTAAAAAAATTGCAAGAAATTGATAACAAGTATTCAATCAACAAAATCCTTAATTCGAATGGCTTAATTCGAATACGATTAAAATCAAACCACCTTTATAGGAATTTCTTATTGTTACAAGTAAAGCGCTTGAGAGCAACAAGCCAAAAGCGCACGTCAATCTCAATAAAAAAATATAAGAAACAAATTTTAATCCCATCTAAAGGATAACCTTTTTGTGGATTATATCGCAATTCGTGAGAGTATTAAACTAAATCAGGACAACAAAAACGCAAGGCAAAGTAAAGAAGCAACGATAAAGAAACGAGAATATTTAAGGCTTTAGAAATGTCTCAACAGTTTCTAAGGATTGAAATCAATGTCAGAAAAAAATAACAAAAAAAAAAAAAAAACATTTGGAAGGCTCATTTTCAGGTGGGTGATATTAAAAGATTTACTGTTGTTGTCAGCAGTTATTTTAAAGCTAAGAAGATGTTCAATAAGCAAGGTTTTAAGTATTTTGACATAAATTATGACCTTCTTGATTTTCAACGACATTCATTCAATAAAAATTATTCACTAATTCAATTAAGAAAAACCTGAGGACAGAGTTATGAATGAAGTCATGACATGGTATTGACAACAAGATCAATGCGTCAATCAACGAAGTCGATCAAACTATCACAGACATTCATTTTTTCAAGTTCATTCAAATGATTAGTAAATTAGACGCTAAAAAAAGTGGTCCAAGACACAAAATACTTATTTTTATTTTTGCACTGACTATGCACTAGTCATGCAAATTAAGATTCTTTTTTGAAATAAAATCTGTTTTGTAATGTTGTGGTGATTTTGAAGCTGCATAGAAAAAAATTTTACTTTCCTTTTTTAAAACTTAAGCCAACTTTAAACTGCACTTTTTCTTTAAGAGCGACGTGAAAATGATTAATTTGAATACCCTTAACCTGACAGGTCAGGGTATATTAACTTTGTGCAAACGTTTGTATCGCATATTCATGCCCGTCCGTCCGTCCGTCTGTGCGTTGTCCATAAACACAGGTTAAGAAGGAATTGAGATAATTGAATGAAACTTGGAACACATGATTAAATGAACCCAAGGATCATCACTGTTGTATCATAATAAATATCATCACAATATTTTTGGAATTCGACCACGGACACGCCTATCTCCCATACAATGCAAAAATTGAAAACTGCATAAATAAGCTCGTAGTTAACCTACAACAATAAAATTTGGTGTGTATGTGTTTTATATTAATGTTAAGATGTTTTCGAAAAATGGGTGTCATCCGCTCACGGACACGCTCACCTCCCATACAACCCATAAGTATAAAACGCAATAAATAAGCCTCAGTTTAACCTACAGAGATAAAATCTGACACGTTTGTTTTTTATGACAAAACAAAGATGGTTTATCAAAAATGAACATCGTCCGCCCACGAACACGCCTACCTCCCATACAACCCAAAAAGTTAAAAACTCAATAAAGAAGATTATGTTTGTCATAGAGAGATCATATTTGGTATGTATGTATTTTACACCAAAACTAAGGTGTGTTCAAAAATTGGGAGTAATCCGTCCACGAACGCGCCCACCTCCCATAGCGAAAGGCATTAACTCTGAGCTACAGGAATAAAACTTGGTATGTGTTAATTTTTCATCAACATTTTCATGCGTTTAAAATATACCCTGCACACATTTTCAATCGCCTGAGAATCCCCAGCGAATCGCTTGGAAGATAAAACAATCGCCGGCGAGCTCTTCTGAGAGTCTTCCGGATATCGCCGAATGTAAGCAGCTGAGGCCATAAAAGCGATTCGCCGGGAAGATTCGCCGACGAATCGCCAAGAGTAGTCTTAAGCGATTCCTCTAGAAGATTCGCCGACGAATCGCCGAGATGAGGCTTAGGCGATTCGCTAGGAAGAGTCGCGAACGATTCGCCGAGAGGAGTCTTAAGCGATTCGCCGGGAAGATTCGCCAACGAATCGCCGAGAAGAGTATTAAGCGATTCGAAAGGAATTCGCTCACGAATCGACAGAAGGGGTCTCAAGGGCCAAGACCTCGCTTTTAGAGGTCGTCTGCGATTTACTGCAAAGTTGTTGAACGTTTCAATTTGTTGCAAGTTTGAACAAGCAGTTCCATGAAGTTGCTTACAAGTTAAATTTTTTGATTTTTTTAAACGATTTTTCAGAGCCTGCTCCATATTCCATTGATAGATTTAGAAAGCTTTTTAAAAAGCCATCTTCCAACGATGGCCAGAATGAGCGAAGCAAGATTTTAAAAATTTTTTGAATCGCGCATTCATCCCTTGAGCGATCGAAAAGCGATCCATCTTCCAACGATCGCCGGAATGAGCGAAGGAAGATTTTGAACCAGAATGAGCGAAGGAAGATTTTAAAAATTTTTTGAATCGCGCATTCATCCCTTGGGCGATCGAAAAGCGATCCATCTTCCAACGATCGCCGGAATGAGCGAAGGAAGATTTTGAACATTTTTTGACAATCGCGCATTCATCGTTTAGGCGATCGAAAAGCGATCCATCTTCCAACGATCGCCGGAATGAGCGAAGGAAGATTTTGAACATTTTTTGACAATCGCGCATTCATCGCTTCGACGATCGAAAAGCGATCCATCTTCCAGCGATCGCCGGAATGAGCGAAGGAAGATTTTGAAAATTTTCGAGAATCGCGCATTCATCGCTTCGACGATCGAAAAGCGATCCATCTTCCAAAGATCCCTTAGGCGAATCGCTAGCGCGTCGCCAAATGATCTAATCTTCTAATTGTCTTCCAAATGTTTGCAGGGTATGCTTCATCCGCCCACCGACACACTCATTTTCAATATTTTCTTTTTTTTTTTTTTTTTTTTTAAAAGTGGGTTTAGAGTATTTTATAGTCGGCCTAGGCACACTTCAGACTTTCTTGCAGCACTTTGCTTCGGAGCGCCTTATATATCATCTAAAATATCTGTGTTTATATGTATGGAATGGTAAGGAGTTGGTTTTTGAGTTTGTTTGAAATTTATTAATTCAATTGAGTTACAAAAAAAAAAAAAAAAAACAATATAATTTATAAAAAATATATTTAAAAATTTAGACACCTTTAGGAAAAATGGTTATATTTTCACTTAAATGGCATGAATAACGCAGAGAGATAAACGAAGAAGAAGTGGCCACGCCATCAAAATCACACCATTTGACATTTTAAGTGTTAGACAATCGTATACACATACATACATACATACATGCAAACTCGTTTCAACCCACACAAACTTGCACATATATACGTGTTAGTTGAAGCGCATGCGTGTTACGCATACGCCCTGGTTGACAAAGAGAAATAGTATTGAATGTTTTTGTTTTTTCATAACAAACAGTGAGCGAAGTAAAAAAAAAAGCAGGAGTGAGTAAAATATGCAATGAAGAAAAATATAAACAGAAATGTCAAAAGTCACCATTTCAGCGGCATTATTTCCAAACAATGAATGTAGAAAAAAACTGTAAATTATATTGTTTTTTTAATCAAACAAAAATTAATGTTAATAAAAATCAACAGAATCAAAATCAGAGATTTTGTGTTTTTTTCTTATTTTATTTATATTAACTACTAATACTGCTGCTGCTTCCAACACAACTACAACATTACTTTATAGGGTATAATTTTTAAATGTCGGAAAATGTGAGAGTCAACAGAAAACTTTATATGCATAAAAAGAGTTGTCTAAAGAGAGACGCAAAAGAGAAAAAAATTAAGAGCAAAACAAAAGAACATCAACAGCAGCAACAGCAGCTGTTTTGACATACAAACCGAACAAAATAAATAAAAAAAAAAAACAGAACAAACCATCCACCCTTACCTTTGCCGGCATTTTGCTGACGTTGCATGCTTGTATACGACGCGTTTAGGATGGGCTGCGGAAAAGCTGAAGGTTAACTTGCCGGCATTTTGTTTGTTATACAGAAATAAAACAACTAGATGGCAGCACTGTATGCTGTGTATACTGTGTGCGCACATGAAGTGCGTTCTTTTGCAGCAAATAAACGTGTTTAAATGTTTCTATAAATAGCAAAATAATATTCTAGAAAAAATTGAAAACATAAACAAAACTCAAATTCTTGATAAAGTCTAAAAAAAAAACACAAAAACAAAAAAAGAGGGAAATCACAAATCAAGTAATCAATACGACAATTTTTTATGAGACATTATTTAATAGCAAAAAATAGCTTGGCAGAAAGATAATAAATTATATTTCATGTTTTTAATTCAAAATAATTTCGAATAGCATATTATACGAGTGCTTTTTAAGAGCTATAAAATTTTTTTTGAAACAAAAAAAAAAGCAAAATTAGTTAATGGCATTCAGTTTTGAAAATGCTTTCATTCAACTATCGTGTGATATTTGGCCATTTAAGATGTTTGCTCGAAAGAAAAAAAATTTGTTTTTGTTTTTTATTTAATAAATTTAAAGATTTCTTATTAAGTTCATGTTTTTTAATTTTTATTGAATACGAATTAATTTTGTACATACCGGAGAGAAATTTGAGCTGAAAACAATTTCAAATCAATTAACTTTGGAAGTGATTCTGAGCTAAGCCACAATATTCTTCATATTGTTTTTTCCTAAGCTCTTAAGTGATTGTTTATCAAAAAATACATATGCTCATTTGTGCATAATGCATGTGATTTTTGGGTTGTTTTTTTTAACAAAACTAGTATGCTCAATTGTGCTTAATTTATGTCATTTTGGTATTGTTAATAAAAAAAAAACATGCCTACCGCCCACCAAACCGATAGAACCGATGATACATGGAAAAAAGTGCTGACATTATAGACTTTTAATTAATAACGTCATTCGGTTGCTGATTTTTTTGATGCACAAAAACAATAACAAAAATCATTTTTTATAAACAATCTCAAAATTACACATATTTAGCACAAACTGACGCGTTTATATAAAAAAAAAAAATGTCAAGACCAATTTCCGGCATAAACTGCAAACGTGAATAGCTTGTAAAAGCGATGATTTTTTGTTCTATTGAGCTAATTTTATTTATGAACATAGGTAGTCGAAAAAGTCATATATTTTTGGCTTCAATATCGTCTCTAAATAATTAATTATTTCATCACATTTATGAGAATGCAGGCATTGACAATAGCAAAAGCACCTTTTTTGATCATAAAGAAAAACTTCTGAGCGTCTAACCGCAAAGTTAATTTGCTTTCTTTTTCCCAGAAAGATCATAGCTTCAAATGCTCAAAAAAGAATTCGAGCTTAATTAGTCATATAAATATTTTCAAAATCATGTTCACGCTAATGATATGATTAGAGCGGAAAGAAAACCGTTATTTTTGATAAAAAATGCATTGTAAACACTACATTGATCTATTCCTTTCTCTATTTTTGCCTTTCATTACGAGATTTGTGTTTATGAGAATGCCACGTGCTGTTTCTATGAGAGCATGTTGAGCCGAGAAGAAAACAATCAAAGTGAGTGAATTTTTTATAATTATTATTATATTTCTGATTATTATTGTTTTCCTTATTATTATTATATGTATTATTATTTTTCTGATTGAAGTTATTATAAATAAACTTATTTGTTTTTTTTTTGTTTTTTTTTTTTTTAACATAGAATTACGTCTTACAGCGCGGTTTGTATGGGATCGTTTTAAAAGATTTTTACAAGACCATGAAACTTTTTTGACGAATACTTTAGTGTATACCTACAGCCTTTAATACTCATTTCTCAAAGATAATATATATACTAAACAAACAGATATATCTTACGTTGAATGAATAAATAATTTGGAATTTTGTCACTATTATATTAAAGTCACAAAAAAGTGAAATATAAGAAGAAAAATCTAGATTTTTATAAAAGAAAATCAATCATTAGCTGCTTGCATGTTGTGAACAAATTTGGTTCTCTACTCCACGTTAAGAAGGTGTTCCAATTAAATTTAACTCTTATGATTAATAGATGGCGTCATCTGCTTGGCTGACATCATGGATGAAAGAATACATCGTCGTTATTGGAGCAAATTGAATGTCTCCATCTCTATGCCATTTCTGTGTAGCTATACTATTGCCATTCTTTTTTAGCTTATAAGAAAAGTTGGCTCCAATTACTTCATCTAGCGGTAAAACATGCGGACGTCATAACTTTGCATTATTTCATCCATGGGCTTACATTATGTATGCATCTAACAATCGTTGGTTAATGCGTCTAGTAGTAAATAGCAGAACTTAATATGTGAAATGAACAATCTATTTTTTTATTTAAGAAATTAACCAGGTTTCATTCTGAATAAATTGTTGTTTTTGTTTTCAATGCAAATTAATTTGGATGAACAACCATATGAATCCCACTACCCATTTTTGTGTAGCTCGCAAACTATACATTGGACACAAACGAAAATGGTACCCGTGAAATAGTCATTTGCTCAGCTTGAGGTATAGCCACCACCCGATTTCTGGAAAAATATGGGCATTCACTTTATTTTGAAATGAAATTGAAATAAAATTGAGTGTAGCTCGCAAACTGTACATCAGACAGAGACGACAGTGACACCATTAAAAAGGACATTCGCTTAGCCTTTTTATACCCTAAACCTGAAAGGTCAGGGTCAGGGACCGAAAATAACTGTTATTTTACAATTTTCGAATGAAAAAGACACAATGAAAAAACTGTCGAAGGACATTTTCAAATATACCATTATGATACAAATGGCCTCATCTTCACGAATATTTAGAGCCTTTAAAATTTTCGACTGATTCTATAAAAGTTAAAAATTAACTGTTATTTTTTGCCTTTTATTTTTTCAGACAAAAATAACGGTTACCTTTGACTTTTATTTTATCGGTCAAAAATAACAGTTATTTTCTGCCTTTTATTTTTTCGGTCAAAAATATCAGGCAATCTGTGTTTTTTTAAAGGCCGCTTGTCCGATTAAAAAACTTTTGATACCATATGTAAAACGTGATCACCGATGAGACCAAAATAATGGTATCGAAAGTTTTTTAGTCAGTAAAATGGCCTTTAAAAAAACACAAATTGCCTGATATTTTTGACAGAAAAAATAAAAGGCAGAAAATAACTGTTATTTTTGACCGATAAAATAAAAGTCAAAAGTAACTGTTATGTTTGCCCGAAAAAATATAAGGCACAAACTAATTTTTATTTATGTCGGAAAACATAAAAGTTAAAAAATAACGTTTAATATTTGACTTTTTTGAAAAAAACCATAACCGGTACGGTCCCTGGTCAGGGTATATTAACTTTGTGCAAACGTTTGTAACGCATAGAACGAAGCGAGTCCGGTATAGAAAAGTATATATATTCTTGATCAGCGTCACCACGTGAGTCGAGCTAGTCATGTCCGTCCGTCCGTCCGTCCGTCTGTCCGTCTGTGAGTTGTCCGTATACACAGGATAAGAAGAAGGAGTAGAGATAATTGGATGAAACTTGGAATACATGGTCATATGCACCCAAGGATCTGCACTATTGAATATTTTTGGAATCCGCCCACGGACACGCCTACCACCCATACAACGCAAAAATTTAAAACTGCATAACTCAGCTCATAATAAGCATACAACAATAAAATTTAATGTGTATGTATTTTGTATCAACGCAAAGATGTCTTCGAAAAATGGGTGTCATCCGCTCACGGACACGCCCACCTCCCATATAACCCAAAAATTGAAAACGCAATAAATAAGCCTCTGTTTAACCTAAAGAGCTAAAATTCGGCACGTATGTTTTTTATGACAAGACAAAGATGGTTTTGAAAAATGGACGTCATCCGCTTACGGACACGCCTACCTCCCATACAAGCCAAAAAGTTTAAAACTCAATATATAAGGTTATGTTGGTCATAGAGAAATTAAATTTGGAATGTATGTATTTTATACCAAAACTAAGGTGTGTTCCAAAATTGGGAGTAATCCGTCCATGAACTCGCCCACCTCCCATAGCGAAAGCACAATAGAAACATTAACTGTGAGCTACAGGAATAAAACTTGGTATGTGCAAATTTTTCATCAACATTTAAATGCTTATAAAATATAGGCTTCATCCGCCCACGGACACGCCCATTTTCAATACTATTATTTTTTTGTTTTTGGAAAAGTAGGTTAAGGGTATTTTATAGTCGGCCTAGACCGACTTTAGGCTTTCTTTACTTGTTTTCAACTAAATCAATGTACTCAATCAGTCAAAACTTAACAAAATGATCGAAAGAATTTGACATTTGCTTTATTTATCATGCTTACTTTGAACTTTTTCTGTATTTTGGTCTCGATAAGAAGTGCATAACTTGAGTGTTATTTCTTAATTTGTTAATTTTCGGAAGATAAATATAAAATATTAACTTTCTTGATTTCAATTCCTTGAATAGGCTTTTCTGATCAATACTTTTTTTATGCAATTAAATCAAAAATTCAATTCATATTTTTTTCCCAAACGTTTCGTTGATTGTTTGTCAACATCTTCAGGGGATCTTTTTATTAAAAACGAGAAAAATATTAACAAAGAGTCGGACTAAAGAGACAAAGCAGAAAAGGTTACTACTTAAACGGAATTATATGTCTACACTTACGATATTATCGAAACTGTTTCTTTTTTTTTTTTTGTTTAATGCTGAAATATTGTACGCAGTAAAGGGGGATAGAAATAAACAAGAAAATAAAGATATTGTTAATTGTGCTGCGTTAGAAAATTTTTAAGTTAGTGATTTTCCTTAACGTCAACAGTAAGAAATTTTGCGATATTTTTATTTCTTTTCGAAAAATATATCGAGTTCACTTTGACGTACCCTTGAGCTGTTGAGCATATCTCAGCCTATCAATTTAAACTTATTACAGCATGCTATAATTTGTTGTTGATTTTCTTCACTGTCTCAAAAAACTCAAGCACTGCAGCGACAGTTACAGTTGTACTGCAGTTGTTTTTTGAGTTGTAACTGTTTTGTATTTAGTGTGCGATATATAGGCTACAATGAAATAAAGTACTTGCAGATACAGTGCTAGAGCATAAAAACAAAACAAGTTCCATTGATACCTGTACTTTCTGAAGTTTGACAATGCCTACAGAGAGGTGACAACCGATTAGAAATTTTTTTGTGATAAAAAATCTTCCAATCAGACGTAAGGGAATCCAAAACTGCCAGCGGGTTTCGCAAGAAAAAGGATTCACTGAGAGCTGTTATTAATTCAATATTATTTAATATAAACAAAAACAAAAGCGAGAATAAATGAAAAAATTAAATTTGTTCAAACAAATGTGTGTTTATAAACGAAAGCATATGTTTTTTTCATTACAATCTACATACAAACATTTAAATGCAAATGTCGCAGATATCGCCAGAAAATCGAGATTTAAAAAAAGCATCAGAGTTGAATAAATAAAATATTACATACTATTTATGCTGTTATCGTTCTGTTAAATTAAATTTTCATGTTTGCAAAATAAACTGAACTTATTTTTTTTTTTTTGTATTTGCCATAAGGACAACAAAGTAATTTGCTTTTGTTTTCACCCTGTAATTAAACAGCAGGTGAGCATGTCATGTATATTACGTTGGACAAATAAAGCGTGTGAATGTCCTTTATTTAATATGCAGGATAAACAGACAGGCACACACATTAAACATTTGCTTGTATTATTTATTTGTTTATGTGTTTCAATATTTGTTCAAGAAGTAAAAGTAAAAGAAACAGCTTAAAATTATTAAATGTTTATTTATGTTTAAATTTTTTAAATGCCAGTTAACACATATTAAATTGGATTGAGTGCAAAAATTGCATTTTTTTTTTCTCTTTTTTAATGGTAATTGTAATACGGCAGATTGATTGAAGATTGATTTGATAACAAAAATCGATAACTGAATTTTGGCAATAAATATCGATCAACTAAATTTGTTAATGTTTTTTGCTTAATTTATTTAAATATTTTAATATAAAGATTTATTTGAGATCAAGTACTTTAATAAAGACAATAACTAACAGCAGCAACAACTCTGTATAGAACAACTCACATAGCTTGACTAAACAGCACCGTTTCGTTGGCTGCTAAATAGAGTGTATCGAAAATCTGACCCCCAATTCCGGTACCAAAATTAAATAGTACATGAAAGTTCCTTTCGATTGATGTACTTTTTTTTTATTTGAACCAATTTTGGCGTCCCCCGAAATGCATTTTTGTGCATTTTTTATCAATTTTTGTACTGGAGACCCATTAATGGTTGATTTAAAAAGAAAATCAAGCTTATCGATGAATTCCTTTCATATAAAAACATATAACTGCAAATTTTCATCCCTGTTGACAAATGCTCTGACGAGATAAAACAGTTTTTTTCAACGTGAATCTACTTGTTATTTAATATTTGATATGTTTTTATTTTTTATATGAAAGTATTTTTAAACTTGGGTATTTACAACTACCCAAGCTATAAATAAATGCAAAAAAAAAAAGTCGAAAAAAAAGTTGCTCAATGAGAAGACCCCCTTAAGAAACAAAAAAGTCCTGCTACGCACCCAATATGACTTAAACTGTGCATTTTTGCTATTCAAAATGATTTTATTAAACAATAAAAATTGTCAGCCTATAAGTATGCAATCAAAATTTATTATATCTTTATCAGCAACGACACATTGAAAATGACTACAACAAAAAATTTATTCGAAGCCAAATTTAAGTAATTTTGATGGTACAACTGGCAAGTTTTTGTATATTTATATTTTCAAGAGAGTTTGATGTGATAAATATAAAATAATTAAAAAAATAATGAATTAACAGTTCATTGATTTAAAAAAATAAACAAAAAAAATTTTAATAACAAAAAATTTGAAAAAAATCAAAGAATATTTAGTTAGTTAGCCCTTCTAATAAACCCACTCAGGATTTTTATACACATATTTGTGCATGATTTTAAACATTTTGTGCTACTTTTGATTTATAAGGCAACGCCATAGTTTTGATATTCTTATCTCCGTTGTTTCTTCCTCTATCTTTTGGCGCATATTTTGGCGTGATCCAAGCATAAACATTAAAAACTCTATTTAATTGTCGGAGGCGTTTTTTATTCCTGGTTCGGGAAACGTTTATTTCAAAATATAAATAAAAACATCCGATAATAAAAAAGTTGCTTAAAAAATCGTTTGATATCAATAGGCCAAAAAAATTTAAAAAAAAACAAAATTGCAATAAAATTTCCACGAAATTTTTGCCGTCCAAATAAATGTACATCGCATAGGAGTTAAACTTGCCTAGGTTAAAATTAAGAAAAAAATTGTTTTTGACTATTTAGAGGGGCCTGCCTAATCACGAAAATCAACATGCCGATTTTTTTCCTGTCCTGAGAGGGTTAATAACCGCTTCCAAATGTTTTTAGCTGATTACGAGTAGAAATTGTGTGATTTTTCAATTTTTCCTACAGGTTATTCCATGTGTCTCCAAAAAGAAGACATGTGGGGAATTATTGAGAAGTCAGCTTCTTACATAATAGGCCTTGTGTTTCATATCGTTATCCTGGTAAAATGAAAATGAACTCCCAATGCCCAACTTTCTCACACATTCCTTTAAATTAGAGTAATTTCGGGTAATGTGATATAGGTATTTTTAAACAGTATATTTTTTTACACATTTTGCAGTGTTACAACTTACAACTTTGGAGCTCTATAGAGTAACCCAATTTGGAGCCTTTTCAACACAATGAAAAAATTTTCATGTAACTCCCCTACATGCAGTAGGCGAGGAAAGTGATATACCAAATACAGATAATGTGATATACCATATATACCAATATCATATTACCTGAATTGTGTGCAATACCAGTATCTATTGATTTTTCAATCAAAATTAAAAAAAAACTATGTTATTGAAAATAATAAAATGTTGCTTCAGTTTGATTAATGCGGATACAATACTATTATTTTAGTGGAATTTACATAAAAGAAAACAAAACTACAAGCAAAATCAACTGAATACAAATACGCAGGTATAAACTTAACAAAAAAATAACAAAAACAAACAAAAAACAAAAAACAAATTGGCCATTTCAGCCCTTCAAAAGGACTTTGACCGAGCTTCTTATGATCAATTGTGTTGTGTGTGTTATTAAATGTTTGAACACAATTGACCGAGAACTGGACCTTCATGTTTAATGCCGACTCCGAACGGCTAAAGTTCATGTTCTCAAGAAGCTTTACATGGCATTATTTACTTTCTGAGGTTTGACATTGTCTGCAGAGAGGTGGTGACCCATCAGAAAATTTTTTTATTGAAAAAAACTTTTCGCCGCGGCTGGGGATCGAACCCGGGCACCGAGCATGCTAAGCCACACACTTAACCTGCATGCCACGGTCAACACAAAAAAATAACACAATGAATAAAATTAATGGCATGAACAGATATGGTATGAATATATGGTATATAACATTGCCCAACTTTGACTATATCACAATAGCCGAATTCTGTTTTCAAAATAATAAGGTTATTTTTTGTCAAAATACACTTTAGAATATAACTAAACAAATAACTCAGTTGAGGCTAAATTTATTTCAACAACAACAAATTTATCTATTTCAGCTTAGAATTGTGTTTAAGTTATTGTAATTCACTCGCAAAGCGGATGTTACAAAATATATCGACTACCTCGATAAAACAATTTTACAGCAATGAAAGTAAAAACAGCGAATGAGAGTGCGCATTAAACTGCAGCACGTCTCTTTTTCTGTTGCCGTTATGTTCACATGTTAATTTTTGCCAAAAATTCTGTGTCGACAAGCAATAACCGCTAAAATCGAGTTAGGACAAAGTGAGGTTATTACTTTCATTGCGTTTTTTCGCTACGAAATACACTAATACGCAAATTTTTATGGTTGTTCCTTGAAAATTAAATGTTTGAGGCCATCACATCTAAAACGCAAAAGTCAGGGTTCACTGATATTAGGTAGCAATTTTAACCTTGAAAATGCCCTTCTGAAATTTTGAAAATAACTTTAGCTGTTATTCCTTGTCGACACAGAATTGTGAATTTAACAAAAGATTCAGGTATATCACATTACCCGAACAATATCACAATACCCGAAGTTACTGTATTTTCAATACATAGGTATACGTGTGGGTCCATAATACAATCGATTATGTGAAGCTTTCCAGGACCTGCAGCTGACATGGCACCCCAAAGTACCACTGAACCTACCCATACCGTGTGGCAATTTTCTCAATTTTCTTAAGTTCTTCATAAACCTTTCTCTACATGTAGGATCCACGGTGAAAAGGATTTTCTATTAGAATCAAGTTGTCAGTATTCGAAATCACTACAATTATTTGTATACCCTAAACCTGAAAGGTCAGGGTATATTAACTTTGCAAACGTTTGTAACGCATAGAACAAAGCGAGTGCGGTATAGAAAAGTATATATATTCTTGATCAGCATCACCACGTGAGTCAAGCTATCCATGTCCGTCCGTCCGTCCGTCCGTTTTTTCGTCCGTCTGTGTGTTGTCCGTAAACACAGGATAAGAAGAAGGTGTCGAAATAATTGTATGAAGCTTGCCACACATGGTCACATAAACCCAAGGATCTGCATTATTGAATATGTTTGGAATTCGCCCACGAACACGCCTACCTCCCATACAACGCAAAAATTGAAAACTGCATAACTCAGCTCATAAGTAATCTACAACAATAAAATTTGGTATATATGTGTTTTATATCAACATATCGAAAAATGGGTATCATCCGCTGACGGGCACGCCCACCTCCCATACAACCCAAAAATTTAAAACGCAATAAATAAGCCTCTGTTTAACCTACAGAGATAAAATTTGGCACTTACGTTTTTTTATAAGAAAGCAAAAATGGTTTTGAAAAATGGACATCATCCGCCCACGGACACGCCTACCTCCCATACAAAGCAAAAATTGATAACTAGACAAATAAGCTCATAGTTAACCTACAACAATAAAATTTGGTGGGTGTGTATGTGTTTTATATCAATATTAAGATATCTTCGAAAAATGGGTGTCATCCGCTCACGGACACGCCCACCTTCCATACAACCTATAAGTTTAAAACGCAATTAATAAGCCTCTGTTTAACCTAGAGAGATAAAATTTAGCACATATGTTTTTTATAACAAACCAAAGATGGTTTTAAAAAATGGACATCAACCGCCCACGGACACGCCTACCTCCCATACAAACCAAAAAGTTTAAAACTCAATATATAAGATTATGTTTGTCATAGAGATATCATATTTTGTATGCATGTATTTAATACCAAAACTAAGGTGTGTTCAATCCATTGGGAGTAATACGTCCATGAACACGCCCATCTCCCATAGCGAAAGGCATTAACTATGAGCTATTGGAATAAAACTTGGTATGTGTTAATTTTTCATCAACATTTAAATGCATATAAAATATAAACTTCATCCGCCCACGGACACGTTCATTTTCAATAATATTATTTTGTTTTTTGAAAAGTAGGACTTTAGAGTTTCTTTATTTATTTAATTTTATATATTATTATATATTAAGTCCTGCCAAATCTAGGTTAAGTAGCATGTCAAAGAAAAAAACGTTTAATGTACAAAATTATAATTTTTGGAGAGCGTTACATCTACAGAAGCCGCACACATTAATATAGATTCAAATACATTTTGTTGTTGTTTTTTTTTTTTTTTTTTTGTTATTTTGTTTGTTGCTACTGTTGTTTTGTAGAGAATTTAGAAAATCCATCTTATTAAGATTTTCAACAGAGAAAAATGCTTTGTAATCTATCTTTTTGCTTCAGTTTTTTTTTTTGCCTTAATTTTTTTTCACTAAAGCAACTAGAAAGCGACCAACCGACTTACCTTACATGAAACAGCATGAAGCACAAAAGATCATTTAAACTTACCTGAAAATAGATACAAAAACAAAAATTTTAGTAAAACACGAGAAGAGATAAGAAAAATTATATGTGATATACGAACGAGTACTTAGAGTAGATAAATAGCATTATAAATAGAGTTATCTATGGGGAAGATAATTTATTATGATATACTGCAAAATCCCTTAACAACGATTACCTTGGCAATTAATCAAATTCATGCATTAAAAGGTAGAACGAGAGAGAGAGAGACAGAGAAAGAGGGAGACAGAGCTTCTGAGCTACGGTTTTTGGCCCCCTACTAAAAATATATTTCCAAATGCCAGGCCAGGCGGCAACATGACGTATTTACGTGCAGAGTAGTGCACAGAATGAGGATGATGATGATGTTCATGATGATTGTGCCGCTGATAATGGTGATGCTGATGCTGTTGATGGTGACGCTGGTGATGATGATGATGAAAATTTAGATGGAAATTGAGATAGATACTGGGGAAATAGGCCGGAAGGCGGCAAACAGAATAGATTTCAATGGATGGACCAACACTTTGCACCCAGTCACAAATACACTCAAACATATATAAACAAGCCTGCCTGTCTGTATGTGCTAAAGTATGTTATTGTATATAAGTCTGACTGTATGTGAATAGATTTGCATAGAAATGTGCCGAATGTGTATGTATATGTGTGTGTGTACGTGTTTCTCTGTGCATTTTCACTGACAGAATTTATTGGCATTTTACAGTTGGGTCAAATATTTTTGCGCCATAATATGGGCAATAAAGTTAAAATAGTAAAATAGCAAAACGGCAGGAATTTCTCAACGTATTCAACATGCAGCAGCAGCTATAGAAGCAACAGCAGCAGCTATAGAAGAAGCATTCAACATACCAAAAATTTAAATTTTGCCAGTTATTTCAATTTCTATAAAGAATGAATGAAATGAATAATGTGCGAAAATATTTGCATTTTTCATTTATTTTTATTTCATTTCAAAATAACTAACTGATGAATGATGCTTGTTCGGTTTTGAACATTTAATTTTTGTCAAATGCTTGTTTGAGACTTTTCACTATAAATTAATTTTATTGAATAACCTTCAAAAGACAAAATGTCAATTGCAGTCGAAGAACGATTATGTCTTTGTTTAATAAAATTATTTTGATTACAAATCAATTGATAAAAAATATAACAATTTGTTAAAATGGCGAACAAACCGAACAATACTTTGTGGAAGTATCTCTTTAGGTAAAAAATGTCAAGGAAGTTTGACTGTAGCTATGACGGAAACACTAGAAAAAATTACAAATTTGCATTTTAGTTCTTCAGTCCTTTGACCGAGCTTCTTAACCCTTTCAATGGCTTGGCTAGAATAATCGTGTAAAAATTTTGTAAGCTTATATTCCAATCATTTAGGCTATAAAAAGATTCAAAAACATCCCTCTGATTTCTTCATGCGCTTCTTTGCTTTTGGCAGGCTGTCTAATATAATGGACAAAACCATGATAACGTTGTATTATAAAATTTAAGTTCAACTAAAACAACCGGAGACCAATGCAAATGCGTTATTTATAATGTTATTATAGAAAAAAAATTAAACGTTGCACACCAATCCTAATAACTACTTTTTTTTAAATTTATTAACACGAAAAATAAAAAATTTATATGCTTCTGTTTGGCATAAAATCGAAAATCCAACTAAGTTAAACGTAATATATCTTCCTCAATTTATTTTTGTCATGTTGGCACAACTTCATTTCATAGTACCAACCTATTTAATTTCAGAAAAGACGTTGGAAAATAAAAAAAAAACTATTTTCCGAAGTGTCCAATATAATGGACAAATCCATTGAAAGGGTTAAGAACAAATTGTGTAGTGTGTGTCAGTATATTTTTGTATATGGTTGATCCAGAACTGGACCTACGAGAACTAAACAAATTCCGAACGGTTTCTGTACATGTTTTCAAGATGCTATGCATGGTATTGTGTCTGCCGCTATGAGGTTTTTCATTGTTTGCAGAGAGCTAACACCTGATCAGACAATTTTTTGTATTTAAAAAACTTTCCGCCAGATGTAAGGATTGAACCCAGGCTACCACGTTTCTTTGGCTCGCACAACCATGGCCGTCTACTTATGACTTGAAAATTGACCGCCCGAGCTCTTAACTTCAAACTATGTATATAATTTGACCAAAAATGCCCCACCAACCCACGCATCATAACGTATTCTCAAGGGCGCAACCAGGAATTTTTTTTTGGGGGACTTTTATCGAATGTAAAACTTATATATAAAAACGATTCTACGTTATCATAGCGGCTGTGTTGTAGCGGTGAGTGCGTTAAATTTTTGCACAAATGTTTCTTGTTGAAATTTTCCAAAAAAAAATGAAAACGGTCACTGTCTGGACATTTTGTCCGTTTTTCTTAAAAGAAGGTGGTAGCGGTCGTTATATAATACACTTGCTTCAGAGTTGTTTAGAATCTGTGCAGCCAAAATGTTTTATAAGCGCCAGTTGTACGCCGTTTTATGATTTTTTTTCTTGTAGAGCAGTTTTACCAATTTTGTAGGGCTTGAGTTAAAATATTTTCATTTTACCTCGGGTGCCAATAGGGTCAGCAAAAATGCAATTTTTCTGCCCACAGTGAAAATTTTGCATCCATACTGCACTTAGCTTTAAAAACAGCACTAGCCTTAAAGTTCGTCCTTTGGTGAGTTGCTCAATTATGCTCTATTCCGATAGTAAAAAAAAGCTATATTTCTGACCAAAGAGCCGGAACTTGAAAAGAAAATCGTTTGAATCCCTCGCCATCAAAAAAGCCGATGAAATTTCGTCTAAAATCTTCTTTTATATTCTCATTCAAAATCTTCCATTAGATTTACAAAATAAGTTTCATGAAAATCCCCCAAAATTGCGCAAATATTATCCGATTTTAATGAAAGAGCACTCTTTGGAAAAGTGTGGTAAGGACCTGTCATTAAAAAGATATTATATATTTCGATTTAAGTCAGCATTTGCTCATTGTTATAACTATACCGTATAACTTTAATATGTCACTGGACATAAATATGTAAACAAAAGAAAAATTAAACCAACAACTTTTTAAATAATAGGCCCTTATTTCTTAAAATCGGATAATATTTGAAAATTTAGAGAAATTTTTATGAAACAGATTCGAAAAATACGATGGAAAATTAGGAATTGTGAATATTTTTCTCCAGTTTCGGAAGTCAATAGGAATTATTTTTTTACTACAGCACATGACCTCACTATAAAAATAATTCTGAAGAGTTTGGGTTATAGATGTTAACAAAAAAAAACTATACAAAAACGACGAAAAATAACAATTTAAGAATAAATTTGTTTTATTATTTCGGAGGCGAGGGTATAAATAGATTTAACTCAAATTCAGGTTTTCTTATTTTGTCTTACTTGTTAATTTAATTAATTTTTTTACAAATATTTCAAGTCGCCTTAGTGGGTCGAAGTATTGCCAACAGAATCAAAAAATAACAAAATTTAAACATGTGTAGTAAGCGGGATCGTAATTTAACCGGACGAAAACCGACTTACATCGACTTATATCATCATTTTCTATTTCATCATTTTCTAAGAGAGGTTTTTTAAAACATCTGTATAATATGTATTTTTGATGGTATTCACATGCATTTAAACTTATAGCAAATTTATTGAGCTTTTTTTTCCACTGATAAATCGTACGCTGTGGTTAACCAAAACTTAGTACCACAATTATATAAAACGTAAGTAATCGATATTCCAAAGCTTCCGACAGCTAAATCTATATAATTAATAGGCTAATATTTTTTTTTGTGACTTCAACTCCTCCCAGACCAATAGACCGATTTTATCGATTCAGATGTCATTTAATCAGGTTTTGGTTGAAATTGTGCAAACCACTTTTAAAAATTGTGATTTCACTTCAGGGGGTTCCCAACCTTTTAAAACAGAAATAAAATTTTTGTGCAAAAATTCGCTATTTTATCGATTTGAAATTTAGTTTAAGAAGAGCTTATAAATTCATCGAATTTTAATTTTGTTCAAAACTAAAAATTTTTAACCAAAATTATCTTTTATGCATTTCTCAAATGTCAATTGTCCGAAAAATCCAGTTCCAAAGTCAAAAGTTCCACTTTCCGAGCAAACAACTCAGTCAAATTTTTACGGTTTTCAAAATTTTTTTTGTTTTTCTTAATTTTTGTTCAATTTTCTTAGAAATGTGTTGACAATTACAGTAATTATCTTACCAGATGTATTTTTAATGAATTTTCTTAATTTTGCCTGTAGTTAATTAACGTGTATTTTTACCAAACGCCAATACAGAGAAAAAACCTCTCTGAAATTTAACGTTCTATATTTGGAAGCGAATATCTCTGTCAGTTTATAAAAAATTTAATTTATTTCTTTTTTGCATTTAAATGCAATTAATTGACTTAAAAAAAATTTTAATATTTTTACCGTTACTTAATTATTAATATTTTAATCATTGCCTTTAAAAAGAGTCCACTTAATTGAATGTTTTCTCAAAAAATGTATTAAAAATTGTTTTTGTTGTTAAAATAAAAAAATTCAAATTTGCATTTTTGATTTTCTTTTATTATATTGAGTTTTTTAAGGCGAATTTGTTTTTGTATGGCAAAAAAATTAATAAATACTATGTGTCATCGAAAAAACAAGGCTACCCCCTATGGTTTTTTGCTCGAAAATTTTTTTTTTTTAAAATGTTGTTCTTATAATTTTTAAATCTTCAATAAGCTTCAAAAACAATATATTTGAAAAAAATTTCATTATAGCTACAACCAATTAAAAGTTATAGCCATGAATCTGTTTTAATCATCCTGCTTATCTATATAATTAATAGGCTAAGGTTTTTTTTGTGACTTCAACTCCTCCCAGACCAATGGACTGATTTTATCGATTCAGATGTCATTTAATCAGGTTTTGGTTGAAATTGTGCAAACCACTTTTAAAAATTGTGATTTCACTTCAGGGGGTTCCCAACCTTTTAAAACAGAAATAAAATTTTTGTACAAAAATCCGTTATTTTATCGATTTGAAATTTAGTTTGAGAAGAGCTTATAAATTGATCGAATTTTAATTTATTTCAAAACTTAAAATTTTTAACCAAAATTCTCTTTTATGCATTCCTCAAATGTCAATTGTCCGAAAAATGCAGTTTCAAAATCAAAAGATCCACTTTCCGAGCAAACAACTCAGTCAAATTTTAACGGTTTTCAAAAAAATCGGATTTTTCATCGGATAATGATGTAAATTGATGTTGTAGGTGTTCTATAAGTATTTTTAATTAATTTTTTGATTATATCTTACTTGTAATTTTTTTTTCTTAAATATATTTTATAATTAGTTTTTATTTAAATTAGTTATGTTTTATAGTCTTAAAAGTTAAGCAGCGATGTTGTTGAATAGTAATAATGTTTATATCGGTAGTTTTATTAGTGTAAGTCTGTCTTCGTATATGACATTTACATTGAAAAATTTAGTGTCAGATCATACGTTTTAAGCATTCAGATGATGATCTTTTGTATAATTATTGAGACTGAATATATCGTTATTGAGGAAAAAGCTGGTTGAATAGAATATCATAAATTAAACGTCTATAATATTGCTAACATTTAATTTTTATTGAATTGCTCGAATTCGGGCAACTAGTTTTTACTAGTTATTATTTAATTGCCATAATAACTGTTCGATTTTGGCAAATCTTGATATATATGTGCTTTTAGGTACGCAAAATCGATTTCTGTCAACCAGTTATTAATAAAATGTACGCCACATAGCGCTAGAGTACCAAAATTCATGATTTTTGAATATATATTTTTTTTAAACACCTATAAAAAACTTATTTTTCATAGTACTCAGTTTTGATTAAACCACACGTACGATACACAAAAAAAAAAGAAGAGCTCAATAATTTTTTAAACAATGCATGAAAATACCATAAAAAATGCATATTTTATAGGTGTTTCAAAAATAGTAAATAGTTTTTAAGAGTGCCTCTTACTTTTGAGTCGGTGTCTGGCTCACTTTTTTTGTCTCCATACAAAATCGATGCGGCTTAATGTGCAGTCTGAAGGAAAAAAATATGACTCACATTGATTGAATGCTATTTTGCTTGGTACTACAATAATTTTGGAGGGACTTAGAGCCGAAACCCCCTTTGGTTGCGTATACTTGATTATAACTGATGACTTCTTTCAACTCATATCGAACATTTCTAATTAGCACTAACTGAGTTCTAAAAACATATAAAACCTGCTTAATATAAAGTTTTGCACTATAAATGAGCTTCTTATATATGTATATGACCATGACTATAATCTTTATTTCCTCAGAACACACACAAAATTAAGCACTTCAATTAAAGTGTCCCATGCTGTTCACTCCCAAGCTAAAACATTTAATTAAACTGACACGTACTCACCAAAAATATTAACGCAAGTCAATTATTAAAATATCAAATATTTTCCTAGCAGCTATTTTTGTATATTTTTGTGTTTTTTTTTTTTTTGTCTTTTTTCTTTTTTTGTTTTTGGCCACCCACATCTGGCAGTGTCACAAGCAACCACTATAAATTCAAATTAAATCACAACTCATCAAATATTCACGCGCCAATGCAATACAGCATTTATGATGTGCCCGAGTACTCTATGCAGACCAATATGAATCAACGCAGAGAATTTTCAGTTCATCATGACGCTGGACAAAAACAGAAAAAAGAACTCATTGTATTGACCGCGGGCAAATTTTTGCACTCTTCCTCTCTACCCTTCTTTGCCACTGTCTCACGCTTTGGTTATGTGTGGCAGGCAAACATTTATCATGAGTAAAAAATATATAAAACAAAAAAAAAAATATAAAAAAATTTAAATGAAACTGATTTTGTTTACATTTCGGTCACATGGTGCAGTGCAGCCAAACACAACCCGAATACCCTGAGCATACATTGAAAAAAAAAAAAATAAAAAAATATAGAAATATAGAAAAAATATATAAAAATGAAATTCGTAGCCAGCCGTGAAAATGAAACTTTTGACCAACATTACAACAATTTTGCCGGGATGTTGAACAACCACACGCAATACACCAGAGCCAGCCCCCTTTGCGTCGCTATTGCACCACAAGTGACGAATAAACGTCAGAGTTCGTGTGACAAGCAACAACAAATCAACGCTACCTCCGCTCTAAAGTGAGTGGTGTGGCGACCCGGCACTCAACCTGAGACCCGCAGGAACACGGAACACGCTCGACTGATTTTATGCCGAGTACTAGTCGTCGTCGTTGTAGTCGACTGACATGTTTGAGTTTTAATATGCATAAAATTTGTTTATGGAAAATTATGTTGAATGACGAAAGTTCGTCATCGTTGTCGTATGTTAAAGTTGAAAGTTTGTCGTCTCTTACACTTGAGTTGGCTGTGGATAGGGGGAGTAGATTTCTGTGTGGCTATTTGTTCGTTTGTTTGCTAGATCCTTTGGTCCTGTATCCATCAGCAGTTAGTGTGCTGCGGTAAAAGCAGCAGCAACAGTGAAAAAAAAAATATATGTTTGCTTTACTAACTATATTGACACTTGGGTTAATTTGTGCTTGGCACCCACTCGCACCACGTGACATCCTAGAATTTTTCATGTAATTGTTTAAAAGATGTTAAGTTATGCGTTTATGTTATTGTGTTCGTTCGAAGTCATCAGTATAAACAAGATAGTTAAATAAATTACTGCGGTTGTTACAGTAAAATATTTCACAGTTCAACAAATATCGACAGTTTTTGATGGCAGAGGTAAATATTAGATTGTTGTTTATTATGATAATTGAACTTAATAAAATTGGTAACAACAAAAATTGCAGGTTCTGACCAACTGATTTAAGTTTTGAACAACTGTGCGGCGTAGAAGAATTATAATATACTAGTAAACCTGTTGACCGAATTCGAGCAACTCAATAAAAATTAAGTCTTAGAAACATTATGGACCTTTAATATATGATATTCTATTCAATAAGTTATAACGAATAACGATATATTCAGTCTCAATAATGATATAAAAGATCATTATCTGAATGGTTTGACTTGAAACGTATGATCCGACACTAAATTTTTTAATGTAACTGTCAAAATACGAAGACGGACTTATACTAATATTACTACTGAGACAAACATTATAACTATTCGAAAACATCGCAGCTTAACTCTTCCAGCTATAAAACATAGCTTATGTAAAAAAAAAACGCATTCAAAAATAGATTTAATAAATAATACTAAGATATATTTCAGAAATTAATAAAAGGTACTTACAGAGCACCTACAACATCGAGTTATAACACATTTAGATGAAAAAACGCCAAAAAATCTAAAACCCGGTTTTTT
This sequence comes from Tetanocera ferruginea, assembly GCA_958299015.1. Taxonomy (NCBI): domain Eukaryota; kingdom Metazoa; phylum Arthropoda; class Insecta; order Diptera; family Sciomyzidae; genus Tetanocera; species Tetanocera ferruginea. Next base: position 124,858,670 of record OY282644.1, on the reverse strand, counting down.
TGAAAACCATTAAAATTTGACTGAGTTGTTTGCTCGGAAAGTGGAACTTTTGATTTTGGAACTGCATTTTTCGGACAATTGACATTTGAGGAATGCATAAAAGATAATTTTGGTTAAAAATTTTTAGTTTTGAAAAATCGATCAATTTATAAGCTCTTTTCAAACTGAATTTCAAATTGGTTGAATAGCGGGTTTTTGCACAAAAATTTTATTTCTGTTTTAAAAGGTTGGGAACCCCCTGAAGTGAAATCACAATTTTTAAAAGTGATTTGCACAATTTCAGCCAAAACCTGATTAAATGACATCTGAATCGATAAAATCGGTCTATTGGTCTGGGAGGAGTTGAAGCCACAAAAAAAACATTAGCCTATTAATTATATAGATAGATAAGCAGGATGATTAAAACAGATTCGTGGCTATAACTTTTAATTGGTTGTAGCTATAATGAAATTTTTTTCAAATATATTGTTTTTGAAGCTTGTTAAAGATTTCAAAAATATAAGAACAACATTTAAAAAAAAAAAAATTTCGAGCAAAAAACCATAGGGGGCCTTGTTTTTTCGATGACACATAGTATTTATTAATTTTTCTGTCAAACAAAAACAAATTCGTCTTAAATAAACTACATACAATGAAAGAAAATCAAAAATGCAAATTTGAAATTTTTTTATTTTTACAACAAAAACAATTTTTAATACATTTTTTGAGAAAACATTCATTTTATTGGGCTCTTTTTAAAGGCAATGATTAAAATATAAATAATAAAGTAACGGTAAAAACTTTGTAATTATTTTAAAGTCAATTAATTGCAATTAAATACAAAAAAGAAATAAATGAAATTTTTTAAAAAGTGGCGGAGATATTCGCTTCCAAGTATAGAAGTTTAAACTTCAGAGAGATTTTTTTCTCTGCCTTGGCGTTTGATAAAAATACACGTTAAACATCTAAAGACAATATTAAGAAAATTTATTACAAATACATTTGGCAAGATAATTACCTTAATTGCCAACACATTTCAAAGAAAATTAAACAAACATTTAAAAAAACAAAAAAAAATTTTAAAACCGTTAAAATTTGATTGAGTTGTTTGCTCGGATAGTGGAATTTTTGATTTTGGAACTGCATTTTTTGGACAATTGACATTTGAGGAATGCATAAAAGATAATTTTGGTTGAAAATTTTTAGTTTTGAAAAAACTCAAATTCGATCAATTTATAAGCTCTTCTCAAACTAAATTTCAAATTGATTTAATAGCAGATTTTTGTACAAAAATTTTATTTCTGTTTTAAAAGGTTGGGAACCCCCTGAAGCGTAATCACAATTTTTAAAAGTGATTTGCACATCTACAGCCTAAACCTGATTTAATGACATCTGAATCGATAAAATCAGTCCATTGGTCTGGGAGGAGTTGAAGTCACAAAAAAAACCTTAGCCTATTAATTATATAGATTAAAAGCGATATGAAGTTGAAATAATGTAATTAAGAGGGACAACGCACCGAGAAATTTCGTGATGTATAAATTTTCGTTTTTGGCCTTTCTTCAAGCTGAACCTCTAAAGAATGTCTGGTGAAAGCCGCGTGCAAAAATTCGAAAAAATAACGGCGGTATGACTGATTAAGTTAAGGCGTTCAGTTCAGAATGAAATTTATACATTGCTCAACTTTCAAACGCGTTTTTTTTTCGAAATCATGTTTTTTAAATCGGTAAACAAGATATTTTGAAAAGTAATGAACCGATTACAATTATCTTTTTTGTGCTTATTCTACTTGGTCTTGGACTTGGTTGTTTTTTTAATCGACGATATAAGAACGAATTTTTCTTTTAAAAAACGCTATTTCAATTCAAATGTTTGCCATTTTGTCAAAAATCGATATTTTCAAACTCGCTTTTGACAACAACTAGAGATTATACTAGCCAGTTTAATAATCTTTTTGTTTTTTTTTATTTTGATGATTACAGATGAAGCAGAAGTGTGCACCGCGGAGGAACTTTTTTTGAGTTATTTTACGGAATACTGAACTACTCGGCGAATATTCAATATTTTTCAATAAAAGAAAATTTATATATATTCTTAAAAATGTGTACTATCATTTATAAAAAGAATCGGTTGGATTACTGCAATGGATTTCCTTTAAAAAAATCCAAAACATTGGATTTTTTGCGCTTCTCGGTGCGTTGTCACCTTTAGGAAAAGAGTCATGAAATATTCCAGCGTTACCAAGACAAAAATCTTATATTTTAAGATATTGGCTTAAATTCTATTATTTTTGGCAAAGATTTAGTCGTACTTTAGTGTCATAATCTTAAAAATTAAAAATAATATCTGTTATATGTAACACCCGTCACAAAAACGCACAAATAGTTGTGTAACTGTAAAAGTTGTTGTTTAATTTAGGTGTAACTTAACAAGAGTAATGTTTTGCTTGCAAATGATATTTTGCACATTGCTTTTGCTGATCACGAATTTAGCTCGACAAAATTGTGTAACATCCGTTTTTCTAAAATTTTAGACCTTGATGGTTAGATAGGATTTGTGTTTATTTGAATAGTTCTGTTGTTCTTTCATACCAAAAACTTCATAAAATCCATACACCCGTCAAAAAACTTTAAACTCAATTTTATTTAATTCTATTCTATTGACGATTATGAGAAAAAAATCAATATGATAGAATTTTTATAAATATTACTATAACATAATTCCGTAAAATGTGAGTGCGGAACGCTTGATTTTTTTGAAAAATTTCATAGCATATTTCTAGGAATTTTTTGTTTTGTGATTTATTGAAACTTCAAAAATTTGTTTATATATTTTTTAATTTTGAAATTTTCTGTTTTTCAAAAACTGTTTAAACTTATGTCGTCGTACCTACTGTGGTTTCAATTTTTACTTTAATTTGTTTTATAAATATTTGGAACAAAAAATTGTTATTTGCATAATTTAAAATCGTATATGTGACCATCATTGAATTGTAATTCGGCTTAAAGAAAATCAATATATCATGTTTTTTTCTTTATTAAAACCGGGCCCGTCATTTTTGACGGGAAAAAACTAGTAATATAATAATAATATAATGTAGTTTTTAAATTAACATTGAAAATACGGTTCATGAAAAAAATTATATTTTTAGTATTGCAGCTCGGCATTCAGTCACTGAAATTTTTCGCTCGTTACATTCAACACAATATGTGTAACACCCGTCACATATTTATAATTTTTTATTTTAATTTTTTAATGCATGATAAATCGTCAAACATAATTTTATTGACAGTAATTAAATTTTATTTTTTTTATTAATTGTAGTTTGGCTAAATTTCACACACATTCAGAGTAAAGTCAGATTTTCAAAGAGTATTCGTAACACCCGCCACATGTTATTCTATCAAAATTAAGAACCGCTACAAGAAGTTTTGCAAAATTAAAAACTCTTGCTTTAAAGAAATTTTGGATTTGATTTAATTCATATTTTTACCAATGCTTTAATACATATTTAAATAACATTTTCACAAAAATATTATTTATTTATTGGCTACTTTCCATATGCTCGTACTTTCCTTACAAGACCCTCCATTAAATGTTTTACAACCATTTCTGACACTTTTGAGGTCGCCTTACGAACATGGTTTTCATTTCATGAATAGTTTTCATTGCTTTTCCAATTTTGTTTAGCTTTCCTTTCATTAAAGCCCAAAGTTCGATTGGTCGCAGTTCTGGCACATTTGGAGGATTCTAATCTTTAATAATGAATGAACAATTGTGATCATTGTTCCACTTCTGAAAGACTTTGGCGTAATGTGCCGCGGCTAAATCTGGCCAAAACAATGTTGGACCAAACTGCTACCGTAAGAAAGACAAAAGCCGTTTTTGAAGGCTTCTTTCTTTTTCATAAATATCTGTGTTTATTGTTTATTGTACCCACTGTTAAGAATGGAGATGATTTTATTTTCTACATTCGCAAATAGCTTACCAAATTAATATTTTTTTTTTGCATATTTCTTTATTTGAATTGTTTTTTTCAGAATACTCAATATATTTTCCAGGTGCCATGGAGTAAAATTGGTCCTTAGATTTTTTTTTACATACGTTTCTTCTTCCATAACAACACAAAAATTTTTGTTTTCAAGTTTTTTCCCGTACAATTTTCATGCCAAAGAAATGCTTTTTGTTGCTTATTTTTCGCTTCGTTTTGGAACTTGTTTCTGCTTGTACGTCTAATACCATTGCGTTGCTTAATGCGAATTACCTGAACATGACTGGTCGTAACTTTTTTGGCTACATCTCTGGTTGACATTGATCGATTTGGTTTTACCAGAGCGACCACTTTCTTTTAAAAATTAAGTCGGCAGAACCCTTCTGGCGCCTACTTGCGGCTTATCTTGTACGGAGAGATATTCCTTAAATCTCAAAATGACTCTTCGTGCTTTATGGTATGATGCTCCAGATAGTTTTTCTAGTTTTTTATAAATAACTGTGAGATTTTAAGTCCAAATGTCTAAAACTTATTTGTGAAGCTCCTTGTTCGAATTCATTTTCTCACAACTTACTCGACTGTACGTTACAACTGATAGCTTTTTAGAAATGACAGAAATTATTTAATACAAAAATTGAAAATCAATCATATTCTTTTTCTAGAAAAATTATAAAAAAGGTTGAAAATTTGCAAAACTAACTGCACCGGTTCTTAAACAAACATTGGCCATGATTTTGCAAGTTTTTTCCACATATGAACACATAACCATAAAAGCCATTTATTATGACTGCAAAAACTTTAAATACTTTTATGTATGCAAAAAAATATTGAGGTTTCAAAGCGTGCAAATGTAACACCCGTCACCATAGGATGTTCTTATACGAACAAATACATGATAAAACTAAGCATTTCAGATGGCCTTAAAATAAGTTTTGCATGCAAAAAATAACGTGGCAAGCTAATTTTTACAGAGGTGGATGTCATGTAAAAAGGATTGGTAAAGGAAAATGGATTGGTATGATAGGTATAGTAATAAGGAAAATTTATGATATAATGGATATGATGAGTAGTTTGTAACGTATATTGATTGAAGGGTATAAGATTATGGGTAATGTTGTGGTATATTGAGAGTGGTATGATGGATTTGGTATGATGGGTTTGGTATGATAGTTATGGTTTCGTATGGTATGATGAATATCTAAATGAAGGGTAAATATTAGTGTCCGACCAAGGGTGAATTTTTGCCGAAGCCGAAGCCGATTCTTCGGCAAAATGTAAATAATCGGCCGAAGGCCAAAGCCGAAGCCGAATAACAAACAAATGTTTTAAAGTCAAAAAAATTATAAAAATTTATTCTTTGCTTTTGTTATATATTCATTTACAAGTACAAAAAAACGTAATGAAATCATTAAATTAGAATTAAATGTAAGAGTTTTTCTACAAAATTCGGATGTTTCTGTAATAGATTTATCATAGAAAAAAATGTTATCAATTTTTGACCCAGTCGGAAAAGCTACTAACTGATACTAACTGGGTCATTCCGCCGAGATTGATTACAAAAAAACAAATTCGGTCGGTCAACCATTTTAAAAATTTTTTTTTACCATTAATTTCGTAATGTTTCGGTAGCTTAGAACTGCTTTAAAAAAATTTTTTGTTGTATTTACAAAATGGCGACCATGTTTTTCATGCAACCACGACTGATTTTCGTATCTTATAGAGTTTGCGGTAATGATCATATATCAGCTCCTATTCAACATACAGTAATAAATGAATAAACATAATATTAATTATACCTTAGGCTATTATCTTGCATATCAGAAAAAAAAATTGGGATGTTACTTAATTTAAAAAAGTTAAAGTTTCCGAAATTAATCGTAATTTCTGGTAACTTTAAAAAAAAATTTTAATATAAAGAAGTTAGTGGCAGACCTATTTTTTTGGTATTAGGTACGTCTAAGAAAGAACTTAAAATATAAATTTTTAAAAGTGACTAGATCATAAACTTTTTGGGTTACATCGCTTTGAAAAATAAGAAATCTCAAGTTTGTCCCAACTTTGGGGTCAAATATCTCCAATGGGCACTGGTGAAAAAATTTTAAATTAATGTTAAATAGACTACGTAATAAGAGGATTCTGATGATATAAAAATTAAAGTGATTTTTATGGTTCATTAAAAAGATATAGCATTTTAAAATTCGTTCATTTCATTACATGAGGTATGAGTATTAAGATGGGTCACCCCATATGGGAAAAAAAGTTTGCATTTACCGTCCCTAATATGAAAGCTTATCTTGAGAGGATTTCAGAACAATAAACATTTTTTTTTGTGAACCCGAAATCTGCCCCAAATGGTCTTTTTTGTATAACTTCACCAGTTTTAACCCGATCGTGAAAAGAAGTATATCTTTGGATAGGTCTCAATTAGTACACAAGCACCCCAAAAACTTTAAATTTTTTTAACATAACAAAATTTCATAAAAAATCATTGAACATTTGTGAAGAAACTAATAAATTTCATTCGTAGGAAAAAAGTTACAGCGAATCAAAAATTTTAGTGAAGTTCGCTTTCCGTTATAAATACTTTCAATAGAGGGCGCTTAAAGTAATAAAATATATATGGCTCAATAACGCCTGAACGGCTAGACCGCATGTAAAGAAATTTAGTATGAAAAACGAAGCAATTCATAAGAAATGATTTATCAATTGAATAAAATTTTCAACGAGTGAACACCAACCTATGAAAGAACAGAAAAGGAGAGAAAAACAAAAAAAAACAAATAAAAATGTTCCAAATGTGGAATTATGAACGGAGTTCACTGAATAATTAAAAAAAATTCTAAAAACTTATAAAAAAAACTGTTTAGCAAATTAAAAACATTCGGCAAAAATAATCGGCTATCTCGGCCGAAGCCGAATCCGATGCCGAAGGTCCAAATATCGGCCGATTATGCCGATTACCGAAGCCGAAGCCGAATAATCGGTCGGACACTAGTAAATATGAAGGGTATAAGTTGGTTATGATAGTTTGGTATGATGGCTTTAGTATAATGGATTTGGTAGATGGGTTTGGTATCATGAGCTTGGCATGATGGCTTTAGCATAATGGGTTTAATATGACATGTATGTTTGCAAGGTAGTTATGATAAGATGGCTATGATTTGGAATAATAGATACAGGGCCATAACCATGATTTTTTTTTTGGGGCATTTGATAAGAAAAATATATTAGAACTTACAAACAAGTAATAAAATAGTTGCAACGAAATTATTTTTGATTGAGATAAGACCTGAGACGTTTTGAACAACTTCTTCAAAGAAATCTTGCTTGAAAACATCAACCAATTAAAAATTGGAAGCCATAAGATAAGGTATCTAACTTGAAGAATCTTCATCTGACGGCGAAGTTTTCAACTTGTAATTTGTTTTCAAAATAGTTGTATGAAGGCGTGACGAAAACTTACAAAACAAATCATTAAGTTCTCTTCCCAAAATAAGGTGAAACCACGCTTTTCGGGCATGCAATCGAATTTTGGTTTTTTTAAAAACTCACAGGGATATTTTTGCTCACTAATTTACGTCCCATTTTGGTACTTGTGTATTGATTCCATTTTATAGGGAAACTTTTTTTAAAAAAATTGATTTATTTTGTGTGAAGAAAACTACTTTTCTCATATTTTGACGGTATTATATGCAAGTGTAGACCATGGCATGCAGATTAAGTGTGTAGCTTAGCATGCTCTGAGCCAGAGTTCGATCCCCATCAAGCAAACATTTTTTATTTAAATAAAATTTTTTTCTGATCGGTCACCACCTCTCTGCAGACAATGGTAAACCTCAGAGAGTAAATAATGTCATGTAAAGCTTCTGAGAACATGAACTTTAGCCGTTTGGAGTCGGCATAAAACATGAAGTCCAATTCTCAATCAATTGTGTGCAAACATTTAATAACACACACAACACAATTGATCATTAGGAGCTCGGTCTAAGTTCTTTCAAGGGCTTAAATGGTCAATTTATTTTTTTTTTTTTTATATAAGCAAGTAAATAATGGTTATTCATGTTCAAATATTATGTTGGTCTATACAAATAATATGAAATTAACTTTATTAATTTTCATGATTAGATACATGTCAAAATGATAGTTTAGTTAATTATGAAAACTTAATATTACAATATTGCTTTATATTTATTTACGAATCTACACTAAAATTTGAGAAATGCTAGATCAAACCCATATGACATTCGACAAACTTTACATAAAATTATAAAATTTTAAACAAAAAAGGATTGCAGTAGTTTTTCATAAAGTTAATAGATTCCGATAGTATTCTTTCAAATATATATATTGTCATATTTTTTAATGGCATGGATAAATATTTATTTTCCCATACATACCATCTGAGCAATTTTAAAAGGAAATGTCGCCTTTATTATGAGCTTTAAGTCATATCTCAAAAATTCGAGATCAGCCAAGAAAACGAATAAAATCATTTATTACTAAAAATGTGTTAAATTAAAAAAAAGTAGACAGAAATATTTTCTTAAACTTTAGAATTTTTCTTTAAAAACATTTAAATTATTTTTTTTATAAATTAATGCTTTGATTTTTTTTTTTTGAGTTGAATTGAATTTTTGTTTACTTTTCGGTACCTATGGTGTGGTTTGAACCCCGAAAAACCCTTTTCGTCTACGAGTTTGCTAGAGTGTATCAAATAAAACTAGTTACAAAGTTATTTTTTATGAAGAAACATCAAAATGGGTCACAGGTAAATAATTGGTTCCTAAGCAATGTTTTGTTAATCGCCTAAATTCTTCCGAAGTAGAATACTTCACTCTGCCAAAACGATAATTATCGTTAATTATCGATTATAATCAATACTAGTACATGCAAAATAAAAATTTGAAATTAGTAGTAAGACAGAAAAACATCAAAGAAGAATATAGAAATTTTTAAAATTAAACAATGATCACCTTAAGATAGATCTGAATATACAATGAATAGATATGAAAGAAAGAATAAGATCTAAATATACAGTGGGTCCTTCAAGAAAATTGACTCCCAAGCGATATAATTCTATTCAGCCCAATCATAAAACATTTTCTCCCGGTAGTTGTAAATGGTAGTTTCCGTTTTTAAGATAAAGTTAAAATACTTTTTGGAAATTTTTAATGCAATTTTGTTTATCAACTGACAATATGCAAGAGTGTTAAATAAAAAAATAATATATCTTTATCTGCTATCTTAAAATCGGAAACTTCCATTTGCAACTCCCGGGAGAAAATGTTTCATGATTGGGCTTATTATGAGATATAACTCAATTTGTATGCATGAATACATATAAAGTGTTTTTTAATACTTCGTCCTTTCCCCCATCTTATATATAAAAAAAAACTAGCAAAAAAAAATAGCTAGGAATCGTTTATTCTCTCGGTTAATTCCTTCAAGTGGATCGATGTTGCAGAATTAGCCGTTAAAAAAACCAAATTTTATCGACGAAAGTCCATAAGACATTAAAAAAATGGTGGTTGTTATATGGTCATAAATTATATTGTTGAAAATCACATGTTCGTATATGATTATTTAGCCTGAGTAACAACCTGATACACTAGGATTTAACCTTTCCATGCAGCTGCTTATGCTTCATTCCAATGATGTAATTATTTTATGTTTTTTTTTTTTTTTATTGTGCTATTAAAGTAAAACGTTGGCCAGCAATTAACTAGGTTACAAACCATAACCACGTCCTTTGCATTAAGGATTTATTTTTTTGCCACTTATAAATAGCAAATTGCCTTAAAAATTTCAACGGCTTACAGATGAAATTAAGCGCTTAACTTAAATGGTTTGCAATGTGGGAGGCGAACAAATTAATTGCGCCAGCGTTGACGTAGCAGCAGCAGCGGCAGCAAAGCACAGCGTGCAACAGACACTTAAAAGTTGTTGCTTTTGTTGTGCTTTTTGTTGTAATTTATTGCAAGCGTGGAGAAGCACGAGCCCCCGGCATGCAGGATATGCAGATATACGCTAGGCGCAACCACACGAAAACACACACAGACACACACAGACACACACATATTCACATATTTGCATACATCATAAATGCGCTTATGAAGATTCATACATTAACTACGTATGAATTGAGATCCTTGAGATTTGTGCTTGTTTTTGTTGTGTTGCTGTGTTGGTGGTGATGTTGGTGTTGCTGCTGCAAAATTATCCTTCCGCTTTAGTGATATTAATTTTTCTTTTCAAGTGTGGCCTGTATGTATGGGTGTCATTGTGGATGTGGTTGTATGTGTACCAACTTGCAAAACGAGGTCAGCTCTGTGCACGCGAGTAAAAAATATGATATAATGAAAAATTCATGGAAAAAAAAAAAATAACAAAAAACAATGAATCCGGCTATCAATGAATATGCGCGCATATTAATAAAATTTTTTAATTTCTTTTATTCAATTTTACGCTTTTGTTTGCTCATTCTAAAGGATCAAAGTTTGTCTGTCTTGCTGCTCACTTAGATTTTATTAAATTTTTATTTAAATTTTGTTTTTTTCTTTTCTTCATTTTCATTTAACGTTGACTGCAAAAGTGAATCAACATTTTTGCGCCTAAAATTAAACCATGAAAATGTGTTTTTTTTTTCCTACACTACAGTGAATATCCTTTATTTACTAACAGCCTTTGCCTGCTGTTGACCATGTTCACCGCCCTTAGTTGACCATCAACAAGCTTGTCACTCAGTCAGCTTCTTTTCTTGCTTTTTGTGTTGCTTCTGCAGCATGGTGTAGATTTCTGTTTAATCTGTCAGAAAAAAAAAAAAATAAAAAAAAAAAGGAAAATAAACCCAAAAACCTCCTAATTGACTTTTCCATTCGCTCTATTCACATATCCTGCACTTAGCTTTTTCCTCAAATTGTGTTGGCCAAATGCTTTTAACGTCTAACAACATGTTGCGTGTCAGCCATCCGGCAGATGGTAGCGATTTTGTTATTTTTTATTATTTTTTTTTATACTTTATTTTTGCAAATAAAATGTGAGCTATTTTCTTTTTAATTGTAATTTAAACCTTATGCGACGAGATACAAATTAATCTAATATTAAATATTTCTGATGCTGCGCCCTCAAAGCAAACACTTTGGCAACGCTGCTACTTTTGACCCTTCAACCATTAACATCTGTCCGTCTATCTGTTTGTCGTTTCACTCAAGCTGCCGCTCTTAACGATTCTCGTACAACATTTGCAATGTCTACCATTAAACTATGCTTCGCTTGTTAAAATAATAATTTTTTTCTTGTTTTTGTTTTTTACGTCCTTTTTTTTCCTTGTTTTATTGAATTTGTTTGACTTTTGCCTTAAAGCCACACATACTCATTCTTGCTGACTCGTTCACACTTTATCGATTTACATAAATTAAGTTGTTAATTTTATCAATTTTTGCTCGACAATCGCACAGCTTAACTTAATCGAATTTTTTCTGTGTGTGTATGTGCGTGTTTGTGAAATTGGTTAAGTGTGTGCTCTGCGTTTTAATGAAGCCTCGTTTTACACCATAACAAACCACGCAACGTCTGCGTTTCATTTGCCACAAATGTGTGTTTTTTATTGTTCCAACATATATCAGATAATATTTACAACGTGGTCATATTTTCAAAACTACAGCCAATTAACACGAATGCATTTAATATAGATAAATATGCACCAAAGTCGAAAAATATGCGATATCCTGAAACAAGGAATATATTCAAGTTTCATTGGAACTTAATTGAAATTAAAATTAAAAAAAATTCAAACTAAATAAATAAATTTCCTAACATAAAGTGCAAAATAATATATATATTGCAATGGTTGTGTCTACAAAGCAAAACTTTGTGAGAAATATGTTTTCAAACCCACTATTGGGGACCTAGATGGACATAAGGCACACAGAATGTTCATAAATTTTATGAACTTGTTCGTAAATATTATGTATTTGTTCATGAATTTTATGAATTTGTTCATGAATTTTATGAATTTGTTCATAAATTTTATGAATTTGTTTATAAATTTTATGAATTTGTTCATAAACATTCACCAAAGCACAAATTAATGAAACGATATCATAATATCTATAAATATTAACTTATATTTTAAGAATAAATTCGCAATATTTATGAACGATTTTTAATATCATGAGTTTAAAATTTATGAATTTATAAATGTGGTCACTATATACCTAAATTTCAAGAATTTATTGATAATATTATTGAACGAAATCATAATTTGGGGAATATTTATCGTAATAAAAGAATTAATTCATAATAATATGAAATGAATTTGAAAATTTTATGTATTTTTTAATAAAAACTACTCAAATAATAACTCTCTTCTTTTATCTGATCTCTTCCTCAGATAAAAGAATTATCAAATAAATTTTAAGAAAATAATTATTAATCTTTATGCACGCATTCTTATAGAATATCATGATTGTGAATGGGTTCACAAGATTTCTGAATTGCATTAACTCATCATATGAATCATTTTGAAAACTGTACAAATCCATTTTTATATTTTATGAATCAAGTTGTATGCACGAAATTCAGAAATATTATGGACATATTTTTTTTGTGTATTGTCAGAGCTTGACAAAATATGCTAGAAAAATAATCCATGAAATCTATATAATTAATAGGCTAAGGTTTTTTTTGTGACTTCAACTCCTCCCAGACCAATAGACCGATTTTATCGATTCAGTTGTCATTTAATCAGATTTTGGCTGAAATTGTGCAAACCACTTTTAAAAATTGTGATTTCACTTCAGGGGGTTCCCAAACTTTTAAAAACAGAAATAAAATTTTTGTGCAAAAATCCGCTATTTAATCGATTTGAAATTTAGTTTAAGAAGAGCTTATAAATTGATCGAATTTGAATTTTTTTCAAAACTAAAAATTTTTAACCAAAATTATCTTTTATGCCTTCCTCAAATGTCAATTGTCCGAAAAATGCAGTTCCAAAATCAAAAGTTCCACTTTCCGAGCAAACAACTCAGTCAAATTTTAACGGTTTTTAAAATTTTTTTTGTTTTTCTTAATTTTTGTTCAATTTTCTTTGAAATGTGTTGACAATTACAGTAATTATCTTGCCAGATGTATTTTTAATGAATTTTCTTAATATTGCCTGTAGTTGTTTAACGTGTATTTTTATCAAACGCCAATACAGAGAAAAAAACTCTCTGAAATTTAACGTTCTATATTTGGAAGCGAATATCTCTGTCAGTTTATAAAAAATTTAATTTATTTCTTTTTTGTATTTAAATGCAATTAATTGAATTAAAAAAAATTTTAATATTTTTACCGTTACTTAATTATTTATATTTTATTCATTGCCTTTAAAAAGAGTCCACTAAATTGAATGTTTTCTCAAAAAATGTTATAAAAATTGTTTTTCTTGTAAAAATAAAAAAAAATTCAAATTTGCATTTTTGATTTTCTTTTATAATATTGAGTTTTTTTAAGGCGAATTTGTTTTTGTATGGCAAAAAAATTAATAATTACTATGCGTCATCGAAAAAACAAGGCTACCCCCTATGATTTGTTGCTCGAAATTTCATTTTTTTAAAATGTTGTTTTTATATTTTTAAAATCTTCAACAAGCTTCATGAACAATACATTTGAAGAAAATTTTATTATAGCTCCAACCAATAAAAAGTTATAGCTACAAATCTGTTTTAATCATCCTGATCGAATTCGAGCAACAGGTTTACTAGTATGAAATTAAATATTGAAAGCAACTTTGAGCAGGACTTATCTTCAGCTTAACAATAAAAGAAACGAATTTGTCTCGAAGTAGAGGTGAATCTGAGATTACGGATATTTATTTCGAAAACTAAATTCGAAAATGTTTTGCTTATGAACCCGAGGGCGGGAGAAATGCACATTTCATTCTCGAAACGAGATTTTTTTATCATAATCGAATCACTACCGAAACGAGAATTTCAACATTGCCAATTAGTTTTCGAATAATTTTAGCAATTTGTTTCCGTAATGAAATTTTTTTTAATATATTCATATCTGATGCTTTTTGTTTTTTTTTTTTTTTTGCTTTTTTGTTTTTGGTGGTTTTTCTCTATTTTAAAGAAAAATCTAAAAACGAATTTAAAAACAAAAAAATTAATGTTGCGATGATTAGTTTCATATATTTAAAAATTTATTTTATAATACGATATACGAGATTGCGGACTCATTTTGAATTCGAAACTGATGCGAAAAAAAGCAATTTGGCGAATTCGAGAATTAAATGGATAATTTAAAAATTAAGTTAGTACATAATTGTACTTGATACCCTTGACATATTAAAGCCACACAAAAAAAAATTATTTGTTTTTCAGACATCTTAGATAAGCTAGATAGGAGATAAATATCTCTTCTTAGAAACGTATTTAGCTATTTTTAATAATCTCGGATTCATCTCAAATTCCAATCAAATACGAGAAGACAGACAGAAAATTAAATTATTTTAATCTATTCAATAGTTTAAATCCTATTTTAAGGGTTACTTTAAATTCTACCCAGTTGTTTTTTTTTAAGCTAAATGAGCATTTTGACTTCAAGTTTAAGGTTTTTGATATAAAACTTTAAAAGTTTTTGATTTTAAACTTTAAATAAGAGGAAACTCACACAAAGAGTGACCTTTATATGTTGCCATCAGTAGTTGCATTCAAAAATACTGCTACACAGACAAGCCAACAAGACAACTACAGCTATTTCTGAGTATTTAATATGACAACCATACATGCTTTGTAATGGCCATACGGTATAGCATAGCAGCAACGCGACGTTGTTTACATAACGGACAATATATCCAGCCATCGTAAATTATTTTAATTGCTTAACATTTAAAAATAGCGAACTTTTGCATTATTAAATTGCAAAATATTTTATTTAATAGCTTTTTTGCGTTATTCGTCTATGCAGCAGGCAATACTAGTAAAAACGAACACACACAAACACCTATTAAATACGTACTAAATGCATGAATTGAATTGTATTCTTTTTTGTTTTTGTTAGTTTGTACAATTATTTGGCAAATTTATTGCAACATTGTGTGTTTGTTGCCACTGTGGTAGTTGTTGTTGTTGTTGTCGAAAATGTTGCAAATAGTTTTGCTACACCGAAATTTTTGAGAAAAACTTTGTATTCGAAAACTCAACACACGCACACACAAACACACACTCAAAGTGGTGGGTGTGGCAAAAAGTTGTAGTAACCTCTGCATGTGTATTTGTGTCTGTGTGTGACAGATTGTATAACTGTGCCGGAATTGTGGTTAGAGTTTGTTTTTTGCATCCATCCTAAGTGGCGGGAACACAAATTTATTTATTGTTGACTTTAATGAAGAGTTATTAAAATTGCGTGAACATTTTAATTAAATGACTTTTCCACAAGAGTGTCTATTATTTGGCAATAAATTAAGCTATAAAATGTTAGTAGCTGCTATATAGAAAAATGATAACTTTAATTTATGTTATGACGGGGGACGGCTATGAATTTAGGACAATTAGACAGTTCAAGGCAAAAGTTGACAAAAATTATATAAAAACCACGCTTAAGTTTTATGCTTTTTTCAAACAAACTGACAATAATTAGCAAATATAAAAAATATGGCCAAGTTGAAAATAAACGTCGGAGAGGCAATAAAAAAAGATGAAAAATTAAAAATTTAAAAAAATATTTAAAGAGATTTTATTGCAGTGTAAATTAGTTTTTTACTCGAACACTTCATTAGCGTGCTGGTAGCTGTTTAGATCTATTCAACCGATTTGCCTCAAAATCAAACAAAACTCAGTATTGTTTTCAGTTTAGATTGCCATTTACTGGCTGCAGTTGTTTGTTTATGTATGCGAAGAATCAAGTAATTGAAGCATAAAATGCATTTTATCGTCATAAATTGAGTTTAGATTCAATTAGTTAATTTCAGTTGATATTTGATATAGTATTTTGTATTTTTATTGATTTATGTTCTGTTACAACAAATAATAATTTGAAGCAGTAATTTATTTAGAAATAAATTTCTATTGAACCTAGTTTGATTGAAGTAAGTTCGTCACGAGTTGCTACTGGCGAATATTTTAAAATAATTTTAGTTCGTTTTATTAATATACTAGTTCTTTTCCGTCAAAATTGACGGGCCCGGTTTTTATAAAGAAAAAAAAAATGAAATATTGATTTTCTTAAAACTGAATTAGAAATGTTCTATTTTAAATTGTGCAAATAACAATTTTTAGTTCCAAATATTTATAAAATACCTCAAATTAAAAAGAGAAACTATTTTAGGTGCGAAGAAATAAGTTTACAAATTTTTTGTAAAACTGAAAATTTCAAAATAAAAAAAATATAAAAAGTTTTTCAAGTTTCAATAAATCACAAAATAAAAAATGCCTTAAAATATACTATGAAATTTTTCAAAAAATCAAGCGTTCCGCACTCACATTTTACGGAATTATGTTATAGTAATACTTTTTATTATTAAATTTTTTACTTATTATGTCCTTCTAAAACAACGTAATTTATCTCATCATTCCTCTTTATATATACCACTTTCCTTTTTGCTATAACAACCCAGCAAACATTATGACTTTAAAAGATCCTTTCAAGCCTCATATAAATTAGGTTTTTTCGTCATAATAAACTCAAAAAAGACTCTTTTACAATCATATTACAGACTCTTTCATGAGTCAATTTAATGAGTCATAATAAAAAACACATAAAGGACACTCCCTTTAGAGTAATTTTTTTGAGAGCCTCATAAAATGTTTGTAGGGAACCAATATCACTATCTCTCCTACAATCAGTATCAGAATCAGAGTCAGCATTAGCATCAGCATCAGCATCAGCATCAGCATCAGTATCAGTATCAGTATCAGTATCAGTATCAGTATCAGTATCAGTATCAGTATCAGTACCAGTATCAGTATCAGTATCAGTATCAGTATCAGTATCAGTATCAGTATCAGTATCAGTATCAGTATCAGTATCAGTATCAGTATCAGTATCAGTATCAGTATCAGTATCAGTATCAGTATCAGTATCAGTATCAGTATCAGTATCAGTATCAGTATCAGTATCAGTATCAGTATCAGTATCAGTATCAGTATCAGTATCAGTATCAGTATCAGTATCAGTATCAGTATCAGTATCAGTATCAGTATCAGTATCAGTATCAGTATCAGTATCAGTATCAGTATCAGTATCAGTATCAGTATCAGTATCAGTATCAGTATCAGTATCAGTATCAGTATCAGTATCAGTATCAGTATCAGTATCAGTATCAGTATCAGTATCAGTATCAGTATCAGTATCAGTATCAGTATCAGTATCAGTATCAGTATCAGTATCAGTATCAGTATCAGTATCAGTATCAGTATCAGTATCAGTATCAGTATCAGTATCAGTATCAGTATCAGTATCAGTATCAGTATCAGTATCAGTATCAGTATCAGTATCAGTATCAGTATCAGTATCAGTATCAGTATCAGTATCAGTATCAGTATCAGTATCAGTATCAGTATCAGTATCAGTATCAGTATCAGTATCAGTATCAGTATCAGTATCAGTATCAGTATCAGTATCAGTATCAGTATCAGTATCAGTATCAGTATCAGTATCAGTATCAGTATCAGTATCAGTATCAGTATCAGTATCAGTATCAGTATCAGTATCAGTATCAGTATCAGTATCAGTATAAATATTGTGGCGACATCCCGGAAGAAAGCATGCCATAATAAGAAGGGGTTGGTAACTCTGGTAACTATGGCACTAGCTCTGGAATATATGATGATCGAGTGAGATAATCGATTTTTTCGTTAGGAGACTCATGAAACCTTTGCTGATTGAATCAGGACTATTTTATTTGAACGGCAAGCTTCGATGTGGAACATCAGAGACGAGTCTTAAAAGAAATTGTATGCTGGAGACAACTTTTTATGCTTAAAGCTGTTTTCGAAGCTGTTGTGGGTATAAACTTAACTTCTATTCCGATTTCTTCATTCTACATATGTAATCGAAAATGGAAAACAATCGCTGTTAGGGCGCGATACCTCAATTAAATTAGGCCTTTCTTTAGCAGGAGATTGGAGTCAACCTCATAAAGTCTTCTCATGCATTTTCGAAAATAGAAAGCCCTAAGGTTTTTTTGAATATTGGTGAATTTGTTAAACCAGTCGAACAGCCTTTGAAATGCATAACTAAAATAAGTAGCCGAGATGTTACAGCTCTCTTTACATCAAAAGGAATATTAAGATACAAGAGACTTTTATGGCGTGAATTTGGAACCAGACATTTTTACAAGATATTGGAAAATATAAAAGCGCCCTGTAAAAAGTCTTCAAATATCTCGACGATGCGATCAAGTTTGATCAGACAGAGCACGAACATGGCCAACATCTGTATGAAGTATTAAAGATTTTTAAGCTTATATCTTTATGTTTTATATCTTTAGGTTTATAGTCCCACATGTTACATCGTTCGAGAGCAAAAATCTGTCTGGAATTGAGCGGCGCTATTCGTATACCGAAAGGAAAGTTTTGCTATAGTATGGTCAGTGGAGAGATCTTTTTATTATCTGGCGGGTTTTAGAGTGAAGAGGTATTAGATAGTAGAGAGGTTGTTTAGCCCGTTTCAAAAGAGAAGAACATTTTTTAGTTTCATTTTTCGATGCGCAGTGAGAAATTATTTTTAAAGCTGCAAGTTTTTTAGAGCGTAATTTCTTGCTATTTTTGTACTGTTCGCTGAACTTTATGAGGTTTTTTTTTACTATTTTTCTATATATTTAAATGCGCAAACATTCAGAACAAATGATCGCACAAGTACGTTGTTGTACCGACGCCCTGCAGCAACCTGCTTCTTGAGAGAGAAATCAAATACAAATTACATAAAAAATAAATTATTTTCTCAAGAAAAAATTGTAAAGTGAAATTTTGGCTAACAAATTATTGTTTGACGCCCCCCTTTTTTTCAATTTGGATTGGTTGATTTTGAAAAATAAAATTCAGTACTTCCGCAGCGCAGTTGCGATGAACAACAAAATTCAGGAATATAGATTATTTTTATTTCATTAATTTTTCTGCTCAGAGAATATTAAATTTTTTTTTATGTCGACCAATCAGAATGAAGAACGCTCTCAAAAGTATTTTCTTATTCTCAAACATGCGCAAAAATGTTCTTCTCTTTTGAAACAGGCTATAAGTGTTTGTTGGTATCAAGACCGTGTAAACTTGATCCAATGACTAGGTGTGCTTGACCGGAGGGGACTTGACAATGGATCTTTTGGGGCATCTGCTAAACCATGACATCTTGGCTGTAGTACGATTATTACTTAAGATATCATGCTAAAATTTTGAAAAAGATTACGTCATAATGAACTTGACTAATAATGATGAAATGTTTTCCAGTTTGTGAGCGACGATTTAAAGAGGTATCGATATTGAGCTTATAAAGTTTCCATCTTGCCGGCCACAAGCAAATGGAGAGATGAAATATATGAATCAGTCTAAAGATTGCCTGCAAATTACAAATACTCAGGAAGCGGACAGCAAGAAAGGAACTTAAATATTCAGCTTTATGTATAACGTTGCACCACAAGGTACTACAGGAAAATTTCCATCCGAACTGCTGTTTAATAGACGGATAAGGGACTAACTCTAACTCTTACTCTAATTCTAACTCTAAGTCTAACTCTAACTCTAATTCTAACTCTAACTCTAATTCTAACTCTAACTCTAACTCTAACTCTAACTCTAACTCTAACTCTAATTCTAACTCTAACTCTAACTCTAATTCTAACTCTAACTCTAACTCTAACTCTAACTCTAATTCTAACTCTAACTCTAACTCTAACTGTAACTCTAACTCTAACTCTAACTCTAACTCTAACTCTAACTCTAACTCTAACTCTAACTCTAACTCTAACTCTAACTCTAACTCTAACTCTAACTCTAATTCTAACTCTAACTCTAACTCTAACTCTAACTCTAACTCTAACTCTAACTCTAACTCTAACTCTAACTCTAACTCTAACTCTAACTCTAACTCTAACTCCAATTCTAACTCTAACTCTAACTCTAACTCTAACTCTAACTCTAACTCTAACTCTAACTCTAACTCTAACTCTAACTCTAACTCTAACTCTAACTCTAACTCTAACTCTAACTCTAACTCTAACTCTAACTCTAACTCTAACTCTAACTCTAACTCTAACTCTAACTCTAACTCTAACTCTAACTCTAACTCTAACTCTAACTCTAACTCTAACTCTAACTCTAACTCTAACTCTAACTCTAACTCTAACTCTAACTCTAACTCTAACTCTAACTCTAACTCTAACTCTAACTCTAACTCTAACTCTAACTCTAACTCTAACTCTAACTCTAACTCTAACTCTAACTCTAACTCTAACTCTAACTCTAACTCTAACTCTAACTCTAACTCTAACTCTAACTCTAACTCTAACTCTAACTCTAACTCTAACTCTAACTCTAACTCTAACTCTAACTCTAACTCTAACTCTAACTCTAACTCTAACTCTAACTCTAACTCTAACTCTAATTCTAATTCTAACTCTAACTCTAGCTCTAACTCTAACTCTAACTCTAACTCTAACTCTAACTCTAACTCTAACTCTAACTCTTATTCTAACTTTTACTCTTTCCCAAATACTTACTTTAAATCTAACTGACCTTTGAAGTAAAAATTTTTCTCTATCTATTCCAATCAATATTTTGAATCATCATTATATTCATATCTCTAGCTATTTGTCCATCGCTTTAACTATTTTGCGCTTCGCTTGCCACTCCGTTGGCTGTTTTGTCCGTGCTTGTATGTTTATTTAGCTAATTGTTTGAAATACCCTGCAGATATCATCTGTATTATTTCAATTCAGAATCATCAATTTTTGAAATGCAAATGCATTTTAGTTTAACTAAAGAAGCAAATATTTGAAATTTTAAGCATATTCATAATGCTTGAGTTGACAAATTTTGAGTGCATTTAAATTGTTTCAATTTTCAGGCTGATTAAAACTTTGCTAAAGGCTGCCTGCCCATTAATTTCGCTTGAACGAATTATTTCAAAGGAAATAACAGAGCATTTAACAAACTTTTGAAATATTAATTCTACACGCATTACTTGTTTTGCGTGGTTAATAAAAAGAATTATTAAGGGGGTCTTCTCATTGAGCAACTTTTTTTTTCGACTTTTTTTTTGCATATATTTATACCTTGGGTAGTTATGAATATGCCCCTAAAAGGATTTTTAGAAATACTTTAGAAGATACAGCCTTTTTTGTGAAGCAAGGTCTTCGTCAAAATGAGCTATTTTAAACTTTAAACGCGTTTATCTCGAAACCACGTTTTTCGAACTGGCGGCCATGATATCTCCAGTTCAACTAAACCGATTTTCATGAAACAAAGTGGAATCAGGCGCGGATACAAGGGGGGGGTAAAGGGGGTAATTACCCCCCCAAGAACTTTCAAATACTTTTTTTTTAATACTTTATTTGGAGAAAATAATTATGCCCACAGCTTAAGGGTACTTTTATGTATACATAAGCGATTCTGAAGGCGTGTTTTGAAAGAATACTAAAAAAAAAATGGTCAGACCAATTGTTAAACTCTAGTTTTTTTATTGATTTCAGCAATTATAAAAGCATATATAAAAAAAAATTTTGTTTATTTTTGTTTTGTGACGTCATTTGCGTGTAGATGACGTTTTTATGAAGCGATGCGAGAAGAGTATGACCATTTTACTTGTAACCTTGTAACCTTTGCTTGTATGACAAACCAAAATATAATTATATGTAAAGCAAACACTTACGTTAAGGTAGTAACTTCGCTTTTTTTTTTAAATGAGCTTGAAAATAAAGTAACAGATCGTTATGTTCTCAAATTTACAGCCATTTTTTAAACAATCAACTTTAAAGACGCGTTATTTTCTTACAAATAAAAAACTTGAAGTCACTACCTCAGCGTAAGTTTTTGCTTTACAATAATTATATTTTTGCAAAATATTAACAATTAGTTTAAAAATGCCCTTTTTAAGAAATAACTGAGCAAGTAACAAGTAATAATTGAGCAATGCAGACAAGAGTTGCCACTTAAAATATTTTATTCTTCAAAATTTGAAAATATTTTATTCTGAAAACCTGCCAAACTTTTTTGCAACCTATGTGCCAACGAATTTTACCATAAAAAACAATACGTGCTTGTACTTTCAGTTTTCACTTTATAAATTTTCAAAAAAAAAAATTCAAACAATGTAAAATCCAATAGTTTGTTTTACTTCTATTATTTCATCATCAGTTAAATTATTTCTTAGAAATATTTCAGCTATATTCAGTATTATGAAAATATTATATACATTTGTAATACTTTTTGATATATATGATATAAAGGGTGTTTTTTTATGAGGTTTTTTTTCAATATGGATTAATCTATTGTCTGACAGTTGATTTGAGAGTTTAAAGTGACGTCTCTACTCAGTATTGTTTGGCAAATCATCATGAATAGGTTAACTCCAGAACATCGCTTCCAAATCGTGGAAATTTATTTTCAAAAACAGTGTTCAATTAAAAATGTTTATAGAGCACTTCGCAAATTTTATGGTGCACATAATCGTCCGTCTGAGACTACCATAAAGAACGTAATTACCAAATTTCGTTCTACATTCACTCTTTTGGATTCCAAGCCACCGAGAAGAATGAGAAGAGTGCGTACAGAAGAAAATATTGCTGTCGTTGAGGCCAGTGTCGAAGAAAACGTTAATTTATCGATTTGTCTCTGAAAATGAGGAAGGACGACGCGTTACCGTGAATAGAAATCGATACAGAACCATGATCAATTAATTTTTGTTGCCAAATCTTCAAGATATGGATGTTGAAATACGCCCTCAAAGACTTTTGGGTCGCAAAGTGGACCTCCAGAATGCCCTTTGTGCAAAATAGTCGTGGTAGCCATATGCCCAAAATTATATTTAAATGTTAAATGCCAAGAAATTATCTACCAAACAAAAATTTTTTTGGATATTTTATAATTTGGCATGTGTTTTATTTAAATTTAAAATCAGCAAGCTCTTAAAAAAACACCCTTTATAACAGGGTTGTTTTGAAGTGAATTAATGTTAGGTTAAAGTTGCTAAAATTGTATCAACTGCGCAAATAATTTGTTGCATACAATTATTTTTGTTTAAGTTAATTCTAAATTATTTGGAATTCTGAAATTTTTCAAGCCTACCTTAACTTACTTTTTATATAAGTAGGCGCAGGGAAAACAGTTAAGAACCATTTTCTCCCGTGTTTTTCAACCGATTTTGATAATTCTGTTTTTAAATGAATAAGAGTGCGGAGAAGGACTCTTTGGTTGTTTTGTTATAATTGCAACAAACCAACCAAATTACCACAACCGACTTTCATGAAATAAAACTGCCACTTTTAGTAAGGAACTAATTCAAATTCAATTATTTCATGAACTTAAAATTTGGCAGTGTAAATAGGAGAGCGAAACTAATGTTAATGATATTTACGCCGTTTTTACTCTTTGTAATAATGAAATTTTTCCACTAATTTCTATAACGTTTGCTATCTTTGCCACGCTTCCTATCAGTGTAGAAACAGCTGAGCGAAGTTTTTCTATACTGCGACGATTAAAAATACGTTCCGTTCGAATTGAGAACGATTGAATGGACTCGCATTATTGCATATACTTAGAGACATTTAAATAAATATTAACGAAGTTATTGATTATTTTGCGATGATGTTGTCAGTAACAAAATTAAGATTTATGAAAGGTGCAGTGATTCGATAAACAATCCCGAATGAATTTTGGCTGCTTATATCAAATATTTTACTCTACTCTATTTTTCTCCAACAGTTCGAGTTTTTGGCAAAAACATGATAATCAGTTTTTTTTCTGATAATATTGCTAAATCTATTATATTGATCTACCTATTTGTATTATTACGACTGATTTCAACGAAGAAATACTAGACCTTTCAATTTTTGCACATTCAATAACAATATATTCGACAGTTTCGAAGATATCGACGTTCAAAGACGAAAAAATTTCACAATTTTACGTGGGCTGCTCTTGTTAGATTTAGAGTTTTTATTTACTTTTCGCTGAGATATTATTCCAGAAAAAAGGGAGAAATAAATAACTACGGAAATGTGCGTGTATGTGTCTGGGAAAAATGGTTCTTAAACAATTCAATTATTTCAATTCAAAAAAGTACAATTTATCTATTTGTAAAAAGGCAAAATTTTCTCAAATCGAAAATGTGTGTCTTTGATAATTTACCCCCCCCAAGATTTTTTCCAGATCCGCCCCTGAGTGGAATCAACGCAGAATTGTCACCATTCTCGGGTGAACCTCGACCAAAATTTTAAAAAATTTTTTACTATTTTTTTTTACACTAAACTACAAAAAAAAAGCCCGAAATTGAATTTTTTTTTTTGAATGGCCGCCATTTTGTCAAAAAAAATCACAAAATTAAGCTTGAGGTTGACCCGAGAATTAAATCTATACTGATCATAACCCCGTTTTTTTTTTCATTTCAGACGCTCCGGAGACCCGGAATCGTGGCCGCCGTGACGACACCTTTTTTTTTCACCACCAACTTTGAAGTCTCATTACTTTTGAACAGCCCACGTATCGAGGCAAAAAAAAATTTTTTATTTACTTTGAAACTTTTGTAATACAATAAATAAAAAAAGTTTTCAATTATTCTTTGCGTTTTCAAATAAGAATTTTTTTAAAAAGGGTCCAAAAAACGGGTTTTGAATGAGAAGACCGCCTTAAATTACGACAAATTTATGTTAATAATCTTCTTTAACAAACATAAAACATTTAACAAATTGAATAAAAACTTATGCCAAAAGAAATTCATTTGTTTCTGTACAACATTTTATGCTAAATCAAAATACTTTTATAGCAATTGCACAAGTGTCACAAATCATTGGCCAACATTAAGTTAATATTTAATAATTTTGAGCACAGTCGGTACTTGATATTTGCATACTTTCACAGCTGTAGCTATTTGGTGGCCAGGTGTGCCAACTAAGTCAACTTTCGACATATTCTGACAGCTTGATTTTGTAGTGTTAAGAGAAAAAGAAAAAAAAAAAAAAACAGAATGCAACTGTGACAAATTGACATGTCAAATAAATGCACGCGATGCCCGAGCCGAAGAACATGCAATGCCAAGCTAAGTGAGGAAAAATAAAGTGACTCGGCATTGAGTAGATGTTTGGTGTGAAAGGGGAGAGGAGATGGTTGATATGGTTCTTGACATGGCGGTTTGACATGTTTGTAGTCAACTCCTCACTCCATTACAAGCAAACCAACACCAACAATTATAGAAGCGTTAATATCACAAAATGTTTGCATATAAAATCTTGTCTGTGTGATTTGTTGCATATTTGTGGGCGCTACGTAATTGTCACGACTTGGCAGTTGAGTGCAAGTTTGTACAGCTTAATTGCGTGCACAGAATAATGGTTAATAATTAATTTGCTGTAATTAGCGTTGCATGATTTTGAATTGAACATGGAAAATTCGGTACGAAATCAAGAATTGAATATTACTTTACATCACAATTTTATTCCTAGTCGGAGATAACAAGTATTAGTAGTAAAAATATTTAGTTTTGTGTGCTAAATGTCACAATTGTCATTTGCAGCCTGTTTTATTTCTATGTTTAGGGGTAGTTGGGGGTATTCTTGGACATAGAAAAATAAGGCCAACAAATTTTGAGTTTAAATTTAAGCTATTTATAATGATGCATAAGTAAATGTAGTCGAAAAGGCTAGAAAGTGTTAGTATCGAATTAATGAGTGAGAAGCTCTTGAAGGCTTTACCGTTTAAAAACCTTTTCATGGCTCATTTTTCAAAATTACTGAAATTTCAAGCTCCATTCGAATTGGAGAAGAGCACACACACACACACACTGTAATTTATTTTATGGTCTTAACTTCACTTTCAAAGTTATAACAGCAACCTAAGCAAATAAATCTAATGCTGCGAATCAGCTACTAAATTTGCTTAAGATTAATAGAAAGTTATCAGAGTTATGGCGTATCAAAGGCAACAATAAATGCAGATGCTTTAAATTTTAAGCCTCCAACGAGATTACAATAAAATGACAAGCTGTATTGCAAAAATTGATAGCGCTATAAAATAACCAACAATAACGAGTTGGAATAACAAGAAATGTGACAGTAGGGCAAAAGGTGGTGGTGCTGGTAATAAGCTGTCAAAACTCACACCTGACATTTAACATAACGCAGACAGAAGAGCATAAAACAGTGCCAGTCGGCAAGAGTACCAAAAGAAAAAACCAAAATAAAAACTTTTGCCTTAAAATATATTCACATACTTAAGACGCAAATGTTTTTCCAAAGAATTGCTAAGCGAATCAAATAAGATAAATACACACAAAAACAAACAAGAAAAAAAAATAAATAAATAAATAAAATTGGCAGCATAAAAAAGCAATACTATTAAAGTGAACCTTATGAAAAATGCTTTAAATGTACTCAATTGCCACGGGTTTCACTTTGATTGCTTCGACCTAGCAGCAGCAAAGCAATCACCCAGCAGTAAAACACCCACACGGCAGTTAACCACACACACACACACACACAAACAGAGAGATATGCCACCCAACTGCCAACAACCAACATGCAGTCATGCCCATTTAGCACCCTTTCATCGTATACTGTGTATTACTTTTCACTCTCCGTACGTATTGCTATCGCCAAAAGCTATGCCTGCCTGGCTGACTGGCTGAGAGCCTGCTCAAAGGAAGTCGGTTATTTATTTGCTCATTTGCTTCGAGCATTTTGGAACATTTGGTACCCAATCATTCGCTCATAACTTAAGCATCTTATTACCTTTCCTCACTTAAATACATACAACAAAAGAAAAGAAAATGAAAAAAAAAACAAGAAAATTCGGAACCACACCGAAATGTACACCTACGAAGTGGCAGCCCAGTAGAATACAAGAAGCAGTAGGTACCGCTTAGGAAATACCGGCCGAGAGGAATAAGGAGTAAGTAATTGGGAAAATCTAGAAAGAGATAGCGTTTGGGGCAAAATGGTACCAAGTCGAGCGCTGGCAGCACTGGCTGCTGTGGGTGTTGCTGCTCACTGGAGTTGTGTTAGCAACATGGGGTGGAATTGTAGAAATTGATGGCATGCTTTCAAAATACCAAAATACCAAAAAAAAAAAAAAAAAAAAGTAAGAAAAAATCAACCAGCTCAGACTCACTAAAGACTCATGGCGTTGACATGCCGTGGTTTCGACATTTTACTGACTGCATCCAGTAATTCTTTTTGCGTCGTCTGATTTTCTTTTCAGACTTGTTTTTCTCTTTACTATGCTTCCTTTGTGAAATCCATTCCTTCTATTCCATCCATCGCTGGGTAATTTTAATGCGGGATATATTTTTATTTGATTACAGGTCTCGCTTACCGCTACCATGTTGTAATGCTTGGAAATACCTTAATAACCACACCCTAATTTTTTGATTTAGCGTCAGTGGCGCTTAACTTATATTGCTGGCGGCATTCAAACAACCACCACCAAGCATTCAACACAACGTCTCCAACGTCACCCACTAAGCTGCTTCTCTCCCCCTTTTTCAGGCAGTTTTCGATAAAGTGCAATAAATCATTTCATTGTCATTAAACCTGTGCTACAGCGAAATCGGTCGGCGTTGGCGTTGACGTCCTGTGGGTAAAGCATGCTACATTTCGTTTTGTTGAGTGTTTGAGAAATAAACATATAACCAGAAGTCTCTGAAGGTAATCCGCTTCGTAATTATTCTTATATTCTTCTCATTTTTAATGTGTTAAATAAATGACCAAAAATTTGTGTTTCTTTTTTGTTGTTGTTTTTCTAGTCTATAAATATTTTAGGATACTATAAAATGGATTTTGTTGAAACTGAGCCGAGTATTCTTTGAATCTTTAGCTATTTAAACGTTTTTACTCTTTTCCGCTTCAATGCCGTTCCCTTGACTAGCGATGAAGATTATTATCTAAACGAAGTCGCCATCATTTTGGCACTTTGATACAAATGTTCAAGAGCATTCCTAATCTTTATAGAACTCTAGCATTGTTTAAAGATGTACATTAAATCATATTTAAATAAAAATAACTGACTGAAATGAAAATAAACAATTGAATTCAGCGAAAGCTCAAGTAAGATATCAAACAAAGGACATTATTTTTTTTATTTAGGGTTTTTTTTTAGGATAATTTGATTTATATACTAAGTTATGAATTAAGCGTAGATATAGGAGACGAAACCAGAGAGCTACTAAATTTATGTTGTATAACAAAGAGCTTCAAAAGATTTCTATTATATTTATAAGAAGCTATTGAGCGGAGCTATTTTGAGTGCACAAAAAAAAAATGATTGTATGAAATGAAACAGGTCAATGTTGCTCTGGTGGAAATATTTTATAGTTTTTCAGAAAGTTGTTAAAAAATATTTAGACATTTTTCGAAATACGAATGAAATAAACTTGAATAGTACAACCGCGGAAAACTCCTCCACACTCAGAAAAAAATACGTACATTTCTCCGATATAAAAATTCTCAATTAGAATAAATTTTTATTCTTCAAGTAATATTTGAAATATTTCTTTAAGTGACATTTGATAAGTATTTTTCTCGCAAAAAAAAATTTTCATTTATAAAGAAAAATTTTATTGAAAATAAAAAATTGGTCCTATATTTTTATAAAAAATTCACTCAGCAAAGTATTTTCTTCAATAAAAAGAAATCTTTTCTCAAAACGTAATAAAAGTCTTATTTTCTAAGACGATATATTTTTATATAGTTCTCTTTTTCATGAAAGCTTTTTTTTTCATTTTTTGGGAGGTATGATAATGCTATGAGTTTGCTCCAAAGAATGCTTTAGATATCACATTTAGAGAGCGCATTCTCTGGAGCAAATTCTATACCATTTTTCTCTAAAAGGCAAATGATCCCTTTTTTTATCATTCGAGAAACTTTTTTCGGAGTGCAGGTTCAGTTCTTTTCACACAAAATATCGAGTTTTAGGCATGACATTGAAAAAAAAAAAAACAAATTGGCCATTTCAGCCCTTGAAAGGACTTTGACCGAGCTTCTTATGATCAATTGTGTTGTGTGTGTTATTAAATGTTTGCACACAATTGACCGAGAACTGGACCTACATGTTTTATGCCGACTCCGAACGGCTCATGTTCTCAAGAAGCTTTACATGGCATTATTTACTCTCTGACATTTGCCATTGTCTGCAGAGAGGTGGTGACCGATCAGAAAAATTTTATATTGAAAAACTTTTCGCCGCGGCTGGGGATCGAACCCGGGCTCCGAGCATGCTAAGCCACACACTTAACCTGCATGCCACGGTCACCAATGACATTGAGGCATGACATTGAGGCCGATCAAATTTGACTGAACTTCAAACCCAGATACTAGAATAAATTTTTTGAGAATGAATGTTAGTTCGGTCAAAATATAGTTTGATTATAATAATTAAATGTCAGTTGGAACTTGAAATAACTTCGATTGCTGGTATAAATTTGCCTTTTGTTCATGAATGGGCCAGTAGTGAGTAAGTCACGACGTTAGAGCGTTCGAATCGTGTGCAATGGGTTCGAAGTTCGATTCGCAGTGATAAAGATGAAATAAATTTTTTTTCAGGGACCGAAAATAACTGTTATTTTACAATTTTCGAATGAAAAAGACACAATGAAAAAATTGTCGAAGGACATTTTTAAATATACCATTATGTTACAAATGGCCTCAGCTTCACGAATATTAAGAGCCTTTTAAATTTTCGACTAATTCTATGAAAGTTAAAAATTAACTGTTATTTTTTGTCTCTTATTTTTTCCGACAAAAATAACGGTTACCTTTGACTTTTATTTTATCGGTCAAAAATAACAGTTATTTTGTGACTTTTATTTTTTCAGTCAAAAATATCAGGCATTCTGTGTTTTTTAAAAGGCCGCTTATCCGATTAAAAAACTATTGATACCATATGTAAAACGTGATCACCCATGACACCAAAATAATGGTATCGATAGTTTTTTAGTCAGTAAACTGGCCTTTGAAAAAACACAAATTGCCTGATATTTTTGACCGAAAAAAATAAAAGGCAGAAAATAACTGTTATTTCTGACCGATAAAATAAAAGTCAAAAGTAACTGTTATGTCTGCCCAAAAAAATAAAATGCACAAAATGCACAAAAAATAACAGTTAATATTTGACTTTTTTGATAAAAACCATAACCGGTACGGTCCCTGATTTTTTCGATTTTAAATTTTTACTTTAAATATTTGTAATGTAGTTTCTATTAACACAAATAATCAAAAAATAAATAATAAAATATTTTGGTGCACAAAAAAGTTGTTCAGTTTAAAAACATTGCTACAAACTCATCTTATATATTAATAAGTGAACATTAGACCGGATCGAAATTTCGATTCCGCCAGTCGGGGTCTCAAAAGTTAGAGGAACTCATTAAAATGATTTCTGCATACTTTTTTTTTTCAAATCGGAGAAAAACCGCCGAAGCAATTTTGATTCTCCTGAAGGTCGTTTTTGGTAAAAAAAACATGTTTTTTGCTTGTAACTTTTTATTTTTCACAGAACGCATACCCAAATCTTCTTAAATGTTAAACTTCTTACTCATACTAACATTTTGACATAAAAAAATTGTTAAAATTTTGTTTCATTATCACTCTTATTGACCATCAAAAATTGAACTTTTTGCTATTTTTAAAAAGGTATTTTTTTAAAACCGCTGTAAAAGACACATTTTTTATTGGATTTACGTGGAATTGTTATTGTTGGAAAGGTATTAAGTTCTTCTTTCTTTTTGTGTATCACTTTTATCAAAGCTGTGTGCGAAAACTGACAGAATGTGAGAAATCGACTTTAGAAATCTGATAAAATGAAGCATTTCTTATTCATACAAACAATAAATTTAATTTGTTCAATGCGTTATCGTTTCCAGTTATCCAGTTTTCGATAATTTTTTGTTTTTAATCACATAGCTTTGATGAAAACGATACACAAAACGAAAGAAGAACTTAATACCTTTCCAACAATAACAATTCCACGTAAATCTAATAAAAAATGTGTCTTTTACAGCGGTTTTATAAAAATGCCTTTTTAAAAATAGCAAAAAATTCAATTTTTGATGGTCAATAAGAGTTATAATGAAACAAAATTTTAACAATTTTTTTATGTCAAAATGTTAGTATGAGTAAGAAATTTAACAGGTAAGAAGATTTGGGTATGCGTTCTGTGAAAAATAAAAAGTTACAAGCAAAAAACATGTTTTTTTTACCAAAAAGGACCTTCAGGAGAATCAAAATTGCTTCGGCGGTTTTTCTCCGATTTGAAAAAAAAGTATGCAGAAATCATTTTAATGAGTTCCTCTAACTTTTGAGACCCCGACCGGTTGAAATTTTTTGTATCCATATAAGAATGATCCGGTCTAGTGAACATTGAAGTTTGACGTACGCTTTTTTGGTATTAATAAAACTCAAAATAAATGAAACTTATATCATTCGAAAGGTTATGTTGCCCAGATGTGCAGAATGTATATATAAATGATATATCTGATGGAGGGGATTTCCAACATTCTAAGAGAGAAATAAAATTTTAGAGAAAAAACCCGCTATTTGATTAATATGAAATTTGGTTGGGGAAGAGTTTTTGAGTTGGTCGAATTTGAATTTTTTTTAAAAGTAACAATTTTAAAAACAAAATATAGTTTTATCCATTCGTCAATTGTAAAATTTGTAAAATTTGTAAAAACATGTGTTTTGAACTCAAAAATTTGACTTTCCATGTCAAAAAATCTTGGTCGAATTTTAACGGTTTTTCAATTTTTCTAATTTTTTCTAAAAGTTTGTTAAATTTTCTTTCAAATGTGATAAAAATTACAGCAAAGTTCTAACCAAAAGTATTTTTAATGAATTTTCTTAATATTGTCGTTAGTTATTTAGCGTGTGTTTCAACCAAATGCCAAGAGAGAGAAAAAACCTGTCTCAAATTCAATGTTCTCATTTCTGAAGCCAATAACTCCGTCATCTGTGAATAGATTTTATTTATTTCTTTTTTGTATTTAAGTCTTATAAGTTAACTTAAAAAAACTTTTGAAAATAATACCGTTTTTTGTTTGTTTATTTGTAAATTATCCCTTTTAAAAAATACCATAAAATTTGATTTATTCTTAAAATATGGGGTAAAAATGATTTTTGTTGTAAAAATAAACAAAAACTCAAAATTGCATTATTGATTTTCTTTCAAAGTCTAAACCGAATTTTAGGTGAACTTATTATGTCTTGACACTAAATTAATAAACTGTCCGTGCCATCAAAAAATCAAGGCTACCCCCTATGATTTCTTTGACAAAATTAAATTTTTTGAAATGTTGTTTTGCTGTTTTTGAACAAAATCAAAAAATAATTTTTTTGAAGAAAATAGCTTTATATCTCCAATCAATTAAGAGTCATAGCCTCGAACTTATTTTAATCATATTGCATATATAATAGGATTTCAATAAATTGGTCGAATTTCGACCCCAGGCGATACTAGTTTTTTTAAATTCCTGATCATATTATCATAAATTTCTGGCAATTTTTAAATAACATCTCGAAAATTCGATTTGTTTTCTGATGTAATCCACGTAATCCATGTTATCCACGTGCTTATCCTCAAGGGCTTGCGTCAAAAACAAATAATAGTCGGAATAGTCTGAGGTTTTATTGTGGATGGGGTGGTAGGACTTCCCTTTTCATCGTTTCGAGGCTTGTTTTGACCGGCAGCGCAACATGTGGCCGAACGTTATCATGCTGTAAAATTGCCTTGTTGTGCCTTTGGTCGTATTCTGGCCGTTTTTGCTTCAAAGCTCTGCTCAAACGCATACATTAAGTTCAATAGAGTTGCCCTGTGATAGTTTCACCCGGTTGTCGTAGCTCATAGTAGACCAGCTCCCACCAAATACAGAGCATGAACTTTTCACTGTGAATATTGGGCTTTGGCATCGATTTTAGAGTGTGGCCGGGCGAGCCGTATAATTTTTTTGCGGTTGGGATTATCGTAATGAACCCATTTTTCATCACCGTCAGAATATGATGCAAAAATCTTGTTATTTTTGCCGTTGGAGCAGCTGTTCACAAGTTTAAAAATAACGTTCGACGTCTTTCGGCTCGATTTCATACGGTCCAAATATTCTACCTTTTGGATCATTTCCGTGGCTTTTAAGCGAACAGATATGACTGTTTGAGGCCTACCCAATGTTTTTGCAAGTTCTTCTTGCATTTGGCACGAGCCTTCATCAAATAAAGCCTCTAATTCGACAACCTCAACCTTTTCTGGGCCTTTTCTGACGTCCTGGACGTTCTGGACGTCCTTCACAATCTGTGTCATGGGTTGTAAAATTACCACTTCAAAACCTTTATACCAAAATGTAATCTAAAGTAATAAAAATGAAAAATGAATGAAATGAAAGAAAGCCTAATGATGAGGCTTACAAATGCAGTTGGTAGCAAAATTGTTCGATTCAACTCAATACTAGTGTTGCCATCTCAAAAAATCAATAAAAACATTTTTGTACACATGATATATATTGAGAAGTAAGTTAAGGTTATTTTATTATCGGGCTATACCACTTAAGACTTTGAATGGTTTTAAGAAAGATATTCAGTCTAATTTTTGGCTGTCTAAAGACTAAAAACTATTTTTGACTAATAAATCAAAGCTTTCTGAAAAAAGTCGGCATTTTAAGAAAAAGCTGACTTATTTCATGTGAGCAGCGTTGCCACTTTGGTTAAATTCAACCAAATTTGGTAGTTTTTTTTCTTCAAATCAGCTTATGGTTATTTGGTAGATTTTTTTTTCAATTTGGAAGATTTTGGTAGATTTTTCAATTTTGTAGTTAATAAAAATTTTTAGCTAAATAAAACTCAAAGAAAATAAATGAAAATAAAAAAAAGGCGTGATAGAAGCACTTTTTAAGAATGGGTTAACTTAGGAATATACAAAAAGTATTGAAAAATATTTTACGTTTAATCTTTTTTATGTATTTTTCACCAAAGAATATTTTGGTGTTATTTTGTTTTATATGTTTTAGTGTGGTCAGATAATTTTCAATTTATATAAACTTTAATATATTATTCAAAAAGGTTATTATTATTTCGTGCTGTTGAATTGATATATATTGTAACTTTAAAAATTTATGGGCCAAGGTCACGTGTGAGGTCATTATATATACATAAATTTTTATTGGCCCTAATAAGGCAAACATTTTTGTTGAAGATTTTGGGTAAATATCTCAAACGGTATAGAAGTTATGAACGATAAAGTGAAGTGGATGTCAGTGGATGTCAAACTTATCATTTGACGTAATTTTTTGTTGGTAAAAAGTTTACATATTCTGCTTTAAAAATTACAAAACAAACAAATGGTTCACTTTTTGAGATATGAGCACGTTAAATGTTTTTCAAAAAGTTTTCAACTATAGCATAAAAATACCGAAAATATTTATTTTCTTAATTCGCTTTTTAATATCTTTCTAAAGATACTTCATTTACAAAAATAGGATAACAGATGATAGAGATATATATGATTTATGGGAAATGAATCTATTTTCAAGATTTTTACTTTTATTAAAAATTGGTATCTCCATAACTTTCGAAAAAATGGCGAAAAAAAAACAAATAACTTACATTCTTATAAGTGGAAAAAGTACCCTTAGACAAAATTTCAAGCCAATCGAAGAGCATGAAGCAATCACGACTTGTATTGGGCGTGGAATGCCCGTATTGGGAAAATATTGAGATTTGATTTTACTTTTTAAAATGGGATTATAATAAAAAATGTGACTTTTAATTTACTTGTTTAATATACAACAGAAAGTTTATATAAATGTAAGCATAACAGCATTTTTACAGTATTCCTAAATGAGTTTTAAAGCTTATATTGATTTGGTAGTTTTGTATCCATTTTGGTAGTTTTTTTTAATGTGGTTGGTTGCAAAATATTTTTTTCGGTGGCAACCCTGCATGTGAGATCAATAAACAAATAAGTAGGCTTTTTTACAAAAGTAAGTACAAAAGCTTCAGTACAAAAGTTAAAAGTTCAACTGAAGCTGATTTTAAAGTTAAAATTGTAAAAAAAAAAATTTTTTTTAATTTTTTGACACATTTCACACGAGTTTCTAAGAAAAAGTACACTTTTTTATTAGAAAGTCTTTTAAAAGTATTAAACATTTTAACTTTTTGGTATGAAATTGGGGTAGAGTCGACTTTTATGTAAGAGTTAATATTTGAAAAAGTCGATTTTTTTAATTTATAAAGCTGATTATCTCGTGATGAAACATAACCTTCAAGTAAAGCGAAAACCTGCGATATTGCCATTATTTTAAGTTAGAATATGAGAAAACTAAAGTAAACGATATTCTGGCTTCGGATTCGAACTGAGTACGTCAAAAACCTATAGTGCAGTTTATTACGAATTCTTTCGGATCTGAGGTTCGACCAAAGTTATTCAACTTGAGTAATCTTAAGGATCTTATATATATATATATATATCAAAGGTCTACTTTGATTAACTTAGCATCAGAATGTTAAGCGATAAACAATTTTTTTTTTTTTTGTAACCAGAAAAATTCCTTAAGATTCCTATTGAGGACTTTAATTTTAAATGTCCAACATTTTTAGAAGCATTTAAATTTAAAGAGTCTGTATAAAATAATAAATTTTCTAGGTCGATAATATATGTTGAAGATATAATTTTAACAAAAGTAAAAGTAAGTTCAACAGATACTTTAACTTATTTGCCAAACATGACGAAAGAAGATTTGCAAAGAACGAAACGTGAATATTAGTCAAAAAATAATAAATAACCACAAAAATCATTCCTGCACTACCGAAATGTGAACAGATGAGGACGAAAGGTAAATATGATGCGAAGGACACGAGGCCTAAACTGTGGTTCAACGCACCACATCAAGTTTTTGATGGAGCAAGTAGAGGTCAGTTGGTGGCGGATTTAGTGCCGGATATAAATCAACCAATTAGATAATTGTTTTTGTAGTTGTTCAAGTTGTCGCTGCCGTTGTTGTTGTTGTTGCTGTCGTTGGCGTTGTCGTTGTGGTCGATGTTGATGTTTTTTTGATCTGGTGTTGCCATAAGCATTCCACATTTAATAGCTGCCACTTAAGATGATGGTGGTTGAATGAAAAATTCTTATAAATGATGTTATTGATTTTTCTTTGACAAAATTAATTGAAAATGTCACAATGGATGAACAGCTGTACGCTGAGCACGGCAGGCAAGGCATGGCATAGATTGAAATAGTTTTTTCTCTTTATTTTCTGCTTCAGAGATAAGTCAGCCGTGGAAATGATACAAAGG
This sequence comes from Tetanocera ferruginea, assembly GCA_958299015.1. Taxonomy (NCBI): domain Eukaryota; kingdom Metazoa; phylum Arthropoda; class Insecta; order Diptera; family Sciomyzidae; genus Tetanocera; species Tetanocera ferruginea. The sequence continues at coordinate 124,822,242 of OY282644.1, read as the reverse complement.
CATCAACATAAATTATAAATGACTTAAAGCTACCACGTTAAGGCATTGGCGAAGTGAGCCGATAAATCAAAAAAGGTGTCGCTAGAATTTGAGCTGAGCTATCGACAAAAATGTTGAACGTTACAACAAAAAAAAACAAACAACAAATGAGCAAATAGTGAATAAACTGAAAGTGAGAAGGTATAAAAATGTTTGTATAATAAAACAATTTGGTAGTTGGTCGCTAAAGGTATGAGGTTTTCAAAGGTTCGTTAATTGCAATTGTGGTCAGCAGTTCTAAAATACATGGATTTCTATATAATTGTTAGTACATTAGATTTTGTGCATATGTTGCGGTTAATTGGTTGGACAACAACAAAAAAACATGCACTTGAATTAATTGCAAAATTAATTAAAAGTCATGAAAAAGCTCAGAGTGCACAAAAGGAACAGCTAACAAAAAAAAAAAAAACAAAACACAAAAGCCAAATCTAATCGGAAAAACTAACAATTAACAGTTGTTCTGTTGTGGTATTTGGCTAAAATAGAAAAAAATTAAGCACAGTGGGGAGAATTAGATGTGATGGCCAGATTCGACCATAGTTGAATAACAAGGTTGGTTCAAAACTGACTGTGCTCTCTTTCGCTTATCCGAAAGTGTCAAAATCAACTGGCTGTCGAAAAAAAAAACAACAACAACAACAGCTGAAGCAGTCCGCTTTGACATTTGGGGCAGTCGCGCTCTCCGTGTTGCGGCTACCTTATTCAGTGTACCCTGGATTTGACTAATATTTCTGAACCTTTGAAACAAAGAGTCGACAAAGAGAGAGTAGAGAGAGAGAGACAGAGATTGGATTAAAATATTCAGAAGCCAGAGTTTTGAGAGCATGTATGGCATATTCAATACAGTCAAACTTGTTTTTGTGCGGTCCTTTTTTGTGCGATTTTATTTTTGTGCGATCTGTTTTATGCGAGTTTTATTTTTATGCGACCTTTTTGTGTGCGATATTTTTTTATGCGGTTTCAGTTATGCTTGCATACGATATTTTTTATGAAATTTTTTTCAAGCGACATATAAATGTTGTGAAGTTATTCGCCCTGGTAAGGTCACGGCAAAATTAGATCAATTGCATATTGCGCCATATTCTTAGCCTGGAGAAGGATTTGATATTTTCGACGAAAATGATCTTATCGAAATTATTGAGGATGATTCTTTTAATGATAAAAACGTTATCGATATCTTAACTGATCATGAAAATGAACAAGGAGAATCGACTTCTATGACAGCAGACAACATTTATGCAGGAATCCAACTAAGCATCAAATTAGAAAAACATTTTCTTAGAATTGATAGCAACTCCAAAAGAAGTTTAAAATTTCAAAAAGAGCTTCGGTCATGTTTATCTGGCTATCGCGATATTTATAATAAGCAAACCAAACGATCGTCGTCACAGCGACTTATTACCGACTATATGGTAGCAGATTAAAATTCCACAACAATGGTGGTAACAGAAAATAATTCCCTCTCAATATCTTCAAGTGATGAAAACGATTACGAACCAGATCAACATTAGAAAATGCGCGTTTCGGACTACGACGAGTTTTGAAGTACGTTTGAATATATATTTCGTGAATTTTTCTTTAATTTGAATACAGAAATACAATTTTTGAAAAGTTTCCATGTGTTATTTATTTATTTATTTTTATTGGAGATAAATTTTTCACTTTTTCATAGAACTTGGACATATTTCTAAAAGGGTAAACTTTTTTCATGCGGTCCCTATCTACCGTCCCTGCATAAAAAAATTTTGTTCGTAATGGATTGGTCAAAGTTCAATATTATAGCTATTTGTGAAGTTTCGGAAAATTTTTTTTGTGCGTTTTCTTTTCTGCGGTCCCTATCTACCGCACAAAAACAAGTTTGACTGTATTTCTGAAAAGCTAATGAATGACTTTTTTTGATTTTGAATTATAAAATTGTGATTATGTTTAATTTATTCATTATTACTTTGAATGGTTCTCGGTAATAAAGGAAAAAAAGTAATAAATTTATTAAACATAGGTCTTAGGTTAATTTTTTTCAAAGAAAAACATATCACTACAACCACTTCTTTTTAACAGAAATAATCAGCGAGCTGAAGCTGAAGTTGTTTCGTTGGCCGCTATACCAATTCAACAGTGCTCATTGGTGATTTTTGCAGTAGACTGACTTACTTTAGGAACTAATTTAGACAAGATTCAGGTAAAACCTAAGCAGAATTATAACAGCTTGTTGCACACTAAAGCAATGTTATTCTTTTTTGAAATGCAAAATTTCAAAAAAGTCTAGATCTAAAATTTTTCTCGTCTTATTTGGGCTTATAAAGAATTCACCTGGAACTCAAATTTAATGAGTTCTTATTTTGTTTTTAATTTAATAATTTTGTTTTAAAGGGTGATTTTTTTATGAGGTTTTTTTTCAATATGGATAACTCTATTGTCTGACAGTTGTTTTGACAGTTTACAGTGACGTCTCCACTCAATATTGTTTGGCAAATCATCATGAATAGGTTAACTCCAGAACAACGCTTCCAAATCGAGGAAATTTATTTTCAAAAACAGTGTTCAATTAAAAATGCTTATAGAGCACTTCGTGAATTATATGGTGCACATAATCGTCTGTCTGAGACCACCATAAAGAACGTAATTACCAAATTTCGGTCTACATTTACTCTTTTGGATACCAAGCCACCAAATGTACTGTTTGGTCTTATTTCTTTAAAAATGAGGAAGGACGACGCGTTACCGTGAATGGAAATCGATACAGAACCATGATCAATGAATTTTTGTTGCCAAATCTTCAAGATATGGATGTGGACGAAATGTGGTTTCAACAGGATGATGCCACTTGTCATACTGCGGGCGAAACAATTCACTTATTGAAAGAACATTTCAACGAAAACATTATTTCGAGAAATGGACCGGTGAATTGGCCTCTGCGTTCGTGTGTTTTGACGCCACTTGATTATTTTTTATGGGGATACATGAAGTTATTGGTTTATGTGGATGAACCAGCAAGAATTGACGCTTTTGGAAACCAATATTCAATGTGTCATTGCAGAAATACGCCCTCAAATGCTTGAAAAGGTGGTCGAAAATTGGACCTCCAGAGTGACCTTTGTGCAAAAAAGTCGTGGTGGCCATATGCCCGAAATTATATTTAAATGTTAAATATCACTGTTTTGGCCACTTCATAATTTGAAATGTGTTTTATTTAAAATTCAAATCAGCAAGCTCTTAAACAAAACACCCTTTATATTATGTTACTTTATATTATTATATATTTTTTTTTTAATTTTCTTAATTATTATTATTTATATTTTTACCACGACTTTGATTTGGATTTTGTTGCAATTCATCAGTAAATATTTTAACAACTTCACAATATTAGTTGTAGATAATTTTTTCTTGTCATGAGCAGTTCCTGCAAAAAGCTTTTGCTACACTTAAGCTTTAATATTTTCAATCTCAAGGAATTTTTGTTTTCCCACTGTACACGAAAATCTATAACCACGCGCAACAAGAAATAAATGAGCAAAAATTAAGAATAATATAACTCGTCAAACATAGTAATAAGAACAGCCAGCACAGTTGAGAGCACATCAAGGCCGAAAGGCTTGAGTAGAATTGCATTAGAGCTTGATTTTTTGATTGTTTTTGTTTTTGGCATGAAGATTAATTATGACTAATTTGTATATCGTTTTCTTTTAGATGTTTAACATACATACACTAAATGTTTTATTTATTTTCTTTAGTTCTATTTTTGTTACATAAGATTGACTTGATGACTTTTGTGCTGTTATTATTGCGTGTTTTTTTTTTTTTTGTTATTAAGTATTTTCTGAAGAGTAAGAGAACCACTTCGTGGTGAACCGTTTTTCATACATTCATAAGAAACTAAGTTGAGTTACGTTTTAAGGTTAGAGGCTTGAAAATAAGCGCTGAGGATAATGAAACTTAAATGCTTGTGTTAGTCGTTAAATAAATAAAAAATAAAGCAAGTTTTGGATGTCTTCTGAGATATTAAATTTAATAAAACTTGCATTAAGAACAACAAATGCTTTGCAAAGTTTTACAAATTCTGATACATACTTCCTGTTTCTTGTTTTAAAGAGCTTTAACCCTACATTTCCCTGTTTCAAATTAGTCCGTAATTCTCTATTGGGGTCAATGTTGATACTATTCAAGAATCAAAGAAATTTATACTTCAACTCAAATTAAAAATTCACATCTAAATTATTATAAGTCATTTGCATGCATTCTGAAAACAAACTAAACTTTTGGAAATGATCTGGGCATAAGGCTTTGCGACAGAAGTTGTAGAAGATACTTTACTTATTTGCCTTCACGCCCTATGAACACATGCCGCATTGAGCTTGTTTCTTCATATGTGATTGATCGTCTGTGTCAAAAAGACGCTTGTGGCTGTTTAAAGGAATTTTATTTTTCAATATACAGGGTGTTCCGCAACTGAGTGCAACTATTTACGGAGGTGGCAGGTAATGTCGAGTTGAGCAAAAAATCGTATGGGAGGTGGGGATCTATTTTCACATTCTTAGGAGCTACAATGTTAATTAATATTTCATGAGTTTGATTCAAATTATTGTTTCTAGCACAAAACATAACTCACACAAAACACACTTATTTTGAGAGCTCATTGTAAAGGCAATAAAACCTTTCACCTTTCTAACGGTATATCAACAAACCCCATCGACTTAACCGTTTCTGAGCTGTGCTCTTCTGAAGATGAAAACAATCGGTGGAAACAACTAAATTTTAACTTTGAGTCCAAATTTCTCAGAATTTCACATAAAAAATTTTTTTTTTTTATAATAAATCTTGTAATTTATTCAATTTTTTTTTTCAATAACACTTAAAACATAAACATATCTCTTAAAGTACAAAAGTTGACTGTACTAAAAAAATTATACTTATAAGAAAACAATGGTATTCAGCCCAATCAAGAAACATTTTCTCCCGGGAGTTGTAAATGGGAGTTTCCGGTTTTAAGATAGCAGATAAAGATATCTCATGTTTTTTCTTTTACTTTCATGAATATTGGCGGCTGATGAACAAAATTGCATTAAAAATTTCCAAAAAGTATTTTAACTTTATCTTAAAAACGGAAACTCCCATTTACAACTCCCGGGAGAAAATATTTCATGTTTGGGCTGATTATCTTATGATATTTTATACTACGTTCATATGTTTTCTTATAAGTTTTGTTGTTAAATATAAGCATTACCTCAGTAATGAAATATTTATTTCATTAATTCTTTTTTATTTTTTTTTTTTTTTTTGCAAATAGGGTGGTAGTAGGACCTTATGTTAAATGATAAGTCTGTTCGCGTAGTCGATTGCAAATGAATTATCAAAAACTTTTACTTGAAAGTGCCGGAAATGCGTACGTTTACTGAGAAGATTGTGTAAAAGAGGGCAAATTCTATTTTCTCTGCGTTCAAGTTATTTAAAGTTTTTACTAGTAGAATTTCACGAGATAAAAAGATGAAAACTTTCAAACGGTAGGTGTGGAAGAGCAGCACAGCAATTGCGAACTAGGCAGATTTGATATTTTTCAGTTTTTTAACCAGAAAATCGTTCGTTTACTTTTTAGTGTTGGAGTTAATTTTTTCTGAATTTAATTACTTTTGACGTTTTTCATTATTTTACTAGAAAAGTAGAGGAATGCATTTTAAGAGAAAAAATAACAATAAATAATAAATAATAAAAGCTCCCAACTGTATGTATATTTGAAAAAACAAAAACCAAATTTTGAGAAAAAACTAGGAACCGTACCGCTTATGGTTTTTATCGAAAAAGTCACATATTAACTGCTTTTTATAAATTTTATATTTTCCGACAAAAATAAAAAAGTTATTTTGTCCTTTATATTTTTTTGGGCAAAAATAACAGTTACTTTTTACTTTTATTTTATCAGTAAAAAATAACAGTTATTTTCTGCCTTTTCTTTTTTCGGTCAAAAATATCAGGCAATATGTGTTTTTTCAAAGGCTGTTTTACCGACTAAAAAATTATTGATACCATTATTTTCGTCTCATTGGTGCGCACAAGTTAGATATGGTATCAATAGTTTTTTAATTGGTCAAGTGGCTTTTAAAAAAATGAAAAGTGCCTGATATTTTTGACCGAAAAAATAAAAGTCATTAAATAACTGTTATTTTTGACCGATAAATAAAAGTCAAAATTAACCGTTATTTTTGTCCGAAAAAATAAAAGGCAAAAAATAACAGTTATTTTTTACTTTTATAGAATCAGTCGAAAATTAAAAAGGCACTTAATATTCCTAAAGCTGAGGCCATTTGTATCATAATGGTATATTTGAAAAAGACCTTCGATAATTTTTTCATTGTGTCTTTTTCATTTAAAAATTGTAAAATAACAGTTATTTTTGGTCCCTGGAAAAAACACAAAAACATTGCATTAGTATTTTGCTTGCAAGAATACATAACAATGTATGAAAAAGGTAGATCATCAAATTTGTGCATTAGACCGTATCACCTTGTATGGCAGAAAAATATACATATTTTGACCCCGCCTCAATCGTTAGATATTTGAAAGATATTTTCGAAAAAAATATTTTTTTTTTTAAAGTGTTCCCTATGGTGCTATTTTGTTTTTTTCGTTATATTTCCGGTGTTTCTTGTTCGATCCGGCAGATTTTATATCTGCGTGCTTGTTGGTGTTATCCAAATATTTTCCTATGTTTTTTTTACCTCAAATGTTTTTTTTCTACTGATTACACAATCGATCTTCGTTCCTACCATATTACCCTGCTCCAAAAAGTCCAACAAATTAAAGCTTTGAAAAAACCATTATAACCATGGGAAGAAGTGAAATCGAAAAAATGGATTTTAGAAGCACTTCCGACCTATTTTGCAAAGAATAACACTTTGGATCATAATAAAATTTTTGTGAGTTTCATCGATTGTGTAATCAGTAGAAAAAAAAACATTTGAGGTAAAAAAACATAAGAAAATATTTGGATAACACCAACAAACACACAGATATAAAAACTTCCGGATCGAATAAGAAGCACCGGAGTTATAACGAAAAAATCAAAATAGCACCATAAGGACCACTTTAAAAAAACAAAAAATATTTTTTTCGAAAATGTCTTTCAAATATCCAACGATTGAGGCGGGGTCAAAAATAGGTTAGTTTTGGTGATACGCTCTAATGTGCATATGAGGTGATTTTGTGCCTGACTTGCCTACATAAAAAATTCGCCAAAATAAAACTACTAACTGGATTTGCTTGAAATTTTCACAGTACGTTTCCAATATTATGCTAGTTCATATAAGCAGAAAATAAAAATTTCGAAAAAAAATTGTGCGAAGGTAAAAGGTGGCCTTAAGTCCTGTTCCGCATCTATCTCTCAAACTGTAAGTAGAATATTGCCGTGCTTTTCAAACGGACTCTTTTAACGAAAAATATATTCAGCCTGAAAATATACAGAGAAATTTTATTTGATACCTATGAGTGACGATATTAGTGAAAACTCGTCATAGAACGGACTTTATAACAAAAGAACGTATGTTTTTTATAACAAAACAAATATGATTTTGAATAATGGAGATCATCCGCCCACGGACACGCCTACCTCCTATACAACGCAAAAATTGAAAACTGGATATGTAAGCTAATAGTTAACCTACAACAATAAAATTTGGTGGATATGTGTTTTACATCAACACAAAGATGTCTTCGAAAAATGGGTGTCATCCGCTCACGGACACGCCCACTTCCCATACAACCCAAACATTGAAAACAGAATAAATAAGCCTCTGTTTAACCTACAGAGCTAAAATTTGGCATGTATGTTTTTTATGACAAGACAAAGATGGTTTTGCAAAATGGACGTCATCCACCCACGGACACGCCTACCTCCCATACAACCCAAAAAGTTTAAAACTCAATAATTAAGGTTATGTTTATCACAGAGAGATGAAATTTGTATGTATTTTATTCCAAAACTTAGGTGTGTTCAAAAATTGGGAGTTATCCGTCCATGAACACGCCCACCTCTCATAGCAAAAGCACAATAAAAGCATTAACTGTGAACTACAGGAATACAATTTGGTATGTGTAAATTTTTCATCAGGTTTAAATGCATATAATATAAAGGCTTCATCCGCCCACGGACGCGTCCATTTTAAATAATATTATTTTGTTTTTTGAAAAGAAGGTTTAGGGTATTTCATAGTCGGCCTAGACCGACTTTAGACTTTCTTTACTTGTTTTCTTACTAAAAATGCTGAATCATCTTGCAAAGATCCAAATCACGGAATTCTGGGTTGGCAGTCAGCCATGCTTACTTCTCGACTACTGATTTTTTTTAACTTAACAGATTAAGTGGTGACCGTGGCGTGCAGGTTAAGTGTGTGGCTTAGCACGCTCGGAGCCCGAGTTCGATCCCCAGCCGCAGCGGAAATTTTTTTCAATAAAAAATTTTTCTGATCGGTCACCACCTCTCTGCAGACAATGGCAAACATCAGAGAGTAAATAATGCCATGTAAAGCTTCTTGAGAACATGAACTTTACCCGTTCGGAGTCGGCATTAAACATGTAGGTCCAGTTTTCGGTGACTTGTGTGCAAACATTTAATAGCACACACAACACAATTGATCATAAGAAGCTCGGTCAAAGTCCTTTCATAGGCATAAATGGCCAATTTGTTTTTTTTTTTTTAACAGATTTATCTATATAACCTAATAATTCAAGAGGTAACAGGTTGTAATAACAACAAAATTTTTTTAAAAACAAAGCCCTAACAAGCTATATAGCTGGTTGTTAGTCGCTACACTAACGCATCAACCTGTTTCCACCAAACCAGTTGTCTTTCTGTAGCATCTGCAGTCTTATAATTTTGAAAACCTACCCTACGGAATAAGCAGAGTCAATTGCGTAAGTTATTTGTCTAGTGACAGCTCTTATTTAACCTATCATAGAACAGATGCTTTATGCTTTTCATTTCATTTAACTAAGCACGGAAACACTCGTTAGTTCATATGCTTTGATACCATTATCTTATTGTTATCAATATCAAAGTGGAAGTGTGCTAGACTGGCATGCGAAGGACGTGAGTTCGTATCCCGACTGTGTACGTAACAAAAATGTATGTTACCAAGTCAGTTGAGTATTTGACTGTAGCCGTGTATGTTGTAAGTAACGCCGTGTAAAAGTAACTGGTTGCTTTCATATATTGATGGCAAAATTGGAACAGAACAGTATCTTTTGAGAAGCTATTACTTGAAATATTCTGAATTGGTGCTTTTCTTCACAACATTTCATAAAATTATTATAAATAAAAAAAATAAAAAATTGCTGATCTTCTCAAAGTTTGAAGACCGGGCCGAGGTCAGTATTAAATACGAACTGGTTCTAAACTAATTATTGAAGCGGTTCTTTTCTCCATAGGGTAATAATCACAAAAAAACCAACGCGGAATTATGTGTGATTTTCTTTTTGAAGTGAAACTTCTTTGGCGGCGAGTGAAATTTCAAGGTCTCTTATTCGTGACGCTAGGCTAACGTTTTCAATTCATATGAAAATTAAAAAAAAATTATTGCCGCTGCCGAGAATTCAACCCCGAACATCGTTGCTTAAGAGTCGGAATCTATACCATTACGCCACGTAGGCACATGATAAACAGCCAAACAAAATGCAATTAAAACTGAACGCGTAACATACTGAAAATAACATAATGAACATTAACATTAAATTAACATTAACATTAACATTACATTATTAACATAACCGTAACATTAATTTTCATCCTACAAGTATGCACGGAAAAATAAATAGAAAAATAGCTAAAACAGGAGCAGAACGCGTTCGTGAAAAAAGAGAGCGAATTAGAGCTCTTAAGAATACAGCCGCAGCTGGGTCTGCAACTAATGATGAAGGTAAGGTGATTGAAACAGCGGCTGAGTTTCAAAATGCATTTTTACGAAACATCAGTGTATTTTGGTTAATCTACAAAGAACCAATCCCCAAAAAACCCACTGATGCATCTCAACAAAATTTTATAGTCAACCAAGTTGATGCACTCAACAATCAACGTTCGCTGCTTTATGAGGCCCTCTATCAACATAGCAATTATTATGATCAGAAAGTAGGAGGTAATAATGAACAAGATTTGCCTCTGCTTTCGGAGGCTCCTTCAAAGAGTACTATGCAAATGCAATCCAGCATTCAAAAAGTAACAATGTTGAGAAGACATTCGAAAGCAACTAAAACACCAACTGAACTAAAATAAGTACCAAAAATAACTGTTATTTTACAATTTTCAAATGAAAAAAATTGTCGAAAGACTTTTTCAAATATACCATTATGTTACAAATGTTCTCAGCCTCACGAATATTAAGTCACTTTTAAATTTGAAACTGATTTTTTAAAAGTTAATTTCTTGCCTAGTATATTTCGAGGATATATAAAGGTTACTTTTGACTTTTATTTTATCGGTCAAAACCAGCAGTTATTTTGTGACTTTGTGACCAGAAAAAGGTCAAAAATATCAAGCAATTTGTGTTTTCTTAAAGGCCGCTTGACAGATTGAACTGTTGACACCATGTGTAAAATGTCTCACCGATGAGATGAAAATAATAATATCAATATTTTTTTATCGATAAAATGACTTGAACAAATATATATTACCTGATATTTTTGACCGAAAAATACACGGCAGAAAATAACTGTTATTTTTGCCCAAAAAAAAACTTTAAGGCACAAAAAACTGTTATTTTTGTCGAAAAAAATAAAAATTAAGAGATAAAAGTTAATATGTGACACTTTCTACAAAAACCATATTCGGTACGGTCCCTGGATGCAAATATTGAATCAACAAATTATTATTCCATTTCGTATTGATTGAATTTCTTTTCAGATACTTTCTCTCTATATTTCACACTAAAATCTCTCTTATTTCTTACTGTTAAAGAAGTTTCACTTCTGCCACGTGTACGTTGCTACACGCGAGTTTTTTTTTTTTTAGTTCAGTTCATGTGCTTGGATGTTTGAGTTTGAGGTATCCAGGGATTTGAAGGTACATGACAACATCATCAAAACTGACTAATTCCATTTTTTTAAGCAACTTAAATGTTTCTTTGACTAGAAGCTTTAGAAAAGTTATAAAAAGTATTTATTTATGAATACTTTTGATCTCATAATTTTAAAAACTTACTTTTAACACTTATTGCGCATCTGAAGAAAACTTTTTGTCTATTTATTACATTAAAGATTTTCCGATTTTGTGGAAATGACAATTAAGTTTTTTAAATTTCAGTTAAAGAATGTTACGAAAATATTTTCTAATGTTTTTTTCTGAAAACAAAAAAAATTTAAATTTTTAAGAAGCTGCATAACATTTGCTCGAGTGTTTGTGTCATTTTTTGTTTACTTGCCACAACTCGGAAGGAATCGAAAAAGTTGAGTCGTAAACAAAAACACAACCTCTCACGCATAATTATAATATTATGTTAAATATGACATTTTTACTCAAAAATAACAAAAATAATAACTTAAAAGGAAACACAACAACCGGCAACACAAGACTTGCAAAGTTTTTTAATAAAATACACAATATGCTGCATAATCCAGGCATAATGTTAAAAAAAAAAGTTGAAGGATAAAAAAGGTTTGCACTTAATGTAGAACAAGAATAATATATAAGCAAAACCAAATTTACAAAAAAAAAAAAAAAAAAAAAAAACAGAAGTATGCTCTTGTTTTAGGTCATTTGTTGAACGCCTATTGAGCATTTCGCAAAGGATTTGATGATATTGAGCTAATTACTGCACTTAACCCACTTGAAGTGATCCTTGAGTCTAGAAGCGTTAAGAAAATATATTTATTTTTTTTTATTTTTTATAATTCAAACTTGAATATACACTGAGAAAAAAACACATACCTTGCTCCGGTAAAAAATTTCTCTATTTTCGATATAGAAATTTTCTCTTTTTCAAATAAAATTTTCTTAAATTAGAATAAATTTTCACATTTTCGAAGAAATATTTCTTTACTTCTAGGAAATGGAAATATTTCAATGTCTCTAATAATGATAAGTATTTTTCTCGCACAAAAATTTCTCAATTATAGAGAAAAATTTATTGAAAATGAAAAACTTTTCTTATATTTTGATAAAAAATTCACTAAGACAAGTATTTTCTTCAATAAAAACAAATCTTTTCTCAAAAATAAAAAGGTTTTTCTCAAAAAACGATATATTTTTCTTTTTCATGGAAACTTTTTACCATTTTTAGAGAATTTTTAGTATCGAAATTAGAGAATAGCATTCTCTGGAGCGAAGTCTATACCATTTTTCTCTAAATATGATGCCTTTTTTATCATATTCCGATAAGCTTTTTTCTGAGTGTATTCTTCAGAAATACCGTTAATAAATTTAGTGTTTTTTCGACATGCCTTCAGCCTAGCTTATTAAAGCGCCAGAAAACGACAGAAAAGTTCGTAAGCTTACAATTTTCATTCTAAAAACGCCAATTTACATGTGAACACATGCCTACGTTTGTGAACGTTAACATTTTAAACTCATTTAATTTTGCAAAATTAACTAAGTGTGGCTTCGTTTTTAACCTGTTTTTGAACCTGTTAAAATATTGACATTACTTTGACAACAAAGGATCGAGTCATTAGCAAAAAGGATGCTTCTAGTAGATAAGTTTACACAACCATAATGAAAATAATTACTGCAGGAGAGGAAATTATCTGTTAGCAGCTAATTATGCTCTACAAAAGGATGTTGCGCGCTAGTTCCTATTCAAACACAAATACACATTAGTGCACGCACACACATGCAGACTGACTGAAAGATAGACACTCAAACACACATTGACTCTACAGTGTTTGCTTGTAGAGTTTAGCATGTATTTTTCTTTAATTACAAAAATTTAACTAGTTCAACGTGAATACCAAAGAGTCAGAACATAGACGATAGATATACTTTTGAATTGGTTTCATTACAAAATAGCAAAACAAGAGCACTAATGGGGAAAGGGAGATAATTTAAAAAAAAAAAGAACAAAACAAAGGTGTATCAAGTTGGAGAAAATATTACAACATTTGATCAGCTTTTTCTTGGTAACTAAAACTTACAGAAACAAAAAATAAAGGCAGTTCCAACTAAACTGATTATAATTTATAAAGTGTGGCAACTCAATTTTGTGGTTCAAATAAAAAATTACAGTAACATGTTCAAATTGTAAAGATTTCTTCATTTAATGTGGGTTCATAAAAAAAAAACGCGTAAAAGCACTCAAACATTCAAAACTCTTCCACAAACGATGGCATACATCTATAAAAATGCGCCACAAACACAAACACGCACAAATCCTTTGAAATGACACGTGGCCGCACTCTAAATCATTTGCACATAATCGCTTCAATATATTCTCAACACCTTCAAATAAATCAATCAAAAATATAGGCAAAAAAGAAAAAAAAAAATAAACAGCATGCTGGGTCGAAGTGCAAGTATCGCGATAAAAACCCACAAGCAAAATAATGTTGATAGAGGAAAAGAGAATAAAAAAAAAATTGGTAAGCTTAAAAATCACATCAACCATCAAAACATTCAAAATCAATTCAAATTTTGAACCAGCCAACATGGAGCGAGCAGTACGTGTGTGGCGAAGGTGGTAAAGATATCGCTTTGCTGATGAACGCTGTTTTGGAGGTCATAAAAATAAAGGTACGCTATGCTATGCTAAACAAATTGCTTTTAAGCTTCGACTCAGAATGGCAGCCCAAAAATATGGAACTCAAACTCAATAAAAGCACGTTTAACAGAAAAACAAGCAATTCAAGCAGACAGACAGGCACTCAAATCTGACTAAAAGTCTACGAAATTCAGCAACAAAAATAAAAAAAAAAAAAACTAACAAGAACTAGAAATTCAATCTTCATTTGAATACAGCGATTTTTATAAGCTTTTATGCTTAGTATACGTTGTTGTTGTTGTTGTTGTTGTTGTTTTTTTTATTATGTCAGCAGTAATCCTTTTATTTTAGTCAGGTGGTTTTTGCTTGTCGTTTACATGTTGTGTTTGCCAGTAGATTGTTACTTACCGTTGTTGTTGTAGTCTGTGTATGTGGCGTATAAGCAGCATAAGCCGGTTGTGGCAATGGTGCCGTATATCTGTAGGCCGCTTGCTGTGCGGCAGCAGCAGCAGCCGCTGCTGCAGCTGGTGCGAAACCCTGTGGTGTCCAACTAGCACCGCGATATGGAGCACCAGCCAAACCACCGGCAGCCGCTGGACTAGTCATAGCTGGCCTTTGGGCCCCTTTTAATGCAACCGGGGCTGGGGGCGGAGCTCCCGGAAATGCGGTACGCGGTGCTGCTGTTGTGCCTCCCTGTAATAAAAGAAAAAAGAACATGAAATTATTATGAATTGCTTGCTTACAGAAAATAAAGGTGTTTGAGAGCATAACTTAATTATGAAGATTGGTTAATATTTATATAAAATTCTATAAATATGCGCATAATTTAGACTAAGTGGGGTAACTTCATGGGCTAAATGAGGGAGTTGACTGAGTTTCAAAGAGCTTCAAATTTGCAAGTAGTCAGAAAATTTTAACAAGAATTACAGGAATTACCAACACTTCAGGTAAGTGTTGGTCTAAAGATATCAACATTTTTGGATTAAGTGTTGAAAAAATTGGTTTTATGTTCATTAAAAAATATGTGAAGAATTAAGATATTCTGATATACACACATCAATTAAGTTGAAGATGACAAAAACACCCTAAGAAACAAGTGGAATTAAAAAGTTGTTTCTTTGGGTGTTTTTGTCATTTTATATGATTTCCTCTTAAAGTAGGACATAACATTCGCGGCAGAGAAAACAGACCTTTTTTTAAAAATTCATAACTCCTCCCCAATAAACCAAACGAATTTGCTTCGTAGTGAATCCGAGGTGAATCCGAGGCCTCGTATATTTTTTCGAAAACGACGTTCGAAAATGTTTTCCTAATGAACCCGAGGGCGGGAGAAATGCACATTTCATTCTCAAAACGAGAGTTTTTATCATAATCGAATCACTATCGAAGCGAGAATTTCAACATTAGCAAATCATTTTCGAATAATTTTAGCAATTTTTTTTTTTTAAAATGAAATTTTTTAATATATTTGTGTCTTACGCAAATCGACTAATATGATAAAAGAATATAAGATTATTATTGTTATAAAAAAGAAAAAAAAAAAAAACATGTTCGGGATTCGTACCCACGTTTCCCAAATGCCAGTCTCCTACGTTATCCAAGGGCATATCGCAGTTGTTGCTTTAAAGCTGCTTTAAAGTAATTTGCTTCATTACGAAAACAAGAGTTTGAGGAAGTGGGTTCGACTTCCAGCTCAGGCAAAAAATTTATCATGGTTTTTTATTTTGCTTTTGGTGTTTTTTTCTTTATATTTTAAAAAAAATTTGAAGGGATCACGATTTTAAAAACAAACAAAATCAATGTTGCGATGATTATTTGCAGATATATAAAAATTTATTTTATTTTACGAAATTGCGGACACATTTCGAATTCGAATCGAATATGAGATATCTAATTCGAGTTCTCAGTTTCATTACTAATTCGAAACTAAACCGAGTAAGCTATGTGGTTTATTGGGTCAGTCAAAAACAAACATTTTTCCAAAAATTTTATTATTATTGTAGAGAATTGAACAAATAACAAGAAAAAAAAAATTCAAAAATATATATTTTTCACTCAAACATGGTTTTATAGAGCTTCAAACTGGCGGCAGAGAAAAAACGGGGCCTCGTGGTTGCAGCGCTGGGAGTCGCAATAATTGTCCGATCTGCAAAACAATTACTTATTTAAATGTTAACAAAATTAGTTATATACGATAACGATAGGAGGTTTTTCTTAAATTGTTTTTCAATTTTTGGTGATGTTCCAAATTTCAAAGTGTGTTTTTTGTGAAAAAAATATTGACTTTAAAAATTCATAAAAAATGGGAAAAAAATTTAAAACAAAAAGCTCGTGTCATACGATAGCGAATCAAGTTTAAAAAAAAAAAAAAAAAAAAAATCGCCAAAAAATGAACCCGCTAGTGTCGCAACCAGTACGAAACATGATATCGAGATAAACGCGTTCAAAGTTTGTGAACAAAGAAAAATGCAAGGAAAAATAAAAATGTATTCTCACTAATCCGGCTGTAACTTTTGAACCCGTAGGAATTTTTCCATGAAGTTTTTTTCTTAGAATCTTAAGAATATTTACTAAAATAAAAAATTATAAAAAAAGTCGATTTGAAAAAACGGCCAATGTCATGTCCCCCGTTAAACTGATGCGTTCTCTTACATTTATAAAATATATACTGTAACGACTACAAATTGTTACAAATAAATATTAAAATAAAAATAATAATTTTAAAAGCCGACGGCAACATTTAATATAAATTAAAAAAAAAAAAAATAAATACTAATGAATAGAGTAGAATATAAAAACAAAAAAATAATAATGCGGATGGAAGATCCAATGTGGTCCCCCATCTAAGTACTAACCGCAGTGAAGGCTGCTTAATGCATCAAACACAGTGCAGCACACATATACACAGAACTCGTTTAGCAGCAATGTAAGCAGCCAGGCTATTTATAGCAACGTTGCATTGTAGCACTTGTTGACCTGCTAACAATGATATGATTCACATGCAGTTAGCAGTGAACATTGAATAAGTAGTGCGCAAAATGTTGGTATAGGCATGTTGAGTTCGCTTGACATCCCAGTTGATTTCAATTAATATTTTCGGGTCAACTTTCGGGTGGTGATAAAGCCAGGGAATTAAGTTGATTACAGATTTCTGTAATCAAGACACCTTACCCTCAAGCTCCGGCTTTTCTACTCCGGTCAAACTCAGGCTCCTGTTTTTCGACTCCGGTCACACTCAAGCTCCGGCTTTTCGACTCCGGTCAAACTTAAGCTTCGGGTTCTGTAACCCACCGTATTTTAAGTAGGTCTGCGTTGTGAGGGCTTGTTTTGCAGTCGGCCTTTTGCCGTCTACCGCCTGAATCAGTTTGGCCCTCTGCCACCGTGAGCACTTTGCCACTAATGTTTCTACCGTATATGAACTTATTTTAAGTATAAACTAAGTACTCCTGAATCAGTTTGGCGCTCTGCCACCGTGCGCACTTTGCCACTAATGTTTATACCGCATTTGAACTAATTTTAGGTATTCACTAAGTTTGTAGTACATATTTTATATAAAAAAAAAATTAATTAAATTAAATAAAAAAAAGAACACAATAGATTATCAATCGCGCTGAGCTAAAACCTTTGAGGTTTAGTGATTGTGTTGACCTTAACGTCAACCGTGACTAATTCTGCGCTTAATTATTCTATTTAATTCCTGATAAAGAAAAATTTACTTTTGCCCAAGGGTTGCGAGATCCCTTGGACGGACCCTGGAGTGGCTGAGCATACCTCAGCCTTCGAAACAAAAACACTCGTTATAATAGATATACGACAATTGATCATAAGAAGCTCGGTCAAAGACTTGGGCTGAAATGGCCTATTTGTTTTTTTTTTTTTTTTTATACACACCGAGAAAAAAATGTACTGCATTTTCTTTTAAATTTAATGTAATTTATTTTTCAAAGCTATTTGAAAGGAATCTGCTTAACTTTAAAAGAAAACTAAAAGTAATATTCTTTTAATTTACTTTTTGATGCTACAAAACGAAATCGTTGCTTGCCGATGATGTATAAATGAGCAATAACACATGATGCTCTCGGTTGTGAGCATGATTCAATAAGACTTATCTATTATAAGATATATACAAAATCTCACAATAGCTCAATGGAAGCGTGCTAGACTGTCACGCCGAGGACGTGGGTTCGAATCTTGACTGTGTAAGTACCAAAAATTTTAATTTAATTATTGAAATTATAACTCTGTTTCATTAACTGCTTCGTCAAAAATAAGCGTCAAAATAAGTTTAACTTAAAAAACATTAATTAAAAAAAAAAAAAACAAATATTTGGTGTTCTTGTTGGAGATTGAATTCAATCGAGTTCCTAGACTCGAACGCCAGTACACTCGGCTAAACTTGAACTTAAAAAACAATGATAAAATTTCGTTAAGTTCGATATTTCTGTGTCGACAAGAAATAACCGCTAAAGTCGAGTTAGGACAAAATGAGGTTATTACTTTCATTGCTTTTTTTCGCAACGAAATACACTAGTACGCAAATTTTTATAGTAGAACTTTGAAAATTAAATGTTTGAAGCCATCAAATCTTAACAAAAAAAGTCAGGGTACACTGATATGAGGGAGCAATTTTCATCTGAAAAATGCTCTTCTGAAATTTTGAAAATGAGTTTAGCTGTAATTCCTTGCCGGCTTAGATTTTTTCATTTCCATCAAGAATATTTTTAAGTTGATGACAACTGAATATTCAAAGAATTTATTTTCATTTAAAAAATAAAAGACAAATCATTAGAATCAATGCAGCTTTCTTTATACATAAGACTCAACACATTTTCTTTTAATTAAAAAGAAAATTTCGGCGGCTGGAAATTGTGCACATTTACTTTAAGTTTGAAAGTTTTTTCTTTTAGTTTTAATGTAATTTTGCATTCAGACATGAATTTTACATATACGACAGAAAAAAAAAATAATAATTTATTATTTACTTTGCAATAAATTATTTTGAACCCTTAAACATTAAAACGTATACTTCTCATATTCCATATTTGAACTGTTGGTATACTAAACAAAAACGGTACACAATTATTATGAATTTTGACATGAACTCCATGAATCGTATTCGTGAATTTTGGTACATTAAACAATTACATGAGTCACATAAGCTATTCATGATATTAATGTACAAAATACACAAAACAAGCATGAGAATATGAATTTTTCACAAGCCTAGTGCTTAAAGTTCATAAAGTGTTTAAGCAAGATACGTAAACGATTGGCATGAGAAAAAAAAAATTATTTGGATACCTACTCAAAAGTAGAGCGACACTTAAAAACTATTTGTTATTATTATTAATAATATTAAATTTTTATATACTTATGAAAAACTTATATTTATTTCTCACATTTTCAAAATTCTTTATTTTTTGGAAAGAGGAATCTCCAACTAGCGGTTTTGGTTCTCTTGAACCCCATTTTTTGGCCAAAATATCAAGTTTTTTGTCTCTCAAACTCTTTTGAGACCCAAAAAATCGATATTTGGTCATTTTCGAAAAGATGCTCTTTTTAAAAAGCCCATAAAATACGTATTTTTCGATCTTCTTCAAAAATTTGTCGTAAGCTTTAACACTGCGCCGCACATTGCATTGATCCCATACAAAATTGGTACAAAAATATAAGGAGTTATCCTATGATAATGAAATTTTGTGTACTTAGTTTGAGAAAATTAAGAAAAATTTTAAAAATTGTTGTAATCGGTCAGTTCCTAAGGGTATCTCCCTTGAACCTTTATTTATTTTGACGTAGAATTACATCTTACAGCGCGGTTTGTATGGGGTCGTTTTAACAGATTTTTTGAAGGGCATGCAACTTTTTTGGCTAATACTTTAGGGTATACCTACAGCCTTTAATACTTATCGTTCAAAGATAATATATATACTAAAATATCAGATATATCCTGCGCTGAATGAATATATAATTTTGGTCACTATTATATTAAAGTCACAAAATAGTAAAATATAAGAAGAAAAATGCATGTTTTTATATAAGAAAATCAATCATCAGCTGCTTATGTGCCTGCTGCTTCTTTGTTTTTCTTTCGTTGTTTATGCTTGTATGTTTTGGTTTTGCACGAACTGATTGGTTCGCTTTGGCAGCACTGTAAGCATTAGTTCGCATTGGGTTTATGTATGCACTACTGTTCTAGTATACTATTTTGAAGCCAGAGGTCATGAACCTCTTTTCAACTCAGTCAATGAACTCAATCTGTCAAATTTAACGAAATGGGTCTGTGATCCGGTTAGATTTAACTGTTATGAAAAAAAACGAGTTGGATCATATTTCTTTTTATGCTTTTACCCAATAGATGGCGTACAATTTTAATTTTAGTTTTTAATGCAAATTAATTTGGATTCCACATCCAATAAACGAAAAAAATTTGAAAATTTTGCTTGTTTTTTTTTGGCTTGCTCATTTTATCAAACTTACTTTTAACTTTTTCTTTGCTTTGGCCTCGATAAGTAGTCCATAACTGAGTGTTATTAATTTATTTGTTAATTTTCGGAAGATCAATAAAAAATACGTGCAAAATGGACAAAACAATCGGACCAAAGAGACAAAGTAGAAGAAATTACAACTTAAACGGAATTCTACGTCTACACTTACGCTACTATCGAAACTGTTTCTTTTTTTTACATCATTTTTATGGAAGGTAAATACAAAAGCTGGCCGACCTTAACAAAATTTGGTCAAAAGGCTAGACAATGAGACAATAGATGTGCACTGAAAATGGTTGAAATTGCTATGACCTTAGGGATACCTCCCTTGGACCTATTTTAAGTTTTTACATCATTTTGATGCGAGGTACATCATTTACTCATAAATATCCTCATTTGTGTTAATTAAAAAAATCCTCTTTTTTTTATTATATTTTACACATTTTATTATATTAACAATAGAAAAATAAAATTGTTAACTTATTTTTTAT
Organism: Tetanocera ferruginea; assembly: GCA_958299015.1. NCBI lineage: Eukaryota > Metazoa > Arthropoda > Insecta > Diptera > Sciomyzidae > Tetanocera > Tetanocera ferruginea. The sequence continues at coordinate 124,801,551 of OY282644.1, read as the reverse complement.
TAACAATATGTAAAATAAGAAATTAAAAAATTAATGTGTTCATGTGTGCAAAAAAAGAGAAACTCATATCGCTACTGACTTTCATCGCCACTGACTTTATCATCAGAATCACTACAAACAATATAAGAATTATCAACTTATATAATAAACTGCTCAATTTCTTCATCAATAATTACATTTGATTTTGATTTGATCGTTCTTTTGGATGCTAAGATGGGATCAGATGTCAACAACAATATTTTCATTACATCCGTATTAGACTTAATCCTCGAGTATTTACGGGTATGGTTATGTCGGTTTTTTTTCTAAATTCCTTGTGCCTTGCTTCTAATGCCTTTTCAGACAATGTTCCGATTGGTAAAGAAAACGCATTTTTTTCGCAATACCTTTTTGAACTCTGCTAAATTTTTAATATTTGTCCATACAAAATTGAATATTTTTCGCAAAAACTCACTTTTTTAAACTTCTATAACTTTCTTGTTTATGAAAAGGGGCGGATATTATTGCGGAAGTCAAAGGTTAATACTTCAAATACAATTACAAAAAAGTTTCATCAAAATCAAAGAATCTTTTTTTTTTCGTAATTCCTTTTTGAACTTTGCTAAATTTTGAATATTTTTTCATTGACTATTTTTATTGGTTATGAAAAAAGGCAAAACTCGCAAATTATGGAGCTTTTATGTGTTTCATGTGTATATTTTAAAAATCTTTACAATTTTATGTAACGTAACAATATGGTTTAATATTGTAATTTTTTAAAAAACAACAAAATTTTTTTCCTATCTTCGTACCATTTCGATGCCACAAGCCGTCTGAATTCTTTTTACTGTAGGTACCCAATAGGCAATTAAACCAGCGCTCTTCATACGAAGGCCTGCATTGACTGCTACTTTTGAAGACTAAACACATCCGTTCCTCGCTGCTCTTATGAGCACTTCTTGAAGGCCTTCCTTTTCTACACAAAAGGCAGCACAACAAATTTGTTTTCCCTACAAAGACTGACTTTTCATATACTTCAGAGCAACTTTTTCGTTAAAAGTTAGAATATATATCAGTTTAAAAATATGACGCAATAATTGCCCTTCTTACTGCTATATCAAAGATTATACATAGATTGAAATTAATCTAACTTAAAAAAACATAGGAGAGAAGATAATCATAGACAATATAAATAAATAGAAAAAGGTTTAAAAGAACAAAATATTTTTCAACACTTTGTTTATCCCTACTATTAGCCATTCTAAAGAAGTGCTTCTATCAGGCCTCTTTTGAGCTATCGGAGCGGAAGGCCTGCAAAATTTTCCCACTTCATATAAAAAAGAAAGTGTAATTGTATATGAGTGCGGCAGTACTACAAAATCCACAGGAAGGCCTGCTAGCAGCGATGTCACTGTCTACTGGGTAGTCGGCCATCTTCGTTGAACGAAATCGTCTTTGGGTATTTGTTTTATACCTTTAAAAGTATCCGACCGCTCTAAAATTGTTTTTGGGGATTTAGTGAAACAATTTAACAAAATATACCTGAAGGTTTTCCTCAAAATTATTTAAACAACTACACGCGACTCAATAGTAGAACACCGAAAAAGGAGCATTTTGGGAATAAAATTTCAAAAATTCATATCTCGGTACTAATAAGATATAAAGAAGAAATATTTTAGGAAATTTATTTTCATTTTTGTGACTTTCGAAAAAACTTAGCCAGATTTGGTTGCGTTCCAAAAAGTGTAATTAAGTATTATTATTTTTCAACTACCTTTTTTTCTATACAAAAACTAAATTTTTTAACTTTGAATCTTAATCTGTAGATAAAAAAAAGCACACATTTTTAAAAACATATTCGTTTGCATAAGGCTCATTCCACAGAAATGAGGAACGGAAACATGAGTTCTAAAATGCATGTATTGGAAGTAATTTTATGTTTTCGAATTGAAGTGGAATCTTAAGTTAGTCCTCCTGCAAAAATATTTTTAAAATAAATGCTTTTTTATATTAGCTGTGTTTTTTATCAAGCGAGTAGTTAAAAAACGACCGCTTATCATATGTATACTCGCTTAAATAACACAGGAAACTGTTACTCGCTTAAAAGTTTGTCGACCAAACGAAAAAAAATGCTTCCAAGTTATGTTTCAATAATTGTATAAATTTCCTACAAAGGTGGCAACTTTATCTGATTGATAGTCAATAGTGATGTATGAAATTAACATTTTTTGTACCATATACTTTTCACGAAATACTCATAATTTGCTTTAGATTAATATTTCAATAAAAATACATAATAATTTAACATGTAAGATAAACAAAATTTATCAAATATACTCATTATGTAAAACTATGTTGTTTGCTTAAGCTTTTAGCACTGAAAATCTTTTGAGTATCGGGTTTGTTTTCAGAACCGAGTCTCCAATGCTTAAAATCTGAAAATTTATGCATCACTAATTGTCAGAACTTTGATATATAAAATAATTTTGTCAAAAATTGTTTACAAAAATTTGATCAGAACATAAACAACGTTTTTGACTTTTCAGAAAATGCTTCCAAGTTTTAAAAAAATTCTTAAGCGAGTAAGCAGTCGTTTTTTGACTACTCGCTTGGTAAAAAACACAGCTATTATTTTGACAATTTAACTAAACAAACTTCGAGTTGAAAAAATTTTTTAAATATTTTGATTTAATTCAAACCTTGAAATCAGTCATCTTTTGATACAACTTTAAAAAAATAAGGTCAGTAATATTAAAAAAGATATTAATGTTGTGTTAGAATAGTTTGTAATAATGATTGGTTACTGCGTTTTCAAAGTACAAAATATTTAAACTAAGTGTTTTTTCTGTGTCACACCCGTCCCAAAAAAGGCTATAGTTTTTCTACGAAGCAACATGGGCTTATGATAAGAATGAAACTTTCCTAAAGTAAGGATGTTGATGTTTAACATAAATTTGTTAACTTTTTTCATTCAATAAATTATTTTTATCTTTCATTTCCGTTACAAGAAGTTGGTCACACCCGGAACGGTTTTCAAAATTTGTTTCTAATAATGAAATTTTTGCAAGTATATGAATAAATTCTTTGATAAAAACAAGTTTTGTAAATCATGTATAGCGAAATCAGTTGTATAGGCATTAATTTGATCAAAAAAAATTCATGCGAAAAATTTTTTGCAAAAAAATATTTTTTTTTTAAAATATAATAAAAACTTGAAATTATTTGTACAGGTATTAATTTGATAAAAAATTCATGCAAAAAAAATTTTTTGCAAAAAAATATTTTTTTTTTTTTAATTAATACATTAATTAAAAACATATTTTTTTGATTTAAGTGTCAAAAATATATGAAAGTTATTATACATATTAAGTTCTTATATATAATTCCCACATCATTCGCACTCGTCACACTCGGGACAATCTTATGTCACACCCGTCCCATTTAAAAGTTTAAAAAATAATGGTTATCGCCATTTTTTCAAAATATTTTTCACTGGTATTCAACAGAAAATATATTAAATGTGAATATATGTAAGTCAAAAATGGTCTGATTGTGGCAGATGGACTGAATTTCAATGTTAAACTCAGAATTTTTAGTTTTTAAACTTGTGCTCGTCACACCCGTCCCAGGTGTTTAAGCGAATGTAACTATTAAACTAGTATAAATAACTGCATTATGTTTTAGCATTTTGAAACCTTGGGGCATCTTCTAAAATACCCTATAGTAAATTGCTAAAATTTTAACCGGTTAATACCATTTTCAGCAAGATATAGTAGTCAAAACGTCACACTCGTCTGTATGGAATGAGCCATAAGTTTTTATATGTAAAAAAAAAATTCATAACATAATATATTAATATGGAAATAAAAGAACGCATAAAGATATCGTTGAGTACTTGCACAGCAACTAACGATATTAAGACAGCTTTTAGTAAATAAATTTTAATATTATTGCCAATATATGTTTATTATGGAAGTACTCAAAGCGCCAAAGTTGGCATTTTGGCAATATGCAGTCTTTGCGTGGCATTTCATAAATCAATCAGAATAATTTTTCAGCTGGTTTACCAAAATTTGGCGGAAACTATTTTGAGTACGTTACCGCTAACAAGCAACTCAGTATTCCAGCCACAGAAATTTAACTGATGCATTTGGCAAAACTTTTGTGGTAGGTTGTCATAAGAAACTGGCAACTGAAAATGGCGATGAAATGCGATTGCTACAAACAGTCTACAAACAACATGAATAACACTCAAAACTGCAGCAGTTACAGTTATAGGCAGCAACAACGACATCAACATCAGCATCAGCATCAGAAGTGGCAGCAGCAACAGCAAAACTTCAATAGGAAGAACCGCAAAAGTCATAAATAAATTCAACATTTCGATATTGCCAGAAACAGGAAAAACAGCAGCAACAGCAACAATTGTAGCACAACATCAACTCGACAACAACATACATATATAACAGCAACACCAACAGCAACAATAACAACAACAACAACTACTACAACTGCAAATAAGTTAAACACAAACTGAAATGTTTTGCAATTTCGGTTAAAATTGTTGCAACTTTTATCGAGGATGTGCAACTGAAACAGAGTAGCAGCAGCAGCGGCAGTAACAACGGCTGTTAGCAATAACATGTTGTTGCGTGGGAGAGTTCTCTTGTGTGTGTGTGTGTGTGTGTGTGTGTGTGTGTGTGGAGTGTTCTTTCACCCACTCAAAAAAGCCAACCTTCACAAAGTGCCAGCGATAACCCAAAATATAAACTTTCTGCTTGGTTTCTGCTTTTTGCGATTGTCAAACCACAAAATATGTGGAACGGAAAAACAGATGTCCTACAACAAAAACAGGAACAAAAAGAAAAACTTGCCAAATACCAAAAACGAAATACATGGTTGCAATATAAAATATTGCTAATAGAAAGCAGCAATAGCAACAGAACAACATTAGCAGCGATATATTTTTTTTCTATTTTTATTTTGTGTAATGTTGATTTTGAGCACAAGGTCGGTCGGCGGTGAACAAAAAAAAAAAGCCAGGCACTATTCGCGATGCAAGTTTAATCGCTGGACTAATGCTGGAAGACTTGCCAGATAATAACTTGGCTGCTTCGATTTTTTCATGCTTGCTTGTTTGTTGGTTTGTTTATATTTGCTTGGCAAAGAAATAACAAGAAGCTACAAGGACAGATAATTTCCACGAACTGCAAACAAGAAAATATAATTGAAAAAACATGGAGAATTTGCTAAAAGATTGCAGCATCAATTACGAAATAATAGCAAGTATGCAATTGGCAAAAAATAAGAAAAAAACGAGCTATAATCAATAACGGTTATTGCTAGCTTATTAGAAAATAAGGCAGCTCTGAAATGTTAGACAATTAATAAGAAATAATTGCTTAAAGCATGTGACTAGAAGATGTAAAATATTGTAGTTATGACAGTGATGAACTCCCGTTTAATTTTAATTTATAAGACCAACACTTAAATAAACTACTTGAAATTCGGCTAAACAAATTCTTACTGATAAAACTTTAAGACAATTTTTGGTTTTTTTTTTTTTTCAAAATGATAACATCGGCAAAAAAGCTAAATCAGAATAAGTTGAAATAAGAGAAAATATCTCTTGATTTTTGTTTATAATGGTTGCTCAATCATTTTTTTTTATATTATTATTTTTCGTAGGATATTTTTCGGAGGAAGAAATGGCAAGTACTTGTATACCCCCACTTCAAAAGTATATGAATTTTTGGTCAACATGACAACTTCGTCTGTCGACATGATTGCATTCATCGCAATGAAGTTTTATAATGAAGATGCTCTTCTAAACAAATAAGTTCAGGTTCGAAAATGGGCCAAACTGGCTTAAAACCACGTCTTGCGTCACATTAAGTCCCGTAATTCCACATTTTATTACAGCTTGATAACGAACGAGTTTGTTTCTGTGCTTGATATCGGATCGTGAAAGAACACGTTTGTTGCTGTGAATTTAAAAAAAATATAATAACACGGTGTTTCAGATATCACTAAATTGAATGTAATTTTAAAAAAAAAACAACATTTTTATTGTTAAACATATTGCAATCATTGAAAAAATGTTCAAATTATTTTTTTTTAAAAAACGAAACATTAAAAAAAATTTGGAACACCCTGTTGTCAAACAAAAATACGGTCTTGCTGCGCTTCTTACAGCTTTATACTTTTTGGTGGGTTCCCAATAAGTTTTTTCAACAAGGACTTAAATCCATACTTGCTTTTATGAGAAGTACACTGTAACACAAAAATTATTTTCTCGATCTAAACTCTTATTGTAGACACCGACATCTTAAATTTTTTTTTGATATTTGAACTTATAATGTACACTAGACCGGTTCCAAACTATACGGGAAAAATTAAACATCTTTTTTCTTAGTTGCGCGTTAACTTTCTCAAAAGTTCAACCCTTAATGAACATAGAAATACCTTCAGAAAAAAAATTTTACCCCTAACCTTTCCCGAAATCGGTCAAAGGTAATTTTGAACATATACAGGACCTGAACCATCTTATAAAATAAGGTGTCCAAACCACAAAATATTAAATTTATGTTAATGGCATATTTAAAGGAATATTTTGGGCTTATTTTAGTTTTTTGTTTATTTTTGAAAAACCTTTTTGGTTATTTTTGGTGAAATTTTGACCCTAAAATATTTAAAAAAAAAATTTTAGTCATTTTTTATCATCAAATTTTGATTTATTTATTTATTTAAATTAAGTCTACTGATCAAGATCTTACAGACTATTTCATAATTTTTGCAACTTATTTTGCTCATCCGATATTTTTTTTTTTTTTTTGTGGTTTGAACACCATATTTTATAAATGGGTTCAGGAGGACCTGTATATTTTCAAAATAACCTTTAAGCGATTTCTGCAAAAGCCAGTGGGTTAAATTTTTTTGGTCTGAAGGTATTTCAGTGTTCATTTAGGATTGAACTTTTAGAATGTTGACGCGCACCAAAGTATTTTAATAGTTTAGTAAAATGAACCGGTCTTATTAATGAACGCCTCAAAAAACATAAAGATAATGCATAAAAATTCAAATGAAAGTATTTTGTTGAGTGTATTTTATAAGAAAAGATTAACATGTCAGAAAACATCGAGATTTTTTTTTTTAAATGAACAGTTTGCTTAAACACTGGCATCCGTAGCAGAATTTTATTTATGCATGAAATGTGTATCATGCAAGAATTCACTTCATGTAAGTCTTTCACATTTTCTATGGATTTTTCAATTTTTATTCTTACATTAATTTCAAAACAGTGAAAAAGGAGAGTGAACTCTGTCCATCAAATTTGAAAGGACCATTTCAAATTTAAAAAAATAATTCGGAATGTGAAAAAGTTGCATAGAGTACAAAAGAGTTCAAACTTTCGACCCATATATCTAAAAAAGTGTTATAGATACAAACAAAAAAAACACAAAAAAAAAAACAGCGAATTTGAAAACTTTATTCAAATAACACATAAAATAAATCACAGTGTCATTTTCAATTTTGCCTTTTATAGTTTCGAGTGCTCAAAAGGCAATCGTGACACTCTGCGGAGGTTTTACGGCTCGCGAAGGCAAACCATTTTTAAAGGCCAGATCAAACAAGTAAAGAAAGTCTAAAGTCGGCCTAGGCCGACTATGAAAAACCCTAAACCTACTTTTCCAAAAAAAAAGTGTGCGTGTCAGCTACGACGCGCGATTGGAGTTTACTTCTTATTGATTGCCTTGGAATTTTATATAATCATGTACAATAGGCAAAGTGGTTAAATATATAAACTCATCATGCATTAACAGTAAACATTATTAATTTCATTACCAAAATGTAATGTCGTTACCAACAACTGAGGCAGTAAAATTTAAATAACAAAAACTCGAAACGTAAAAAATTGAAGTAAAATTTGATTGAACAAAATCTAGACGTCCCCAGTGTTCTTCCAAAAAACAAAATATAAATTAAGGTTTTCTCTCAAAAATGTTATTTTAATATGAAATCCATTAAAGTTTCAATGACCCAGCCTAGACCTCAGATAGTCCAGTTACATCCGCTTGACCACAGAATCATCCATTTAAGTCTAAATGGTTCGTAGAATTCGTAAAAGTGACAATGACCTCAGATAATTCCATTGCATCCGATTGGCCATAGAATCATCCATTTTGGTCCAAATGTTACATTGAACCTACATAAGACACAATGACCCGCCTGTGACCTCAGACAATCCCATTGCATCCTATTGGCCATAGAATCATCTATTTTGGTCCAAATATTCCATGGAACCCATAAGAGTTCCAATGACCCGCCTGTGACCTCAGATAATCCTATTGCATCCGATTGGCCATAGAATCATCCATTTTGGTCCAAATGTCCCATGGAACCCACAAAAGACACAATGACCCGCCTGTGACCTCAGATAATCCCATTGCATCCGATTGGCCATAGAATCATCCATTTTGGTAGAAATGTTCCATGGAACCCATAAAAGTTACAATGACCCGTCTATGACCTAAGATAATCCCATTACATCCGTTTGGCCATAGAATCACCCATTTTGGTTCAAATGTTCCATGGAACCCATAAAAGTTCCAATCACCTTACATAATCCCATTGCATCCGATTGGCCATAGAATCACCCATTTTGGTCCAAATGTTCCATGGTACCATTAAAAGTTCCAATGACCCGCCTATGACCTCAGATAATCCTATTGCATCCGATTGGCCATAGAATCATCCATTTTGGTAGAAATGTTCCATGGAACCCATAAAAGTTATAATGACCCGCTTGTGACCTTAGATAATCCCATTGCATCCGATTGGCCATAGAATCACCCATTTTGGTCCAAATGTTCCATGGAACCCATAAAAGTTCCAATGACCCGCCAATGACCTCAGATAATCCCATTGCATCCGTTTGGCCATAGAATCATCCACTTTGGTCCAAATGTTCCATGGAACCCATAAAAGTTCCAATGACCCGCCTATGACCTCAGATAATCCCATTGCATCCGATTGGCCATAGAATCACCCATTTTGGTCCAAATGTTCCATGGAACCCATAAAAGTTCCAATGACCCGGCTATGACCTCAGATAATCCCATTGCATCCGATTGGCCATAGAATCACCCATTTTGGTCCAAATAATCCATGGAACCCATAAAAGTTCCAATGACCCGCCTATGACCTCAGATAATCCCATTGCATCCGTTTGGCCATAGAATCATCCACTTTGGTCCAAATGTTCCATGGAACCCATAAAAGTTCCAATGACCCGCCTATGACCTCAGATAATCCCATTGCATCCGATTGGCCATAGAATCACCCATTTTGGTCCAAATGTTCCATGGAACCCATCAAAGTACCATTGACCCACCTGTGACCTCAGATAATCCCACTGAATCCGATTGGCCATAGAATCACCCATTTTGGTCCAAATGTTCCATGGAACCCATAAAAGTTCCAATGACCCGGCTATGACCTCAGATAATCCCATTGCATCCGATTGGCCATAGAATCACCCATTTTGGTCCAAATGTTCCATGGAACCCATAAAAGTTCCAATGACCCGCCTATGACCTCAGATAATCCCATTGCATCCGTTTGGCCATAGAATCATCCACTTTGGTCCAAATGTTCCATGGAACCCATAAAAGTTCCAATGACCCGCCTATGACCTCAGATAATCCCATTGCATCCGATTGGCCATAGAATCACCCATTTTGGTCCAAATGTTCCAAGGAACCCATCAAAGTACCATTGACCCACCTGTGACCTCAGATAATCCCATTGCATCCGTTTGGCCATAGAATCATCCACTGTGGTCCAAATGTTCCATGGAACCCATAAAAGTTCCAATGACCCGCCTATGACCTCAGATAATCCCATTGCATCCGATTGGCCATAGAATCACCCATTTTGGTCCAAATGTTCCATGGAACCCATCAAAGTACCATTGACCCACCTGTGACCTCAGATAATCCCACTGCATCCGATTGGCCATAGAATCACCCATTTTGGTCCAAATGTTCCATGGAACCCATAAAAGTTCCAATGACCCGCCTATGACCTCAGATAATCCCATTGCATCCGATTGGCCATAGAATCATCCATTTTGGTCCTAATGTTCCTTGGAATCTACAAAAGACACAATGACCCGCCTGTGACTTGACATAATCCCATTGCATCCGATTGGCCATAGAATCACTCATTTTGGTCCAAATGTTCCATGGAACCCACAAAAGACACAATGACCCGCTTGTGACCTAAGATAATCCCATTGAATCCGATTGGCCATAGAATCATCCATTTTGGTAGAAATGTTCCATGGAACCCATAAAAGTTCCAATGACCCGTCTATGACCTTAGATAATCCCATTGCATCCGATTGGCCATAGAATCACCCATTTTGGTCCAAATGTTCCATGGAACCCATAAAAGTTCCAATGACCCGCCTTTGACCTCAGATAATCCCATTGCATCCGATTGGCCATAGAATCACCCATTTTGGTCCAAATGTTCCATGGAACCCATAAAAGTTCCAATGACCCGTCTATGACCTCAGATAATCCCATTGCATCCGTTTGGCCATAGAATCACCCATTTTGGTCCAAATGTTCCATGGAACCCATACAAGTTCCAATGACCCGCCTATGACCTCAGATAATCCCATTGCATCCGATTGGCCATAGAATCATCCATTTTGGTAGAAATGTTCCATGGAACCCATAAAAGTTCCAATGACCCATCTCTGACCTCAGATAATCCCACTGCATCCGATTGGCCATAGAATCACCCATTTTGGTCCAAATGTTCCATGGAACCCATAAAAGTTCCAATGACCCGCCTATGACCTCAGATAATCCCATTGCATCCGATTGGCCATAGAATCATCTATTTTGGTGACTTCACATAATCCCATTGCATCCGATTGGCCATAGAATCACTCATTTTGGTCCAAATGTTCCATGGAACCCACAAAAGACACAATGACCCGCTTGTGACCTCAGATAATCCCATTGAATCCGATTGGCCATAGAATCATCCATTTTGGTAGAAATGTTCCATGGAACCCATAAAAGTTCCAATGACCCGTCTATGACCTTAGATAATCCCATTGCATCCGATTGGCCATAGAATCACCCATTTTGGTCCAAATGTTCCATGGAACCCATAAAAGTTCCAATGACCCGCCTTTGACCTCAGATAATCCCATTGCATCCGATTGGCCATAGAATCACCCATTTTGGTCCAAATGTTCCATGGAACCCATAAAAGTTCCAATGACCCGCCTTTGACCTCAGATAATCCCATTGCATCCGATTGGCCATAGAATCACCCATTTTGGTCTAAATGTTCCATGGAACCCATAAAAGTTCCAATGACCCGTCTATGACCTCAGATAATCCCATTGCATCCGTTTGGCCTTAGAATCACCCATTTTGGTCCAAATGTTCCATGGAACCCATAAAAGTTCCAATGACCCGCCTATGACCTCAGATAATCCCATTGCATCCGATTGGCCATAGAATCATCCATTTTGGTAGAAATGTTCCATGGAACCCATAAAAGTTCCAATGACCCATCTCTGACCTCAGATAATCCCATTGCATCCGATTGGCCATAGAATCATCCATTTTGGTGACTTCACATAATCCCATTGCATCCGATTGGCCATAGAATCACTCATTTTGGTCCAAATGTTCCATGGAACCCACAAAAGACACAATGACCCGCCTTTGACCTCAGATAATCCCATTGCATCCGATTGGCCATAGAATCACCCATTTTGGTCCAAATGTTCCATGGAACCCATAAAAGTTTCAATGACCCGCCTATGACCTCAGATAATCCCATTGCATCCGATTGGCCATAGAATCACCCATTTTGGTCCAAATGTTCCATGGAACCCATCAAAGTACCATTGACCCACCTGTGACCTCAGATAATCCCATTGCATCCGATTGGCCATAGAATCACCCATTTTGGTCCAAATGTTCCATGGAACCCATAAAAGTTCCAATGACCCGCCTATGACCTCAGATAATCCCATTGCATCCGATTGGCCATAGAATCATCCATTTTGATCCAAATGTTCCTTGGAATCTACAAAAGACACAATGACCCGCCTATGACCTCAGATAATCCCATTGCATCCGATTGGCCATAGAATCACTCATTTTGGTCCAAATGTTCCATGGAACCCACAAAAGACACAATGACCCGCTTGTGACCTCAGATAATCCCATTGAATCCGATTGGCCATAGAATCATCCATTTTGGTAGAAATGTTCCATGGAACCCATAAAAGTTCCAATGACCCGTCTATGACCTTAGATAATCCCATTGCATCCGATTGGCCATAGAATCACCCATTTTGGTCCAAATGTTCCATGGAACCCATAAAAGTTCCAATGACCCGCCTTTGACCTCAGATAATCCCATTGCATCCGATTGGCCATAGAATCACCCATTTTGGTCCAAATGTTCCATGGAACCCATAAAAGTTCCAATGACCCGTCTATGACCTCAGATAATCCCATTGCATCCGTTTGGCCATAGAATCACCCATTTTGGTCCAAATGTTCCATGGAACCCATAAAAGTTCCAATGACCCGCCTATGACCTCAGATAATCCCATTGCATCCGATTGGCCATAGAATCATCCATTTTGGTAGAAATGTTCCATGGAACCCATAAAAGTTCCAATGACCCATCTCTGACCTCAGATAATCCCATTGCATCCGATTGGCCATAGAATCATCCATTTTGGTCCAAATGTTGCTTCAACCAATAAAAGTTCCAATGACTCCCCTGTCACCTCCATGGAATCCATTGAATCCATTAAAGTGCTAATGACCCGCCTGTGACCTTGATAATCCCATTGCATCCGAATGGCCATAGAATCATCCACTTTTGTCCAAATTCTCCATGGAATCCATTAAAATGCCAATGATCTGCCTGTGACCTTGATAATTCCATTGCATTCGATTGGCCAAGCATAACGCAAAAATAGTTGAAAATTCAACCATAACGCAAAAAATAGTTGAAAATTCAAACGTAACGAAAAAAAGTTGAAAATTCAAGCATAACGCAAAAAATAGTTGAAAATTCAAACGTAACGAAAAATAGTTGAAATTTGACTTTACCCCCTAATATAATTTCTTTATATGCAAATCGATTCTAAAGGAGTAAACTCCAAAAAAAAAAATAATATAATTGAAAATGGGTGTGTCCGTGGGCGGATGTAGCCTACAATTAAAATACATTTAAATGTTGATGAAAAATTTACACATACCAAGTTTTATTCCTGTAGCTCACAGTTAATGTTTCTATTGTGCTTTCGCTATGGGAGGTGGGCGTGTTTATGGACGGATAACTACCAATTTTTGAACACACCTTAGTTCTGGAATAATATACAAACATACCAAATTTGATCTCTCTATTACAAACATAACCTTAATTATTGAGTTTTAAAGTTTTTGGGTTGTATAAGAGGTAGGCGTGTCCGTTGACCGAATGACGTCCATTTTTCAAAACCATATTTGGTTTGTTATAAAAAACATACGTGCCAAATTTTATCTCTGTGAGTTAAGCAGACGCTTATTAATTATGTTTTCAATTTTTGGGTTGTATGGGAGGTGGGATTGTTCGTGGGCGGATGACACCCATTTTTTGAAGACATTTTAGTGTTGATACAAAACACATACACACCAAATTTTATTGTTGTAGGCTTATTATGAGTTGAGTTATGCAGTTTTAATTTTTTGCATTGCATGGGAGGTAGGTCTATACCGCACTCGCTTCGTTCTATGCGTTACAAATGTTTGCACAAAGTTAATATACTCTGACCTTTTAGGTTTAGGGTATAAAAATCAGCAAAAGCATTACCAAAACAAATTGAAATACTCGAAGCAAGACAAATGGGAACACTATAGCAATTCAATGAATTGTCAAAACCAAAAGAAGAGTTACTGCCTTTGTACCAAAAATCGAGTGAACAATAGGACGGGCCTTAAAGGAAACACGTTATAAGCAAAGAAGAAGAAAATCCTGTTTTAACAACCTAAATTTTCCAGCCAAAAAAGGTTTTTTAACATTCCCAAAAGTTGTTTTTTGGAAACACTATTCATCTTGTTTTAATTTATTACAGGTAATTAAGTCCGATGTGACCAAAATTTCAATCCAATGGTTGTTCTGGGTATTGGTCAATCCAACAGTGCCTTTTAAACTAAAACAAACTATAGAATTCGCAGTTGGTTATTTGATGATATGGGACTGTATTGCATCTTTCGCAGTCGCCCGTAACCTGAAAATCGAAAGAAAGGTGAACTGGGAGCAGTACATGAGAAATATGCAAACCAGTTTACTAGTTTTCGAGAAAATACTACATTCAGAAAAAAGTTTACTCGGAATATGATAAAAAAAGGCATCATATTTAGAGAACAATGGTATAGATTTTGCTCCAGAGAATGCCTAAAAATTATCTCAAAATGATAAAGAGCTTCTATAAAAAAGATAAATATGTAAAAATATATCGTTTTTAGAGAAAAAGACGTTTTATTTTTGAGAAAAGATTTGTTTTTTACTGAAGAAGATACTTTTCATAGTAGATTTTTTATCAAAATATAGGAACAATTTTTCATTTTCAATAAATTTTTCTCTATAAATGAGCATTTTTTTGTGCGAGGAAAATATTTATCATTGTTAGAGTCATTGAAATTTTTCCATTACCTAGAAGTGAAGAAATAATTCTTCGAAAATGTGAAAATTTATTTTATTTGAAGACAATTTATTTTGAAAAAGAGAAAATTGCTATTATCGAAAATTGAGAAATTTTTTCTAGAGAAAGATATGTATTTTTTTTTTTTTTTTTGAGTGTTCACATGGCATGAAGATCATATAATTCTCCAACAAGATAAAGATTCCAAACATGCTCCCAAAGAATATGAATCTGATTGAAAACTTGTTGACTTTTTGAAATGGAAACTGGAAAGTCACTTCAATTAAAAGGCATATAAGAGCTTTAGGAACACCCTGAATTCTTTTTCAAAAACCATAAAGTCAGATTTCGTCCCTCACTTCAACGAAAACATGACACCTTATGACTTTAAGAGTTAAATTTCCCAAAGATTATGAACAAATCATTGAAATTTAACAAAAATAATAATCAATCATTCCATTATTAATATTTATAGCATAATTATTCTTCAAATATGCAAGATATGTACTGTATAAAAGAGTCTTTTGCGAAAATTATACTTTTTAGCTGACAGTCTCGCACGAAATGAGATATTTAAATACTTGGTGTAGAGAATTACTTGAAGACAAGGAAAATACTTGAAAACAAGGATTGATATAAGATCCATCATATTTTTTGATGTTTGAATAAATTTCAGAGATTGATATTAAACAATTTAAGGTTTTTTTTTACTTATATTTGGGTGTGCTTCATCGCTTCGACCTTTTATTCAACTACAAAATAAAAATTGCATTCTTTCAAATTTTTTCAAATTAACTATTTAATTCTGAAAGTAGTAGAAAAGGTTCTTGTAAAAAAAAACGTATTTTTATTTAACATTTTTCATAATTAAGCTGACAGAAATATATTTTTTTTTCCATAATTTAATAATTTATAGGTGAGTTAAAACATATTCCATGTTTTTGTACTTAAATTGCTTAAAGTGTACACTGAACATTAATATTGAAATAGTATTTGTGTATGCGTGTGTATGTGTGTGTATGTGTGTGTACAGCAATAAAGCATTCGTTATTGTGACCGAATCTGCCGCAGCCAGCGGTCACCAACATTTCAAACCAATGCCAACCACCAAACTAACGAAAAAAGTATGCTTGATGCTTATAATTAATGACACGAGAAACTAAATTGTGAAACTTTGCTGTGTGCTAGGCTATGTGTGTGTTCGTCTATGTGTATGTGTATTTGTAGAATATAAAATATTATTGTTTGAAAACAAAAATCATTTATTGTTGTAATATATGTTGAGACAATTTATTTAGTTTGTACAAAGTTGCTTAAATTATTTGTACGAGTTATGAGATAAGGTAGGCCCGCCTATAAATATGCTATACAAAGTCGCGTTGATATTGCTGTTTGCTGTGGATGACTACACCGCAAGCAAAGCGGTGATAACAGGTTGACGATATGGCAGTTTCTGTTGGTGGGGTTGTTATTGGCGTACGCAACGTTGGCAACGTTGCTTTTATACCACCACACAAATACAAACTCCAACACTTAAACACACGCAGACACATACACCCACACAGATACGCAAGGCTCATTAATATGCACTGCAAGCTTCACAGATAGGTGCACGTAATTAATAACTATTAGGCTAAATGACGTCATAACGATGGATTGCTGTTGTTGTTGCTGTTGTGGTTGTTGTCGGTACTCAGAATGCGGCAGTCATTGGGATGTTGAGGTGAACGTTGCTGAAAACGGGTGCTGTTAAGTTGGGTATGACAAGTACTAACACAGCTAGTAAGCATGCTGCCTGGATGGCAGTAAAAATAAAAAAATAATTTCCGGCAAAATTGTAATCATAACGGTAATTATTTTATCGCATTGCCATGAAGCAAAAGCTTCCGAAAGCTCGGCAAAACATTATTTAAGCCCTTCTTGCAGTGATTAATGATGACATGGGGAATATTCTGTGTTTTTTTGTTGTTTTTGTTGTTTTTTTATAGAGAATCACTAAAGCCACTGAGGAGCAACTTAGTGGGCGTTTGGGTAAAAGGAATTTATAATGACTAGATGGGTGTGTCAGAAGAGAGCTGACAAGAGCTGGTGTGTTGCATGCTGCTGCTGGTGCTGGTGGCGGTATAGCAGTCGACTCTCCCAGCGCACTTATCTCTGGCACTTGGGAGCAATTTAAATGCGGGTAACCGGCACGAAATGAGTTGTGCCTGCCTGCCTGTTAAGGTAAGCCACTGATGTCTGTCGCTTCCAGTAAAAACAGATAATTATTTATGAAATTTTCTATACAAACTGGCATACAACAAAATGTTTGCAAATATTTTGCAGCAAAAAGAGAGAACAATTTAATTATGAAACAAAAAATATTAAAAATAAAAAATCTTAAATTTTTAAAAAAGCTTTAGAAAAAAAATCCAACATGGTGGGAAAAGTTGAAAGCAGCATGGTTGATTTCATTTTTAAAGCTCGAAAGTAAGTTGAATTGGCTTTGTTTTTGTTTCATGAATCAGACGGAGTATAATTTTTCATATTTTTTTTTTTTTTTTAAGCTTTTTATTGTAAACTATGTGCTATTGATGCAATGCAACAGAGCGAACTTGAAGCCGTGTGCTTTAGCAGAGTTTTTATAATTGCAGTTTAAATCAGGAGCGAAATTGAGAAGTTTTATCGACATGTACAACAAATTGCATTACAAATAAAGCCTGTCAATTGAAAGAGAGGCATTTATAGCAAAACATGTACTAATTGTTTGTGTTAGATTGAATTTAAATCTAAAAAATTGACAAAACTAAACTGAGAAAAAAACACATACCTTGCTTCGATAAAAAATTTCTCTATTTTTGATTATAGCAATTTTCTCTTTTTCAAATAAAATTTTCTTCAATAAGAATATATTTTCACATTTTCGAAGAAATATTTCTTTACTTCTAGGAAATGGAAATATTTCAATTTCTCTTATAATGATAAGTATTTTTCTCGCACAATAAATTTCTCATTTATAGAGAAATTTTATTGTAAATGAAAAATTTTTCTTATATTTTGATAAAAAATTCACTATGAGAAGTATTTTCTTCAATAAAAACAAATATTTTCTCAAAAAAAAAAATATTTTTCTCTAAAAACGATATATTTTTCTAATTCGTGGAACCATTCTATCACACTGAGAAAAAACATATACCTTGCTCCGGTAAAAAATTTCTCTATTTTTGATAATAGCAATTTTCTCTTTTTCAAATAAAATTTTCTTCAATAAGAATAAATTTTCACATTTTCGAAGAAATATTTCTTTACTTCTAGGAAATGGAAATATTTCAATTTCTCTAATAATGATAAGTATTTTTCTCGCACAATAAATTTCTCATTTATAGAGAAATTTTATTGTAAATGAAAAACTTTTCTTATATTTTGATAAAAAATTCACTATGAGAAGTATTTTCTTCAATAAAAACAAATATTTTCTCACAAAAAAAAATATATTTTTCTCTAAAAACGATATATTTTTCTATTTCATGGAACCTTTTTATCATTTTTAGAGAATTTTAAGTATCACAATTAGAGAATAGCATTCTCTAGAGCAAAGTCTATACCATTTTTCTCTAAATATGATGCCTTTTTTATCATATTCCGAGACACTGAGTGTATGCAAGAACACTGAGAAAAAAACACATACCTTGCTCCGGTAAAAAATTTCTCTATTTTTGATAATAGCAATTTTCTCTTTTTCAAATAAAATTTTCTTCACTTAGAATAAATTTTCACATTTTCGTAGAAATATTTCTTTACTTCTAGGAAATGGAAACATTTCAATGTCTCTAATAATGATAAGTATTTTTCTCGCACAAAAAATTTCTCATTTATAGAGAAATTTTATTGAAAATGAAAACCTTTTCTTATATTTTGATAAAAAATTCACTATGAGAAGAATTTTCTTCAATAAAAACAAATATTTTCTCAAAAAAAAAAGTATTTTTCTCTAAAAACGATATATTTTTCTATTTCATGGAACCTTTTTATCATTTTAAGAGAATTTTAAGTATCACAATTAGAGAATAGCATTCTCTAGAGCAAAGTCTATACCATTTTTCTCTAAATATGATGCTTTTTTTATCATATTCCGAGACACTTTTTTCTGAGTGTATGCAAGAAGAAATAAGCTTTTAAAATTTTGAAACGTTTTTGAAGTTTTAATGAAAAAAATTTTAAGCAGAGCTTGGACTGGTTCCCTCTGTCATAGCTCTGTATATATATTAAAATTTTTTAGAACAAAATTTGGTTCAAATACTTGAAAAAATAATATTAGTTTTTACTTTTGTTGAAAAATTAAATGACTTACACCAAAGCCAAAGAAACAAGTTAATTTAGCTGCAAAACATTTGTCTACCTTTTTAATAAGCAAAAAACAAATTAAAGCAAAATTATTATGATTATTCTGAGCTTATTATTTCATTTACAGCATAAAAATTAATATTATAAAGTTTCTTTAAAAAGTTTGAAGCAGGAAGTATTTGCAAGAAATCCTTAAATGCATAAAAGCTAAGTTGAAAAAATAATATTAAGAGCATTACAAAGCAACTGTGCAAACTTTCAATAGAAGCACATTAAAAAAATAAAGTACTAGAGCTTTTTTTTTCATTTATTATTAAAACTTTCAAATCCGTTTAATCCTCAACATTAACTTTGGAAATGCATTTTCTACCCACACTCATACAACCAACACGTTCGCACACACACACACACACACCACTTAGCCTAGCCAAAAAAAAAACCTTGCTCAAAGAATTTTCTCAACAATGAATTCCAAACAGTTACGCAGCAAGCATCTAGAGCCAGGCAGAGCAGAAGGCATGGAGTGGCTATGTGGAAGTTTAGCGAGCGGGACGCTAGATGAAGAAGAACAGCCTAGAATGAAGCAAGAAGCAGCAGCGGCTTTAGACAAGCCGAACACAATATAAGCTGCAAAGTAAGAAAGCAAACATTAAGGCTAAGTTCGTGCGTTTGCATTTCATATTGTTGCCTACTTTTAGGCGCGCGCACTCTAAAATTTAAGCTGAACAAAAGCAAATAAAAGAGAAAGAAACGCATTTGTTGAAATTCATTTTTGCATAATTTTTTGTTTGTAATTTTAATTTTTTAGTTTTTTTTAGTTTTTTTTTTTTGTTTTTTTTTTTTTGTTATATTTCAAATGTTTTGTAGCGTTGTTTTGCTTTGCATTTTGTTTGCTGCTGCTGCTTCTTGGTGATAGCTTTTATTTTTAGTTCTATTCATTATGCTTCCGCTTGCAAGGTTTTTTGCATGGCTTTTAAAAGAAGATGAGGCAGCGGCCAACCAGCGGCAACAACAGCAACAAAATAGACAACAACAACTACAACAACTATAACTACTACAACAACTATTCCCTGCACACATTTCACGCGCAATTTTCATTTCGTTTTTATAAATTCAAATTATTTAAATTATGCTACACACACAAACACACACACAATGACAATAGATGGCGCTTTTAACGCACAACAATGCGCAGCGAAAATTAAATTTTCTTCCTTTTGTTATATTTTGTTGTATTTTTGACAATGAATCTTAATGCGGCTGCAACAATGAGTGTGCCAGGCAGCAAATGCAGCAGCAGCAGCAGCACCAGCAATTTATTTACTAGCAGCCAGCCAGCAGCACATTTTCATTTAATATCTCCAAATAGTGTAGAGTTATTAATTAATTGTGCGACATTAATTCGTGCACAGCGTAAGTCTATGAAAGAAGTCATGTTGTAAGCTTGGCGTCGCATTGCTTTGCGCTGCTGCGCCTGTCGTCACGTGAGCTCAAATGTTGTATGCATGCATGCATGCATGCATGGCAGAATGTTGTGCTGCATAATAAAGCTTTGGTTGAATAAAAGCTCTAAGGTTGCTGCTGCAATGAAGTTATTTCAATGGCTTCCATTTGGGTTAATGAGGATATTAATTTGAATGCAAGTGAGTTTTTTGAGTGTTTAAAATGTGGTAAAAAAATTACAACTTTACAAGGTAAACGAACAAAATATGTATGTATGAAACTTATACTTACCTATTTCTACTATTTAGTGCAAATAAGTTCTAATTTTATAAGTATTTATTTTGTTATAATGCTTTTAAGTTGCTTTAGGAGGGACATTACATTTGCAGCAGAAAAAACAGACCTTTTTTAAAAATTCATAACTCAGTCAAAAACAAACATTTTTCCAAAATTTATTTTATTATTGTAGTGAATTGAACACATTACAAGAACAAAAAATTCCAAAAAAATATATTTTTCACAAATATATTTGGGAGTCGCAAAAATTGTCCGATCTGGAAAAAAATGACTTTTTTACATTTTAACAAAATTCGTTATCATATGCCAGGAGCTTTTTTTTAAATTTTTTTTCCAATTTTTGGTGATTTTCCAAATTTGAAATTGTGTGTTTTTGAAAAAAATATTAACTTTAAAAATTCATAAAAAATCGAAAAAAAATTACAAAAAAAAAAAAAACTCATGTCACACGATAGCGAATCAAGTTTAAAAAAATATACAAAAAAAAAAAAATTTCATCAAAAAATATACCCGCTGGTGCCGCAACCAGTACGAAAAACATGGTTTCGAGATAAACGCGTTCAAAGTTTACGAACAAAGAAAAAAAAGGCGGAAATTAAAAATGCGCTCTCACTAATCCGGCTGTTACTTTTGAACCCGTAGCAATTTTCCATGAAATTTGAATTTTAGAATCTTAAGAATCTATTAATAGGCTAAAGTTTTTTTCGGCTGTAGATGAGCAAACCACTTTTAAAAATTGTGATTTCACTTCAGGGGGTTCCCAACTTTTTAAGACAGAAATAAAATTTTTCTGCCAAAAATCCGCTATTTAATCGATTTGAAATTTAGTTTTAGAAGAGCTTATAAATTGATCGAATTTAAATTTTTTTCAAAACTAAAAATGTTTCACCAAAATTATCTTTTATGCATTCCTCAAATGTCAATTGTCCGAAAAATGCAGTTCCAAAATCAAAAGTTCCACTTTCCAAGCAAACAACTCAGTCAAATTTTTTTTGGGTTTTTTTGGCGTTTTTTCACCGGAATATGCTATAAATTGATATTGTAGGTGTTCTGTAAGTATTTTTAATTAATTTTTTAATTATATCTTAGTATAATTTTTTTTTTTCTAAAATCTATTTTATAATTTGTTTTATTTGTTTTATTTAAAAAAGTTATTTTTTATAGTTTGAAAAGTTAAACACCGATGTTGTTGAATAGTAAAAATGTTTATCTCTGTAGTTATATAAGTGTAAGTCCGCCTTCGTATTTTGACACTTACATTTAAAATTTTAGTGTCAGATCATAAGTTTTAAGCATTCAGATGATGATCTTTAATATCATTACTAGTATAAAAGCCCGTCCTACGACGGGAAGGAACCATTTAGAGTACAAAATGCGACAAAAAATTTATCGGACTTATATACAAAGGTTTTTATTTGAAAACATGTTTATTAAATTATTTTGATAAAACTTCCCTTATAGAACATTTCTAGTAAACATCATCAGCCCAACATAGATACATAAAGCTGCCCATGACTAAATACCGGTTCTTTTAGAAAAACTCATACACAGAGAAAATGTACTGCATTTTCTTTTAAATTTAATGTAATTAACTTTTCAAAGCTATTTGAAAGGAATCTGCTTTACTTTAAAATAAAACTTAAAGTAATGTTCTTTTAATTATTGATAAAAATTCCTTATATACAAAATTTCCAGTAAACATCATCAGCCCGCTTAACTCTAGACATGGCTACATAAAGCTGCCCATGACGAAATAACGGTTCTTTTAGAAAAACTCCTACTTTTTGCAATATTTAACCTTGCAATTTATTTATGGTCATTGAACGGGAAATTGTCGCCGCCGGAAAGTGAAAGGCAAATTTGTGTTTGTCGGGGCCAAATCAATTCTAGGTATGAAAACTATTTCATGTTCGCCAGTGTCTGTCAACACCTGTGCGATGATTAATTTAGTTTTCAGGTTTTTCACAACTAACCGCGTTCCATTACAGTATTATTATACTTCCAACTTTGAAGTTTACCTTATGAAGTGGCATTCCTGAAGGACAACATTCATTTAAAAACTCGGCAGGGTAATTTTGTTTATCATTATCATCACTGACTTCAATTTAATCCGTGGTCAGATCTGTCACTGTGTCACCAACTAAAATATTTAGAACTTGCTCGTTGACTTCGTTCACATCGGAATTTTTTGTGCACAGGATAGCAATTTTGGAAAAACGGTTGATGTTATTCGGACTCAAAGTATCGCCAGAAATCTATTTAACCCTTTCAATGGATTTGTCCATTATATTGGACACTTCAGAAAAAATTGTTTTTCTTATTTTCCAACGTCTTTTCTAAATTCAAATAGGTTGGTACTATGAAATTAAGTTGTGCCAACATGACAAAAACAATTTTAGGGAGATATATAACGTTTAACTTAGTTAGATTTTCGATTTTATGCCCAACAGAAGCCTTCAATTTTTTTATATCGAGTGTTAAGAAATTTTGCAAAAAAGAAGTGATTATTGTGATTGGTGTGCAAAGGATAATTTTGTTTTTTTATAAAAACAATTGCATAAATAACGCATTTGCATTTGTCTCCGGTTGTTTTAGTTGAACTAAAATATTATAATACAACGTTATCATGGTTTTGTCCATTATATTAGACAGCCAGCCAAAAGCAAAGCAGCTCATGTAAAAATCAGAGGGATGTTTTTTAATATTTTTCTTGCTTAAATGATGGGAATGTTAGCTCAAAAAAATTGTCCACGACTATTTTAGGCAAGCCATTGAAAGGGTTAATAAGCGAACCTTTACAAACAAAATGATCATTCGTAAGATCTCCGTTTCGTAACTTGAGTAGCCAATCGCTAAAACTTTGATCAGAAGACCGAATATTGTGATTTAATCCTAGCAATTCCAATAGACACCACACGTCACTGAATGTAATAATTGCTGTTCAGCTTATGCAGACCGAATAGGTTCCGGTTCTGGTAATTAAGAAGCACTGTAATAGCAAGACATTGATAATTGATGTATAGTAGTTGAGGAAAATGACGATAGTCTTCAAGTACAAAGATTTGCAATATATAATTTAAGAACAGGTTCTGTTCTAGGCTGAACAGGTTTTAAAAAGTATAGTAAGTACAAAAATTTCAAATGCATAATTTTATAACAGGTTCTGGTCCAGGCTGAACATGTTAAAAATCATAGCAATAACAACTATAACAGTTTGAGCGATATAGAGCACGGAGCAGGACGCTTGTCTTTTATATATATTAAGATTGAGACTGAATATATTGTTATTGAGGAAAAAGCTGCTAATTTATATTTAATTGCTCGAATTCGGGCAACAGGTTTACTAGTATTTACTAAAATATAAAATTATTGATTTAAGAAAACGGTCAAGGTCATGTCCCACCTTAATCATACAGTATAAAACAAACACAATAACGTACAACGTAGGGACAGGAAGTGGTATACGAGTACAGAAGGGTAGTATTAATTATGATAAGATATAAGGTCAGAAGGATATATAATTCGTTGATCATATTTGTTGTCCATAGGCTTAATTTAATTTCTTAACAATTATTGCGAGAAACATTTATCCTCCCTCTTAAGACTTGGTAGAAGAAGCTTCTTTGCAGCTTAATTATCTTAATTAAATACTTTTTATTCACGGTTCGATTACTTTTTATTCGAACCGTGAAGATCACTTTAAGCTAAATTTGCATTAAGCAATTCAAATGAGAATTATAGATTGGTGACCAAGCCCGGCTAGCATATTGAAGAATGGGTCTTAAGGTCTCTGGTAATGTTGATAGATTTTGTTACAAGCCGGAGAAATTGTTGAAGTACTCTGGTTGCTACTTTTCAGCTATTAAAGAATAAAATTTTAAGCAAACATATTTTCGACATGGTTTTGGTTGTATTTCTGACATCTCGCGAAGACAAAATTTGACCTAAACGTTGTTCATTGGTGACTTTACTACATGGACAAGACGCTCGGTATTTAAAGACTGCATAGATAAGTTCTGAAATTAATTAAGATTTGTGTCTTGAATGAAACTATATTTTTTAGTTATTATCGAATGGCGAAGGTCTAAAGTGACAACCTCAGAAGTAGCTTTAACCCTAAGATGGGCAACAGGGTATAGCCAGACCAACTCGTCTACTCAAAAATAGGCACACAAAACGACACAAAATACACATACATTAATAACTAATAACTAATAACTTTAATAACTAATGGAACGTTATGTTTATTATCTAATTTGCATAATTTTATATATCATTATTATGTTAATTGTAAGTTTATGGAATATGTTGAAAAGTCGCGTGGAAAAAATTAAAACAAAGCGGAATTATATTTATAGAAACGTGCATTTCAGAAATCTGAACAAAGTAAGCATAAAATTGATAACTACAAGACTTTCTGCTTTTAAAAAAGTTTTTTATCTACATTTTTATCTGCTTTTTTAAAAACGCTACAAGAGTAAGTCGTTATGGGATCAGAGAGTTCATTAAACTGCTTCTGAAAGGAAAATCATCAAAAACCTGATACAAAATTAAAAATTCAAAACGAAAAATATCGGAACTAATTGAAATTTGAAGGAAGTAGGTATATAGTGCAATAAATTTAATTTTCGAACCGGCAACAGAGGTCAGAAAATGCAGAACTAGAACTTTTTCGTCTTACTGTTGGTGCTGAAATCAAAACAGAACTTATTTTCCACCTTAGAACAACTCCAAAATTGTAAACAAGCACCAGCAATGAATCGTAAAATTAGGTAATAATTAGGTATCGATTGTATGAAGTAGTCTTAATGGGTAGAAGTCTAAGAAGACTTCTCTATTTGAACCTCAAAGACACCGAACTGAGACTTGTTTTTGCGAACAAACAAAAATTTCAAGAAAATTTGCAAAACGATCTTTGTTCAAATGAAACAAAGGTTAATATGTACGGAAGTGAGTAAGTAAGTGAGTAGTAATATTTACGGATCTGACAGAGCCATGTATGTCAGACTATCAAAAAATATAATATCTGATCCAAGAACACAAAAATCGATAACATGTGCGGCGAAAATGCCATGATGGAGCTTTTTTTTTAAATTTATTTCATTGCTTGACTTAAGATACCGGATTCAGTCTCCGGATATTTATAAAAAGAGGTCAAGTAAGGAGTTCTAACGCATTAAATATTATATCTAGGGGTATATATAAAATAGAAAAACAACGCAGTTTGTTGGCATAAAAACAAGGAATCTCGATATTTCTTTACTGGCGGTTTATTGTGCCAATGTGGTGAATTCTACACTGAGAAAAAAACACATACCTTGCTCCGGTAAAAAATTTCTCTATTTTCGATAATAGCAATTTTCTCTTTTTCAAATAAAATCTTCTTCAATTAGAATAAATTTTCACATTTTCGAAGAAATATTTCTTTATTTCTAGGAAATGGAAATATTTCAATGTCTCTAATAATGATAAGTATTTTTCTCGCACAAAAAATTTCTCATTTATAGAGACAAATTTATTGAAAATGAAAAACTTTTCTTATAGTTTGATAAAAAATTCACTATGAGAAGTATTTTCTTCAATAAAAACAAATCTTTTCTCAAAATTAAAAAGTTTTTTCTCAAAAAACGATATATTTTTCTTTTTCATGAGAGCTTTTTATCATTTTTAGAGAATTTTTAGTATCGAAATTAGAGAATAGCATTCTCTGGAGCAAAGTCTATACCATTTTTCTCTAAATATGATGCCATTTTTATCATATTCCGATAAGCTTTTTTCTGAGTGTATAGAGTGTAGATGTCATGAAGTTATTAAATCTAAAGGAGAAACAGTGAAATAATTACTCCATAATTTTTGAACTCAGGAAAAAGTAAATTTTTCAAAAATATACACAAATATTACCAGAAACTTTGTTTCTATTATTTTTTTGAGGATGAATTTACAAAATGATTGAAATATAATTTTTACTCTATTTTTTTTTTTTTTGTTTTTTTTTGCATAAATCTTTTCAAATGTAAATTGTCTATTTATAATAATTAATGAAAACAACATTTTTGAGGGATTCCTCAAAATCTTGAGGGATTCTTGCACTAAATCAACCAAAGTGCAGGAAGTGAAACCTTAAGGTTCAAAGTGACGTCTTTGAGGGTCAGGTAACCAGAAATAGCTTTAGGAAACTCAAATCAAGCTATGCTAAAAATGACATCATAAAGAAGTTTTTCAAGGATTCATACACTTCTGCACTACGAATCAGAATTTCAACGCGTTATTTTTTTAAATCCATGATACATTAAAATCTTCATGGTACTGGGAATATACAAAATACCTGTAGATTTGGCTTAACTGAATTATTTGCTTGTTACTATTTATAACTTTTCGGTTCCTGCAGCTACACAATGTTAGGCATTGAGTTCCTTATTGATATAAAAGTCTTGGTGGCCAAGTTTTCTGCGGAAAAGATTTGGTAAATAATCAAGATGAAACTTGCTAACAACTGTCTACAAAAGAAACTTTCTGCAATATTACAAAAAAAAAAAAAAATAAAAACAAAAACAAAAACAAACACCACTCTTGAATGGATCAGAACAAGGCCGATATTGTGGGTTGTTATTGCCATGTGATACCAATTATTGTCGATTATTTTATTTTTGCTTTTATTGACGTTTATTGCTTTAGTTTCGAATTGTTTGATTTTGTTATGACACCAACAAAAGAAGATGAAGCAAAAGTAAGTGTGCAGCAACCATTTAATAACATGCAAAGTACTCAGAGTAAAAAATTGTACCGAATTATTGAAAGTAATCAACATTCTTTGGTAAACTTTATCAGTTAAAATAAAAAGTTCAATGGACCCTTCAGTGTAGGATGCAGTCAAGTTTTAAACTTATTTAGAAAAAAAAAAAAATAAAATGGAAATAGAAATTTCAATTTTATACAACCAACCTTATTCATATTGTTTGCCTCATCATCGCGCTCTATTCATCGAAGTTTACGCGCACCATTTGAGTTGAAAGAAAGCAACTTGGCAACAGCAACAATAACAACAACAATAACAACAACAACAAATACAATTTCACAAAATTCCCAGTGTAATTTTCTTTTGCTGATAAGTTGTAATTTTTGCGAAGCAGCTCAAAGTAACAAAGTAGCTACTTGTATTTATCTAATACACTTTAGTTGTTGTTGTTGTTGCTAACCAACTCGCTACAGCGACTTCCACACAAATACAGCACTTCATATTTTTGCTCACTCTACTTTAGCTAATTTTCTGCAATCAATTTTTGCCTTTTTCCGTTGTTGGCTTCACTCACTCACTCTCAGCCCGCCCACTACTCGGTAGAAAAACTGAGACCATTTTCATGCCCTACGGAATCATTTCAATTAGGAGTGAAACTTAATGAAAATAATGAAAAAAGAAAAAATATTCAAACCCTTAATAATAATTATGACAACAACACAGCACTCTGTCCTAACGTTATAAAGGACTGAGCGTCTGAGCACAATAGTTGTTTGGCTGGCACAGCTTTAGTGGCAGTTGAAAAGGTTTGCTGTTGTTTTGCTTTTTTCAAGCTAACACAATTCTTGCCTTCATTTAACTAGATTCTTAATGCTGTTTATTAAGTTTATGCTTAATAAAATAAAGTTGTATGCTACAAAGACTTAAGCTTTAATAAGAGTTTGATTGTTTTTGTTGTTTTGATTTTCAATCATTATTTTCAAGGAATACAAAAAAATTTAACACATGTTGTCCTGCTGCAACTGTGTCACTAGACATGAGAAAATATTTGATATGGGTAATTTTTAGTTGCCATGTTTTTTGATTTTTTTTTTTTTTTTCATTTAAGTTGAAGTTTGTTCTTAGTTGCTTTGCAAAATAACAGAAGTGGTCCAAAAAAACCATTTAGTTTAATATCACATCTTCATAAAACGTCAATCAACGCACGTCGTTGTTGACAGCCGACAAGCGCTTGTGTTGTTGTAGTGCCATCAATAAAAACCAGATGGCGTTACAAGCTATTAAATTCAATTGATTAACAACAACAACAACAGCCAACATCTTCAGCAACATCGGTTGTGCGCTCGCAAGATTTAATAATGATGATTCATAAGAAATAGCATCTAAGAACTTGCTTTTTTGGTCAAAAGCAAACTTGGCTTAGATGGCAAAATAAGTCGAAATCGTTTGCCATAAAAAGGCTAACACTGCCAAATATTGTTGTGAAGAAAGTAAGTAAAAAAAATAGAACAACAATTTCATAAAATTTTTACAGTATTTTTCAACAGCATTTGTCAAGTCAACGACGACGACGACAACAAGAGTCTCGCTCATGTTGCCTCTTATAAGCTTACAACAAGCTAACAACATATGTTTCTCTTAATCCAAACGATGAAATAAATGTGCTTAAAAGCAATTTAAAAGCTTTAAGGAAATGATCGTTAAATGTTGGTGGTTAAACTAGCAATTATCAATGTATTTATTTCAAGCTAAAATTAAATAGTTTTAAAACTAATTTCAACTCATTTACTTGAAAATGCTTAGTTTTAAAATAACTGGCAACTAACGAGATTGAATTTCATTTAACTGTAATAGTGTTCAAAATGCACACTAACTTTTTCATAAAATTCTTAAATTATCAGTTATCAGTAAACATCACTAAAATTTAATCCTATACCTGTGTATCATCTGTTAATTTTTCTATTAAATAAGACCTTTTTGCTTTAAAAATTTTCTAAGAAATTGAAAATACTTGATAAATTTTGTTAGAACAAGCTTAGAGAAATCAAATAAAACTTTTAATGGCATTTTTACACCGACCGATGTTCCAGGTACTGCACCGTTTGACATCAAAAAACACCGTGTCGAAGTGCTTGAATTTCATACACAAATTTTCAATTCAATTCGGAATATCGTGGCGGAAAGCGATGCGTTCAAAACATACTGTTTCGGCCTTAATGGGTTAAAACTGAATAGTCAAATAAGTAATGATGAAATTTAGGACATTTTATGATCTTTTGCATAAAACAAAATAAATTAAATTAAAATCTGTTTGAAGGAACTGCAGCACAAAACCTTTTAATCATCACACTTCTTTATTGCACGCTATCCTAGTGTAAAGTATTTCACTGTAGGACTTATATCGAATTAAGATGTTCTATATGAAGCAAATGAAACAACCAAGCACTCGATGACTTAAATGCTTGCCGTTTGCTGTGCTTTAAAATGTAAATCATAAGCCGATAATGAAGTGAAGCAACGGTAAATGATATCAAGCATACCGAGTGCAATACTGTAGTGGCTTCAATAAGTGGTTGTTATGTATATAAGTTAGACCTAGCGAAAATTTTTTTTTTTTTAATTTTTATTGCAGGTATGCCATTTGATGCCAAAATCTACGCCTTAACTTTCCAGATCAATTGCAGTGTTCCAAACCGTGCCGGATTGAGCTCATAGTTAGAAATATAGAAAGCAAAACTTAAAAGCATTATTTTTTTTTGTGTATTTTATTAGTTTATATTCATATTCAACCATAATATATATAACTGATTTATGTATAAAATAAACTAATTAAGCTTTAAAAAATAGTAAACAATTTGAAACTTCTTATAAATAAAAAAAAAAAATAAAAATTCAAAAATTATTAATTGAACCCAGAGAAAATAATCTTATATATTAAAACGTGAACATTAAAGTTTGTCGTACACGTTTTTGGTATTAATTAAAACTCAAAATAAATGAAACTTGTATCATTCGAAAGGTTACGTTGCCCAGATGTGCAGAATGTATATACAAATGATATATCTGATAGAGGGGGTTCCCAACCTTCTAAGAGAGAAATTAAATTTTTGAGAAAAAATCTGCTCTTTGATTGATATGAAATTTGGTTGGAGAAGAGTTCTTAAGTCGCTCGAATTTTTTTCAGAAGTAACAATTTCTAAAAAAAATTGTAGTTTTATGCATTCATCAATTGTTAAATTTGTAAAAAAATGTGTTTTGAATTCAAAAATTTGACTTTCCATGTGAATATCTTGGTCGGATTTTAACGGTTTTTAAATTTTTTTCATTTTTTCTAAAAGTTTTATAAATTTTCTTTTAAATGTGCTAAAAATTACAGCAAAATTCTAACCAAAAGTATTTTTAATGAATTTTCTTAATACTGTCGTTAGTTATTTAGCGTGTGTTTCAACCAAATGCCAAGAGAAAGAAAAAAACTGTCTCAAATTGAATGTTCTAAATTGGGAAGCCAATATCTCCGCCATCTGTGAATAAATTTTATTTATTTCTTTTTTGTATTTAAGTCTTATCATTTAACTTAAAAAAACTTTTGAAAATAATACCGTTTATTGTTTGTTTATATTTAAATTATTAATTTAAAAAAAAGACAATAAAATTTGATTTATTCTAAAAATATGGGGTAAAAATGATTTTTGTTGTAAAAAAACCAAAAACTCAAAATTGCATTTTTGATTTTCTTTCAAAGTCTGTACCGAATTTTAGGTGAATTTATTTTGTCTTGACACTAAATTAATAAACTGTCCGTGCCATCAAAAAATCAAGGCTACCCCCAATGATTTCTTTTAAAAAATTAAATTTTTTAAAATGTTGTTTTTTTGTTTTTGAAAGAAATAATTAAATAAATAAATAATTTTTCTGAAGAAAATAGCTTTATATCTCCAATCAATGAAAAGTTATAGCCCTGAACTTATTTTGATCATCTCGCATATATTTATAAATAGGCAATCAATAAATTGGTCGAATTTCGACCCCAGGCGATACTAGTTTTTATTAATACATGCATTTTTTCAATAGGGGTTAACCTAAAATTAATATTATTATATTATTATTAGTATTATTATTATTATTATTATTATATTACTATAACATAATTCCGTAAAATGTAAGCGCTTGATTTTTTTTTGAAAAATTTCATAGCATATTCTTAGGCATATTTTGTTTTGTTATTTATTGAAACTTCAAAAACTTTTTATATATTTTTTTCTTTTTGAAATTTTCAGTTTTACAAAAAATTTTGAAACTTATTTCGTTGTACTTAATATTATTTGCTATTTTACTTTAAGGTTACTTATAAAAATTTGTCACTAAAAATTGTTCTTTGCACAATTTAAAATTGAATATGGGCATTTCCGCAGAAAAGTCTACCGTGACCAAAAAATGAAAAGTTAACCAACTTTTTTTTTACTTGTTTTATTAAAGAGAAATATTCAAAATTAATTTAATTAAAGAGTTAAAATTTTTCCCTTGTTGCGATGGCAAGATATCGGGCTACCAAGTTAAAGTTGAAGTTTTGGTCAGTTTTGTTTATTTCTATGAGAATTTTCTCTTTACAATTTTCATTTCTAAGAGTAATTGTTCAATTGCACTCTTATGCAAAATTTTTTCTACAACAACAACTAACCACAAAATAAATGCAAACAACTACAACAACAACTAACCACAAAATAAATGCAAAAGAGCAAACAAATATCAATTAATGGTAAATTTTGATATTCTGAGGTAACGTCACGCCAGTCAAAATAGCATTTAGTTCTATTTTTTTCTACGCTGTAGTTCAAAAGTGCGTGAAATTTTGCATTTTAATAAATTTTAATAAAATTAAGAAAATTTTATAAAAAAATCGTTAAGAAGAAAAACCGTTAATTTTATATTAAATTTGAAAAGTGAGTAACTTCACACCACTTTGCTCTAAGTTTGCCTGATTTCGTTACTGAATTTGGTTGCAGGTATTTTAGTGGAATTTTTTTCCAACTTCTCATTGTTGATGGGGCAGGAGTTAAAAAAAATATTATATATAATATATATAATAGCATAATTTTATGCTTTATTTACGTCAAATATTTTTTTTAAACAAATTTTAACTTAAAGTGTTGCGAGGGAAATTTAAGTAACGTAACGCCAGTAACTTTACGCCAGATGACTTAACCTAATACAAAAAAAACCTGAAAAAAGATTTTGTAATTTGAGAACTAAATTGAGAATTATTTTAAATTCTTCCAAATAAAGTTTTGTATAAAAAGTCTTGCCTAAATCGCAGAATTTTGCAAATTTTCTAATTTAAGTCGAAAATCACGTCTGTTTTTTTGTAACGTCACGCCTGTGCATATTTTTGCTCATATCTTTTATTTCTTGGAGTCGATTGTTATATTTTTATACCCTAAACCTGAAAGGTCAGGGTATATTAACTTTGTGCAAACGTTTGTAACGCATAGAACGAAGCGAGTCCGGTATAGAAAAGTATACATATTCTTGATCAGCGTCACCACGTAGTCGAGCTATCCATGTCCGTCCGTCCGTCCGTCCGTCCGTCCGTCCGTCCGTCTGTGTGTTGTCCGTATACACAGGATAAGAAGAAGGAGTTGAGATAATTGGATGAAACTTGGTACACATAGTCACATGGACCCAAGGATCTGCACTATTGAATATTTTTGGAATCCGCCCACGGACACGCCTACCTCCCATACAATGCAAAAATGTAAAACTGCATAACTCAGCTCATAATTAACCTAAATCAATCAAATTTGGTGTGTATGTGTTTGATATCAACACAAATATGTTTTTGAAAAATGGGTGTCGTCCGCCCACGGACACGCCCACCTCCCATACAACCCAAAAATTGAAAACGCAATTAATAAGTCTCTGTTTGACCTACAGAGATAAAATGTGGCAGGTATAATATTTATAACAAACCAAAGATGGTTTTGAAAAATGGACATCATCCGCCCACGGACACGCCTACCTCCCATACAACGCGAAAATTGAAAACTGCATAACTCAGCTCATAGTTAACCTACAACAATAAAATTTGATATGTATGTGTTTTATACCAACACAAAGATGTCTTCGAAAAATGGACGTCATCCGCTCACTGACACGCCCACCTCCCATACAACCCAAAAATTGAAAACGCAATAAATAAGCCTGTGTTCAACCTAAAGAGCTAAAATTTGGCACATATGTTTTTTATGATAAGACAAAGATGGTTTTGAAAAATGGACGTCATCAACCTACGGACACGCCTACCTCCCATATAACCCAAAAAGTTGAAAACTCAATAAATAAGGTTATGTTTGTCATAGAGAAATTAAATTTGGTATGTATGTATATTATAACAAAACAAAGGTGTGTTCAAAAATTGGGAGTAATCCGTCCAAAAACTCGCCCACCACCCATAGCGAAAGCACAATAAAGGCATTAACTGTGAGCTACAGGAATAAAACTTGGTATGTGTACATTTTTCATCAACATTTAAATGCACATAAAATATAGGCTTCATTAGCCCACGGACACGCCCATTTACAATTTACAAATTTTTTTGTTTTTGAAAAGTGGGTTTAGGGTATTTCATAGTCGGCCTAGACCGACTTTAGACTTTCTTTACTTGTTTTAATTAATATAGTGCTACTTAATTACTACGAAAATATGAAAAATAGTTTTAAAAACTTTGACTTCTTCATTCTTTTTTTTATTTTTTTCGTACATCATTGCCGATTTCTAATTCAGCTTAAAGAAAATTAATATTTCATTTTTTTTTTTTTTTTTATTAAAACCGGGCCCGTCATTTTTGACGGGAAAGAACTAGTTATATAATAATACAATAATTAATAAATTTATAAAAACAATTAATTATTTGATCAAAACTTAAGAAATGTTTTTATAGTAATGCCGATTTGATAAATAATTCCAATAATTCTCCACAATATGCAACAGATATTGCTTACCTTCTTCGCTATTCATTAATGCCCGGTTGAAATCAGTAATTAGTTTTACTTTCCTCTCGGCAGGATCGTTTACGACAGTGATGCTCTTAAGAATTTGAATCCCCGCATAAAAATCTCGCTTTAGCTCCAAGTAACAAAGTTACTCAAATCCATGGAGGCATAGAACTTTAATTCCTGTATGTTTTTATGAATTCGTTTAGAAGTTGGAGCGGCATATTCTCTATCGTCATTATCATTGTCGTTGTCTGGTTCGAAGCGAAACGCAAAAACCATTTTTCAGTTTTACTTCTAAGTCAACATTTGGATCAAAAAAAGCGAGTCCCACAGCTTCGTCTGATAAATATCAGAGGTGATTTTGTAGGTCATCATAGGTTACTTCGCATTCTTCGTCACAAATACAGTTATAAATATTTATGTTATCTTTCCATTTCTGATATCATTCATATGTATAACGTTTTATTCCTGTGTGAAGCGTTCGAATGACAACGTTCGAATGGCAACTTCTAGGCCGCTTGTTTTGCCGAAATTAATTTCAAGCACTCATTTTAACCGCAACATGTTGACGACATGGTTACCACAACAGGATGCGTTCCAATTTCTGTTCCAGCAAAACTCCAACGCCATTATGAAGACCAGTATTCGCGGCGCACAGTGTCAGATTCTTCAATAATAGCTGCACTAAACCCCCAAAACCTTGTAGAGATGAGAATGGTGATCTGGTAACAGATACGCAGTGCGCATTGAGATTATGGAGACAGCATTTTTCCAATCTGCTTGCAGGCGACGATACCAACAATTCCGCCCTTGGAGAATGCAGTCTGACATCACCAATCGACGATGATGGAGTGGAAATTCCACCACCTAGCCATGACGAGGTTAAAGTTGCTATCCAGCGACTCAAAAACAACAAAGCCGCAGGTGCTGACGGCCTGGCTGCTGAATTGTTTAAAACCGGCGGCGGTGAATTGATAAGGTGCATGCATCAACTCATCAGCAAAATATGGCTAGCGGAAAGCATGCCCGACGATTGGAATCTCAGTGTGCTTTGTCCTATACTTAAGAAAGGAGACCCGACAATCTGCGCCAACTACAGAGGTATCAGTCTTATATCCATCGCATATAAGGTTCTTTCGAGCGTATTGTGTGAAAGATTGAAGCCGCATACCAAAACACTGATTGGACCTTATCAGTGTGGCTTTCGTCCTGGCAAGTCCACCATAGACCAGATTTTTACACTACGCCAAATCCTGGAAAAAACCCACGAAAACCAAATCGACACCCATCATCTCTTTGTTGATTACAAAGCTGCGTTCGATAGCCCGATTCGGGATTGCCTGTACGCAACAATGTCTGAGTTCGGTATACCTGCAAAGTTGATTAGGCTCTGCAAGATGACGTTGAGCAATACATGCAGCTCCGTCAAGGTAGGAAATGACCTCTCCGAAACCTTTAATACCGAACGAGGTTTCAGACAAGGCGACCCGCTATCATGCGATCTCTTCAATTTCATCATGGAGGGGATCCTACGAAAGGCAGGTGTACATCGAAATGGCACCATTTTCTACAAAGGTGTCCAGCTCCTTGCGTATGCTGACGATATCGATATAATCGGCAGAACCAAGAGAGATGTAACCGCTGCTTTCGCCGCTATCGAAAAGGAATCGGCCAAAGTGGGTTTGACGGTGAACGAGGGCAAAACAAAGTATATGCTGTCTGCAAATAGGGAAGTGCGGCGTCTAGGCTCCCATGTTACAGCAGGCAAATATAACTTTGAAGTTGTCAAGGAGTTTACTTACCTTGGCACCGCCGTAAACAGCAACAACAATGTCAGCCTGGAGATAAAGGGAAGAACAACAATTGCTAATAGGTGCTACTACGGGCTAAGTAAGCAATTAGGTTCCAGAGCCCTCTCTCGATCGACAAAACTAACACTCTACAAGACGCTCATCATACCTGTGCTTCTCTATGGCGCTGAAGCATGGGTGGTATCGCAAGCAGATGCAGCCGCTCTTGGGGTGTTCGAGAGGAAAGTTCTTCGCAAAATCTTTGGTCCTGTTCGAGTTGGCGACGACTATCGCATTCGAATGAACCACGAACTGTACGAGCTCTACGACGACATTGACATAGTCCAGCGTATAACAATTCAGCGACTAAGTTGGCTGGGTCATGTCTTTCGTATGGATGAAGAAGCTCCAGCGAAAAAGGTGTTTGAGGCGAAAGCCGAGGGTCGACGACGAAGAGGAAGGCCATGCCTCCGATGGATTGACCAGGCCGAGGAAGCCCTTACCGCGCTTGGTGAAAGAGATTGGAGACGGCGCGCGCGAAGCAGAGACGCCTGGCGAGACCTGATGAAGTCGGCCGTAACCCGTCAACGGGTTGTCATGGCCACCTAAGTAAGTAAGTAAACCCCCAAAAAATTTTTGTCCCAATCACCAAAGTACCTTTTTTAATTGAAAGTTAAAAGTCTAAATAAAACATATTTTCAATTTAGTAGTGATAGTGCAAGAATATCCTAACATAACGGTACAACGAATGTCAGGTATGTAGTACTGAAAAAAAAACACATGTTACTTGTGGAACTAACACATTAATAGTTCCACAAGTTGGCTGTGATATTGCGATTTTGTGATGTAATTTTTTAAAAGTTTTTGATAGTCAATAAAAGTGTAAACAATTCTGTACCGATTGGTGTAAAAATATTTACAGAAATAGTGGTAAATTATATTTTGAATAATTTTTGCTGAATAGCTTGTTTTTATGCATTTTGCTAAACAAAACAATAATATTGCAGCCTGCATCTTTTTTTGCCGACATTTGCCAAGGAATCAATTTGCACCAGAGTTAAGAGGGATCTGTGTACATTAGTGTTAAAAAAAAAAATTGTGCTCCTAGTTGCATCGCGCTTAAAAATGAGTCCCGGCATCTCTCGTCTTCAGCTTTTTGAAGTGTGGCATTCATCTGTGAGAAGTGATAGATTCAACCAAGTTGTAGCCTATATTCTTGGAAATTTGAGTGGTGGATCGCAAACTAAAGTCGATGATGACAAAGTTAAAGAGTTTTCGAGGCGGTTTTGCTCAAATTTGGATTGCAGGTGGAATTTGGAGAGTTTCAGGAATTTAAAATAAGAAAAGAGTACAGGAAAGACAGCAAAGAATTCAGAACAGCTTCAAAACTCAGACGGGCTTATTAGTAGATATGCCAAAACAGGGCTTAGGCAATACAAACGATGGGAATACTGCGAGGTATTTTTTTCGAAACGCTGCTGAAACAGCCACCATAACTGGAATTGAATTGCCACTTTTAGAGCGATTTCATGTTTTGTTGGAATGCTTGGGATCAGGATATGCTGTCAACAGCGACGCATTCGCGCAATACGCATCTGATACGAGAAAACTTTATTTGGAGCTATATTCTTGGTACCCTATGCCAGTGACTATTCATAAAGTACTCTATCATGGAAAAATAATAATTGATAGCTGCATTATTCCCATTGGACAGATGTCGGAAGAAGCCCAGGAAGCAAGCAATAAAGATAACAGTAGATATCGCTTGCAATTCACTAGGAAGACTTCGCGTATTGATACAAATAAAGATTTATTGTGTAGACTCCTTATTTCATCGGATCCTTATACATATAAATATGTAGCTTAAGGCAAGCACCTAAAACGAAGCAGAAAATAATTACAAAAGATGTTCTTTCCCTATTAAAAAGTCCGAATTTGAATCTTGAGTCGGATTCTGAGTCCGACTAACAGAAATGTAAAATAATTGAAATACTTGTCTAAGTTCTATATTTTTTTATTTTTTACGTTATAGTTCTAAAGCTTAATAAATATTTACAAATTAAAAATACTTCTGTTAAATAAGTTATTACTTTATGCATTTTATAAATGTTTTTTAATGTTGAAAATTTTAATATTTATAGTTTTGCTGACTTTTTAAAATTTTATATACACATATATAAAATATACGGGCGTGGTCGTCAACTTATTTTTCCAGTTCTTTACTCTAACATGGGTATTGAGTACAAAAAAGCACACAGCAAATTATAAGTTGAAAACTTTTTCTTTGTGAGTTTTATCACGATTTTTCACATTTTATTATATAGGAAGTAGGCGTGGCTTGCATACGATTCAATTTATTTTAAGGTTAAAAATGGATATAAGAAAGAAATGCTTCAATACCAAAATTCAAGTCTATTGCTTTGTGTTAATGCTTTTTATTGAGATTTTTCCTATTTTAAAATCCGTGATTTGTAGGGTAGGTGGGCGTGGCAGTGCGTCTAGATTGTTCAGATTTTTACCAAAGATGCATCTACCCCAAACTAAGCCATGTGTCAAATTTCAATTCTCCATCTCAATTAGTTTCCCAGTTACAGAATTAAGTGTAGCTATTTTTGTATAACCTGACACTGTGCGGCGGTGGTGTCGAGGCACACAACTTCCAACAACTTTACCGTGTTATTTTTTTCTAAATAGGTGTAAATAGTTTGAGCAATTGCTTCTACAGAACCATTTTTCTCTATGGGAATTGCAATAAATTTTTCAACATTCTCATATGTGAGAACGAGAGCCAAACGTTCAACCTTATCTCTACCAGATATTGCAGAAAGCAGTTTTTTATTAAAAGTAAAACAAAATTGCT
Source organism: Tetanocera ferruginea (assembly GCA_958299015.1). Classification (NCBI taxonomy): domain Eukaryota; kingdom Metazoa; phylum Arthropoda; class Insecta; order Diptera; family Sciomyzidae; genus Tetanocera; species Tetanocera ferruginea. The sequence continues at coordinate 124,762,391 of OY282644.1, read as the reverse complement.
TACGTAGAAGTCGTCTAAAATTATCTGTGCTTTTATTTCTATGGCAATTTTGTATCTTATATTGTAATTGTATTGGCGGAGACACTTTTTCTTTTTTCCCTTTTCCAATGCCCGTGACGGTTTTATAATAAAAAGACCTGGACAATAACTTACTTCTTACTGAGTTTCGTTATTAAACAACATTTAGTTACAAATCTATTCGATATCAAAAAAATTTAATTGTATGAGCGATGCCATGCCACCCTTTCCAAGGATCCCTCAAATTTACCAGTGGAAATACACGACTCAATAGGTTGTTCGTGCCAAGTTCCATTGATGTGTGGCTTAAAGTCGAAAGTTAAACCGAATATTTTTCTTCTTGAAAAAGTGTCATCTCGCGGTAGGAGGTTGCAAAATACTTTACGATCTATTCTCACTCCCACCAAATATATAAACAAAATTTTATTAAAATCTGTCCAGCCGTTTCGGAGGAGTTCAAACAGGGACACCGTGACACGAGATTTTTATATAATAGATAGCAAAACCGTTGAATTTTTGATTTTATAATAGTTTGTTGTGATGCAGCAAATATTCTATCGATACAATTATTTAAAACCGTACTCGATGCCAAATAAAATACTATTCACAAATACTCTATTTCGCTCTAATTATACGCGAGCAACTAACAAGCACAGTAATGTTTTTACTGGAACAATAAAACCAAAAAAAAAATTTATTTTTTGCCTACTTTGTTCAATATTTCAAATTTGAAGTTAATTTCAGCACAGCTTGGCACAACTTTGCACGTTTCGATCGATTTGAAAATTTAAGATGTTAATTTTAATACTAATTCTCATATAATCAACGCTAACCATAATTAAATTTGAAAAAAAAAAAAAATTGCATACAACGCTGCGCCAGTTCAAATGTAGGTATAGTACGATCTCTCCTACATAACTCGATAATTTCATATCCCTTTTAAAAGCTTATTTCCAATTTCGAGGAAAAATTGTTCATGATGGTGCTGAATATAATTTTTGATACTATTGAACTACTTAGAGAAGAAATAAATTGTCAATTTTTGGTATTATAAAGCATTTTAGAGTGGCGAGTCATTTCAAAGCAATTTATTTGAATGAGCAGAAAAAGTACTTTTCTACCTTAAAAAATAGATGAATTAAAAAAAGACATTTTCGTATCCGAGAAATGATATCTATAAGTGACATGTCTAAGAAAGTTTATAATTTAACAAGATTATGTTCTTTTAATGCAATCGTCAGTAAAATTAATATTTAAATATGCAATTCTAATAAAAAAACATAACTAAATATTTTTTAAATTCACACTAAAAATATGTTTCCAAAAACATAGATGGGGTGGTTTTTTGATGATATTGTTGGTCTAAGTTGTTGTTGTTGTTGTTGTTGTTGATTGTTTTCAATAATATAGTTCAAACAATTTTTGCGCATATAAAAAACATCCATTTTTAAAATTACTATGACTTTTAAAAACTACAAAACATGTTCATAAAATGTAAAGAATTTTTTTAATTTGTCATCAAGCGATGACAGATGATAAAATAGGTAGGTAGTAAGCAATGAAAACTATCTCTAACTAAATAAAAAATAAAAAAAAAAACAAAAACAGAAATTCTTGTTTTAACAAACTATAAGGTTTTCATACAAAAGGTTAAAAAGGCCAAAAGTTAAGGTCGCAGGCTGCCAAGCATATTGAGAATTACAAAAAAAGGCACAAATAATGTTGACCACAAACAGATGAGTATCAAAAAAGGCTCATTAGAAGAAAACAAGAAGCAAAATAATATATTACAATAGAAAAATTAGGTATGGGCTGGTACACTAATTGAAGTCCCAGTGAGCAGTCGAACAACATGTAGTGTTGGTGAGAGGGGAGAGGAAGAACTTTGAGTTGGGTTGCAGTAGCTGAATGTTGGGGTTGGGTTAGTTTAAATGAACGGTTTGGTTGGATGGTCAGACAAGAATTAAACTTCAACTTGTGGGATTTGCTGATGGAAAAAAGCCATTACTTTTTCTTGTTGCTGTTCATGACTTCCGTTGCTGCCATATTTTTTGTGAATTTTTTGTGATTTTTTTTTTTTTTTCTTGTATTCTAACACAAACAGAAGAATATTTGTACTAATGCTTTATATATGTATGTATGGACAAGATTTTAATATATTGCTGGTTGGCAGGCAGCACACTTGCTTGCTCTGCGGCTAACAATGAATTTTAAGGATTTGCTTTCTTGTTTTATTATTATTTTTTTGTTTTTTTTTATTCATTCATATTGCCATCATTTTTTGCTCTTGCTAGTATGATGGGTGCAAAGAATGCTTCAAAAGACGAAGACTTTGAATATGATATGAAAATTTCTAAGGATACGGATAAGAACAAAAATGCTGAATATTCAGCTGATGGCGCTGCAGAGCAGTCAGCAAAACAGCCAAACAACCAGCCAGCCAGCTAGATAGCCAGATAGTCATCCATGCGTTGCCTGCCGCAGTTGGATGGCATGCCAAACGAATAACAATACCAGGCAAGTAACAACAACAACAACAACAACAACAAGTAGAACAACAAAAGAAAAGACGTCCTTAAAATCTTTAGAACATGTTAGCCAAAAAATAAAAAAAAAATTAAAAAAAAAAAACACGACAACGTTAAAAAATAAAACCAGCCAAAAGTAAAGAAAGCTGAAGCAGGACACTGATAAGCAAAAAGCCAAGAAAACCAAAAAGAGGAAAAAAAAAAAAAAACAAACATACACACAAAAAAGGACGAACAAAAAACTAGGCAGCTAGCATGATGACGAGGGCGACATTGGAATTTGCGATAATTAAATTTTGCTTTTTCACAGCAACTCAGGAATTTCTAGTGCTTTGGCAGTGACTCGAAACGCCCCTGTTGGGGGTTAGATGTGCCACCGTAGGGAGCGCGTGCGAAAGGGATTTATCATTATTATCTAGAGAATAAGTAATGACTTTCCAAATGAAATTAACAGCAAATGGCAAGCGGCACATCTTTAACATTTCAATTTTGCAAATAAACTTTTGGAGTGCTTGTGTCAACATGGGCGGAGTGGGTGGTGGTGCACAGTCAGTTATTTCATACTCAAAAATAACAAAATAAGTTTACACAGACAAGAAAAATGGAGTGGTGAAGAAAGTATTATAAGTAATAAGTAATAAGTATTATAAGTATTATAAGTATTATAAGTATTATAAGTATTATAAGTATTATAAGTATTATAAGTATTATAAGTATTATAAGTATTATAAGTATTATAAGTATTATAAGTATTATAAGTATTATAAGTATTTTAAGTATTTTAAGTATTATAAGTATTTTAAGTATTTTAAGTATTATAAGTATTATAAGTATTATAAGTATTATAAGTATTATAAGTATTATAAGCATTATAAGTATTATAAGCATTATAAGTATTATAAGTATTATAAGTATTATAAGTATTATAAGTATTATAAGTATTATAAGTATTATAAGTATTATAAGTATTATAAGTATTATAAGTATTATAAGTATTATAAGTATTATAAGTATTATAAGTATTATAAGTATTATAAGTATTATAAGTATTATAAGTATTATAAGTATTATAAGTATTATAAGTATTAAAAGTATTATAAGTATTATAAGTATTATAAGTATTATAAGTATTATAAGTATTTTAAGTATTATAAATATTATAAGTATTATAAATATTATAAGAATTATAAGTATTTTAAGTATTATAAGTATTATTAGTATTATAAGTGTTATAAGTATTATAAGTATTATAAATATTTTAAGTATTATAAATATTATAAGTATTATAAGTATTTTAAGTATTTAAGTATTATAAGTATTATAAGTATTATAAATATTATAAGTATTATAAATATTATAAGTATTATAAGTATTATAAGTATTATAAGTATTATAAGTATTATAAGTATTATAAGTATTATAAGTATTATAAGTATTATAAGTATTATAAGTATTATAAGTATTATAAGTATTATAAGTATTATAAGTATTAAAAGTATTATAAGTATTATAAGTATTATAAGTATTATAAGTATTATAAGTATTATAAGTATTATAAGTATTATAAGTATTATAAGTATTATAAGTATTATAAGTATTATAAGTATTATAAGTATTATAAGTATTATAAGTATTATAAGTATTATAAGTATTATAAGTATTATAAGTATTATAAGTATTATAAGTATTATAAGTATTATAAGTATTATAAGTATTATAAGTATTATAAGTATTATAAGTATTATAAGTATTATAAGTATTATAAGTATTATAAGTATTATAAGTATTATAAGTATTATAAGTATTAATAGAGTTATTAAAAGTATAATTAGAGTTATTAAGTCCGGATTGGTTTATTAGAGAAACCGGTTTAACATTTTCACATTTTTTGATTTATTATCATGACATTTCTGAGTTTTCATTTTTTAATATATAAAAAAAAGTATTCCATAACGTCTAAATTGCACGGCATGTAACAGGTGACTTGATAGTTATGTAAGATTTAGTTAGTAGGGCAAAAATAATATAGAGGTTTTTCTGAGGGGTTTTCATTGCTGTTTTAAAAAAATATGTCAAAAACCGCAAAAAAATAGAAAATAATTGTAAATTAATTGTAAAATTTATATAAAAATAAATGTTTATGGCTATTTTTTGACCACATACGTCCATATAAAAAGTTTTAAAACAGTACCATCTCAGAGTATAGTCACCGAGAAACATATTTTGTACGATTGCGAACTTATGAAAACCATTTTGGTATTAATTAATTTTCTACATTAAAAAAATTTATATTTTTTGGAAAAACCTATACCACAGAATTCAAAAAAATCGCATATTCTATGTCCAAGTGGGGGCGAACAAATACAACCCAAATTTGAGATATAGAATAGCTTTAGCATTACAGGTCACGCAACTTATTTGACCTATTCAACCTATTCGACGGTATTCAACCAGAATTTAAATGTGACGTTCCATTAAGGGGCGTGACACCTCTTAGATAATTTTTTTTAAACGAATTTTATATAGATCTAAATGCCGCAAAACAATGAAACTCAGTATGAAGTTTCGAATGGATCAGATCTTTCAAGCATAAAACTGGCACATGCTTTGGAAAACGGGGCGTAACTCATTTCCTACAATTCAAATTTTTCAAAAGGATTAGCTTTGGAAGGAAAAGTTGCACAACATTTAAACTCAGAATGAAGTTTAAATCCTAACTTACTAAAATGAGCATTAGACAAGAGGTGTGGTTTCGCCCATATAAGACAAATATGTTATACTGAATAACTACTAAATCATAGTCATAGGACAAGGATCTCATATCATAAAAAATAGAAAAAAATTAGGAACTAACCAATTTCCATGACATCCAACAGTTGTGTTCATCATCCTTACAGAGACAACTCACTGTGCGGCGGCAAAGTCTAGCAAAAAGAAAAAGCCACCCAAAAGTTTTCAAAATTAATGTCTGCTCGCAAGCAACAAGAAGTAGAATGACAGAAAGGCAGAGAAAAGATAAAAAGGGTTTCTTCACGCAGACAATGTTAAATTAAGGCGACTGACTCGGTTCGGCAAGTATTTTAAGAAATGTTTTCAAAAAAATAGCGGAAATAGCTACGCTCCACATAAGCTTACATAAGCAAGCGTAGCAAGAAAAACAAGATAAAAACTAAAGAAACTGATTGAACATTCTACACAGCTTTTGTGCCCAAGTGGGCACTTTTGTGCACACACGTTGCCACTAAATATTTGCATGGAGCATCATAATCATTGTCATAAATAAAATTTTAATTGAATCATCGTTGAAAAATTATGACAACAGCGAGCATTTTAAGTAGGTAGCTATTTTTAGATTATAACTAATTTTGTGCTACTTACGTGCCGCGCGCTGGCAGTCGCTCAGCTTCAGTCCGCTTCTCTTTGCGCTCAGCACATTAAAGGCAATTCACGCCAAAAGTATTTGCAAAAATATGCAAAATTATTACTTTTGTAAGAAATTCAAAGTTTTTTCATAACATTTTTAGAGAGTGTGTTTTTTGTTAGCATCACAAGGCTAAGCAGATCGAATGATGGCAGCGGCAGGCTTATAACGTCGTCCTTAAAATTTTGTCCCACACAACACTAGCAGCAGCAGCAGCAGCAGGAGGCAATAAAAATAATTTTATGCGTTGCAATAAAAACGTACCGTACGCGCGATAATTAAAAAAGTTTCTACAGTTATATTATAATTAGAACGCGACCGACCATTCGGTGATGGTGTGAAAAATTAATGGCATCAAGTTTTCACACATTCTGCATTAGAACAATGTCGATAATTTTATTATTAGTTTTTAGTAATTGCGTTGGTGAATAAACTGTTGTGAGCTAGTTGCTTTTTTTTTTTTGGTGGCAACATATTTTAATGGTGACTATTTTACGGCTGTTTGACTAGTTAACTTGGATTAGGGTCAAGGAAAAGAAATGCTATTCCATTTTAATATTATTTGTGTAAAAATATGGTTTAGTTTCAAAACTTACAGCACAAGAAAATGTTTCATATTAAAAAATATTTACTAGCATACACAGAGGGTAGTTTGCGAAATCAGTGACGTTTTACTAAAACCCGAATTTTAACTTTAAATGCAACACTCCCTCTGGCGACTGTTAGTACTGTCAAATTTTGAGCAAGCTGCGTTATAAAGTGTGTGTTTGAAAGTCATCGAAAGCAGAAAAACTCGTGAATTTCGTTTTTTTCTCGTGAACCCTTTTCGATCCCGATGATGCCTACAAGCAACTTGGATTTTTTAGCATCATTTAATAATAAATAAGAGTTGTGTCGCGACAAACATAACTACGATGCGTTAGGCTACGTTCATAGTGAACGTCGATTCAAACAGGCAGGCAGACAAAGTATGGAACCAAGCGAGGTTTTCAACCTGCCTCGCTGCCTGCCTGTCTGAATCCTCGTTTACTATGAACGCTGCTTTATTCAGTGTTAGGTTGCGGTTATAGTGAACGCCGAGTCAGACAGGCAGGCAGGCAAGCAATGTGAACAAGCGAGATAGATAGCTATCTGCATCTCGTTTTTTCACACAGATTTCAGCCTGCCTGTCTGAATCGCGTTCACTATAATCGCAGCCTTAGGTTTCAGTGTTTCGTAAAATGAGCAAAAAATACAAAAAGCGCAAATATTAAAGATTAAATAAAAATATAATTAAATCATCAATTTAAAAAGCAAGTTTGCAGTTTTATCAATAAAATGTGAAATAAAAATACAAAAATAAAATATTTAAGAAAAAAATTTCAATGACTTGCATTAAAGTTTAAAACATGCTACAAGTCTTCAAAAATCTTTAATTTAGGTCTTTTAACCACCGAAATTATTGAACAAAAAATGTTCAGACAGATGGTTCAGGAGCGGGGTTGAAAGCTGGTAACCAAGGAAATACTTTCTTGACGTACTATTGAGACCCTCCACGTTCAACTTCAATGGTCGTACTAGCACAAATGAAGTCTAACATTCAAGTCGACATAAAAAGTTCGTCACTCTAGAAATTCTCGATAAAATCCATGGAATGATATTGGAGAATTTGAGAATAAAGGGCGTAAAAAAGGTTTCCACTGCACTATGACCGTTACCCTGTGACCACTGGACAAAGCATGGTTCGATACAGCACACAAGAGGGTCACATAAAAGAAGGTCAAAGTGAGACTTTCGGCAAACAAGCTCATGGCAAAAGTTTTTTGGTTTACGAACTGCTGACACATTCAAAATATTCTCCAGTTATAACCTCCAATCTAGGAAGTTTAATAACAGATGTCCAGAGTGCACTAATGTTATGTAGGCAACAATTTTCTAGGGTTCTGATTGGCAAATGGAAAGCGTTGATGTTCCTCTCCCCTGCTATAATGGGGTCTTAACAGCTATAGCTTGGTCTAAACAACTAAGCCGCAGGAGCAGATGGCCTATCGGCTACCGAGGGATAAGTCTTAATATCGCATATAAAGTGCTGTCGAGCGTATTCTGTGAAAGATTGAAGCCAATCGTCAACCAACTGATAAGACATTATCAATGTGGTTTCCTTATCAACATCCTTATCAATCGACCAGATGTTACGCTGAGACAAATCTTGGGGAAGACCCTAGAAAAACAAATTAACATACATTAACTTTTTGTCGATTACAAAGCCGCTTTCGACGGTGGAATAATCAGTCGCCCATATTCGACCATGTCTGAATTTGGTATTTCTGCAAAGTATATTCATCTCAGCATGATGACAATGATACCGTTTTTGATAGTTTTAAAAAAAGTCATACTTAAAAAGTCATACTTAAAACGAATTTCAGACAAGGTGATTATCGAGTGACTTTTTCAATTTAATGATGGAGAAGATCATTCGAGTTACTGATCTGAGAAGTAATGGTACGATATTTTGAATAAAATACGCATGAAGTATTCTTCAGGTTATAGAATGAGTCTTAAACCTTGTGACAAAAAACAAACAGTCCCAGCGTCTTGGAAACCCACCACTGTTGAAAACATGTCCTACGAGGTTGTTAAGAACATCGTTTACGTAGAATCCAACGTAAATTCTTTCAACGATATCAGTTTTGATGTAAACGAAGAACAATTCTTGCCAACAGGTGTTTCTGTGGGCTCAGTAGGCAATTGAAAAGCAGAGATATCTCTCGATGAACAAAACTCTGATGATAGGACTTTGATAGCGTTCGAGAAAAAGCTCCTTCGTCAGATCTTTGGTCCAGTATTTGGAAAGAATAAAAAATTATTTTTCAATCGCTGGACATAATGAATGTTTTTAGCTAACAGAGGAACATATTAAGTTCCCAAGCCAGTCTTAAGAAGGTTTTAACTCAATACAAGCTTGTTCGAAATTTTTCTTCCACTGCATATTTTTTCCTAATTTTGTCTACTCCGGGGATTTCCAAAATTTATATTTAAATGTGTGTTAGTGTGTTTCTTCTAACACTAAGTTACTGGATATCGTACACTCAGGAAAAAGACATATCTTTCACCGGTTAAAAAATTTCTCTCTTTTCGATAATAGCAATTTTCTCTTTTTTCAAATCAAATTTTCATCAATTAGAATAAATTTTCACATTTTCGAAGAAATATTTCTTCACTACTGAAAAATGAAAATATTTCAATGTTTCTAATAATGATAAGTATTTTTATCGTGGTGACCGTGGCATGCAGGTTAAGTGTGTGGCTTAGCATGCTCGGAGCCCGGGTTCGATTCCCAGCCGCAGCGAAAAGTTTTTTTCAATAAAAAATTTTTCTGATCGGTCACCACCTCTCTGCAGGCAATGGCAAACCTCAGAGAGTAAATAATGCCATGTAAAGCTTCTTGAGAACATGAACTTTAGCCGTTCGGAGTTGGCATAAAACATGTAGGTCCAGTTCTTGGTCTATTGTGTGCAAACATTTAATAACACACACAACACAATTGATCATAAGAAGCTCGGTCAAAGTCCTTTCAAGGGCTGAAATGGCCAATTTGTTTTTTTTTTGTTTTTCGTTTTTTTTTCTCGTGGTGACCGTGGCATGCAGGTTAAGTGTGTGGCTTAGCATGCTCGGAGCCCGGGTTCGATTCCCAGCCGCGGCGAAAAGTTTTTTCAATAAAAAATTTTTCTGATTGGTCACCACCTCTCTGCAGGCATTGGCAAACCTCAGAGAGTAACTAATGCCATGTAAAGCTTCTTGAGAACATGAACTTTAGCCGTTCGGAGTCGGCAAAAAAAATGTAGGTCCAGTTCTCGGTCTATTGTGTACAAACATTTAATAACACACACAACACAATTGATCATAAGAAGCTCGGTCAAAGTCTTTTCAAGGGCTGAAATGGCCAATTTGTTGTTTTTTTTTTTTTGTTTTATTTTTCTCGTGGTGACCGTGGCATGCAGGTTAAGTGTGTGGCTTAGCATGCTCGGAGCCCGGGTTCGATTCCCAGCCGCGGCGAAAAGTTTTTTTCAATAAAAAATTTTTCTGATTGGTCACCACCTCTCTGCAGACAATGGCAAACCTCAGAGAGTAAATAATGCCATGTAAAGCTTCTTGAGAACATGAACTTTAGCCGTTCGGAGTCGGCATAAAAAATGTAGGTCCAGTTCTCGGTCTATTGTGTGCAAACATTTAATAACACACACAACACAATTGATCATAAGAAGCTCGGTCAAAGTCCTTTCAAGGGCTGAAATGGCCAATTTGTTTTTTAATGTTTTGTTTTTTATTTTTCTCACACAAAAAAATTCTCATTTATAGAGGAAAATTTATTGAAAATGAAAAAAATTTTCTTATAGTTTGATAAAAAATTTACTATGAGAAGTATTTTCTTTAATAAAAACAGAGCTTTTCTCAAAACTAAGACGTCTTTTTCTCTAAAAACAACATATTTTTATAAATTTCTCTTTTTCAGAGAAGCTTTTTATCGTTTTTAGAGAATTTTAGGATCACATTTAGAGAAAATCATTCTCTGGAGCAAAGTATATTCCATTTTTCTTTTAATATGATGCCTTTTTTGACATATTCCGAGAAACTTTTTTCAGAATACCGAGTTGGGAACAAAAAAGTTGGAGTAAGATTTATGGCTGTTTTGAAAGGAATAGCGTTTAAGGGTTATCGAAGATTTTGACTTCACAAAATCAGTTCTCATTAACAATTAAATTTAATTGCCTTTCAGTGCAAGACATCAGGACAATCTGACTAGCATTGAAACTAAAAAAAAAAATAGATGAGTTGCCATTTTAATACATTTTTTAACTGCATCAAACATCTTAGAATATAGAGATGAGCCCCGTAGAACATTAAAAAGTATTTTTCTGATCATTTACGTAAGCTTTTGTGAGTGCCATGCGAAGATATTTCCAATTCTTCCTTGAAAGAAAAGTTTTCGATCATTGCATGCACTTTCTCTTTGCAATGCTCTTTCGATCTTCTCAAACTTTTTCACTACGAAGTATTTCGCACACATATTATATGATCCTTAAGCCTGTTTCCTTCATGTTTCCTTCAATCATATAAAACCGGTTCTGTTTATTCCTGGAACAGGTTTAACTTTTTAATATTCATGTGAGGCTTGTTTTTTTTATTTGCAGTTTCTTCGCTCACACTCCATCAGACAGATGGCATGATGTTAGTGCGTTTGACTCTTGTTTGATATTCACGATGGTTCGCGGTTCGAATCACGGTGATATAGATACTAGTTGGGTAAATGAGAAAAAAACGTTCAATATTGAACAAGTATGTAGACTTTTTATACCCTAAACCTGAAAGGTCAGGGTATATGAACTTTGTGCAAACGTTTGTAGCGCATAGAACGAAGCGAGTCCGGTATAGAAAAGTATATATATTCTTGATCAGCGTCACCACGTGAGTCAAGCTATCCATGTCCGTCCGTCCGTCCGTCCGTCTATGTGTTGTCCGTATACACAGGATAAAAAGAAGGAGTTGAGATAATTGGGTGAAACTTGGTACACATGGTCACATGGAGCCAAGGATTTGCACTATTGAATATTTTTGGAATCCCCTTACGGACACGCCTACCTCCCGTACAACGCGAAAATTGAAAACTGCATAACTCAGCTCATAATTAGCATACAACAATAAACTTTGGTATAGGTGTGTTTTATATCAACACAAAGATGTCTTCGAAAAATGGACGTCATCCGCTAACGGACACGCCCACCTCCCATACAACGCAAAAATTTAGAACTGCATAACTCAGCTCATAATAAGTCTACAACAATAAAATTTGGTATGTGTGTGTTTTATATCAACACAAAGATGTCTTTGATTAACCTACAGAGCTAAAATTTGGCATTTATGTTTTTTATAACAAAGCAAAGATGGTTTTGAAATATGGACATCATCCGCCTACGGACACGCCTACCTCCGATACAACGCGAAAATTGAAAATTGCATAACTGAGCTTGTAATAAGCCTACAACAATAAAATTTGATATGTATATGTTTTATATTAACACAAAGATGTCTTTGAAAAATGGACGTCATCCGCTTACAGACACGCCCACCTCCCATACAACCCAAAAATTGAAAACGCAATAAATAAGCCTCTGTTTAACTTACAGAGCTAAAATTTGGCACATATGTTTTCTGTAACAAAACAAAGATAATTTTGAAAAGTGGACATCATGCGCCCACGGAAACACCCATTTACAATAAAAATTTTTTGTTTTTGAAAAGTGGGTTTAGGGTATTTCATAGTCGGCCTAGACCGACTTTAGACTTTCTTTACTTGTTTAAACTACTTTCTTACACTGCAGGGCTGCAGGATCAAACCGCCTTGCCATCACAATGCAATGAAGGGTTAAACTAGTGTGTGAAATTTTTTTAAATTCTCGCAAATAAATTGGTCTGAAAGAAACTTTTACAGTGTCAAGATAACTTGTTAAAGAAGTACGTTAGACTGAAACAATAAAAGCTTTTAGGTGTTATAATAACGTCATTTAATACATATTAAATGTCGCTATATATTATGTTTTAACATTATCCGAACCAACATAATTTATGCAAAAATTCAGAAACAGCAGCAACTTTGTGGAATGCAAAAATAAAATAAATATTACACTTTGACCCATATTCAAAACATCGACAATGGTCCAGTTAAGAGTTGACCCTTTTAGGCGAATTGTATTTGTAGACCTCCCTCACCACCATCTCTGCAAACCCACTTTAAAGCGCCCACATAATCGTATGTCGTGTACATTGAAATTTATCGCACACAAATTACAATTCTATGATTTCTGCAACATCTGTTGTGCAGCATATTTATGTGTTGGCAAAATACAAACACACTCACACAACAAACACACACACTGATATACTGCTATGTTTAAAACATGCTAGTGTAACATTTGTAGAAATCAGCTCTTGGCAGGCAGCATTAGTCGAGGCTACATTACAGTCGAAGCGTAACTCATTTAAATTGTTTTTGCCATTTGCCGCCGGAAGAAGCGGCAGCAGCAGCAGCATCGAGGTCGCATTTATTTCACTTACTAAAATATTTACTACACAAATACTTAAATTTAAATTTTCCGCCAGTAGCATATTCCATTTTGTAAACGCCATTTTGTGTAATTCTCCATTTTGCATTTTCCAGTTCGCAGCAGCATGACTGGCTGGCTGGCTGCCTGGTTGACACGCCTCACTCACATAAACATCCTTCCTTCCTGGCTGGCAGCAATTAAAAAGAATATTTTGTTCGTTTGTGACACAAAAACGTTTCGGAAATGTTATTTTTTTTTAAAAAACTATTTTACTGCGACTGTGACGACAAAGTCGGCAAATAATTTAATTAAATTCTGCAATTACAGCACAAGATCAGCAAATGTGCAGTGTGGGTGGGCGGGTGGTATGTCGAGGGAACTATTATAGGATAATATTGCACAAGAATAACAAAGAGTTAATAATTTTTTACTACCTTCAAGATTGCAGATGTTTTTGATCTCACATGACATGCATGACGACACGTGTTCGTCGATATACGATAACAAAGGACAAATGCACGAAAGAAAAGGAACATGAGTTTGATTACAGTGCAAAAATATTCATTTATAAAAATAGTCAAACAAAGCGGCTGCCTGATATTAAAGACCATTTAACGCTTGGAGATGGTATACTTTTTCAAGAGTATGTTAAATTAAATAATGATTTCGGGTATTCAGAGTTTACTTAGAAGTATTTGTAAAGGTGATGATTTTTTTTTTTTTTTTCAAAATCACTTTATTAAAGGTTGAACCGAACCTTTGAAGTCAACCGCAAAAAGAAACGGTAAAAAAAAAAGTTTAATTTTTCTTATCATTAAAGAGTACACAACAAATCTTATCAAAGCAGAATTACTTGACAAAAAAAGTATGCTTCGGTGGCTGCATAATTAATGATGATATTAAGGATTATTTGTTTATTTTTGTTATTTTTTTTTTTTTTTTGTTTTTGTCAGCACACACAAAGACCACAACAAAGATGATGGTGGCTGGTTCGTTCTTATTAAAACAGAGCGAATAAATAATTCGATTTTTGCCATATTAGCAGGGCAAGAAATGTGGTTAATCAAATTTAAACACAGTCCCACAGCTAGAATATGGTACAAAAGTGTCAGAGAATTAATAGACTCGAGTTGAAAAAATAGATGAAAGATGACCACAATAAAGAGCATGACAAAAAAAAAAAACTTAAGTGCGAAATAGCATAAAACTCAATGAATTCAAAGAAAGCAAAAATAAATACCAAAATACACAAAAAAAAAAAAAAAATTATATAAAAAAAGAATAAATAAACAAACATTTGGGGGGAAAAAACATGAATTAGAGGAAGACACAAATTGTTACAACTGGTTGTTGTGAGGTTCGAGAAATCTACAAAGCATACAAAAAACAAAAAAAAAAAAAATTAGCAAGCATAGAGTTGAGACAAAAGTGGTTGGTCTGAGGGTGTTACTGGCCATAAAGAAATCAGAAAAACTAACACGCTATTCTATTTGACGCTTGCTGTGCCGTATCAGTTATTTTCTACTTTTATTTTCTTAAGCGTCTTTAAGGGTGTAAGTGTTGCTGAGAGTTTCTTTTACGAAACAACAACACAGCATACATCCTCTCAAGCTCCACCCAGCAGCAGCATTCAACATAATGCGGTGATGAATATTCGTGCCATCATATAATTTGTCTTATTCTCTGATATTCCAAACACGAGCCAAGCATTAAATATTGCCTTCAAAACCTTCAAGAAACTAAGTGTTTGTCTCTGATAAAATAGTCTATCAAATATTAGAAATCTAAGCAACAGCAACCACGCCGGCAGGCAGCATGTGGGAGTGAACAAAAACAAAAAAAAAAAAAAACAAACAACAAAAATGAAAAATTCAAACTCGCCTTGCTTAAATAACTGGATGTGGTGTTGGGGCAGTTTGGTCGAATGGATATAGATTGACTTTACAAGAAAATTCAATTTTCTCACTTTACATTCCTAACCACATTTCTTTTTGTCATGGGCCACATAGTCGGGCGACATGGATGCAAAAATAAAACCAAAAACAACACCGGACAAAAGTCTTAAATTTCTGTCAGGGTAAAAGTGAAATTTTATCTTTTTTCAATTCAAAGTCCAGCCGGTCAAATAAGTAGAAATTGAATACGGTAGAGTAGCAATTTCTATTGGCCAATATCGTACAGTCGATATGTAATAAAAGAGTATGCAAGCGGTATACTTGGGTGGCATGAACTGTGCTATGCAAAGCATTAACAAGTGGAGAAGAAAACATTTTTTATGCTAAGGGTCAAAATTAGTACAACAAATAATATGACCAAATGTTGAAAAATAGGCAAATAAAATAACATTAATTTGGCAGATATCCTTATTTGTAGAGATTCAATTATTTATGTGGGTTCAATTATTGCGCTGCTTTACTTTGTTATCGTAAAGAAGCAGTGACAAGTCTTGGTTTTAAAAGACATATCTAAATTTGTTTATGCATAGATCAGAATAGGACAAGCAAAATTCTTAACAGTTTTAGAAAAGTATTGAAAACTTGGATAAATCGGGGAAAAAAATAACTAACAAATAATTAAAATAGGTTTAAGCATTAAACTAAATGTAAGCTTACTTGTTTAAGTAAATGTAAATGTAAATGTAAATGTAAATGTAAATGTAAATGTAAATGTAAATGTAAATGTAAATGTAAATGTAAATGTAAATGTAAATGTAAATGTAAATGTAAATGTAAATGTAAATGTAAATGTAAATGTAAATGTAAATGTAAATGTAAATGTAAATGTAAATGTAAATGTAAATGTAAATGTAAATGTAAATGTAAATGTAAATGTAAATGTAAATGTAAATGTAAATGTAAATGTAAATGTAAATGTAAATGTAAATGTAAATGTAAATGTAAATGTAAATGTAAATGTAAATGTAAATGTAAATGTAAATGTAAATGTAAATGTAAATGTAAATGTAAATGTAAATGTAAATGTAAATGTAAATGTAAATGTAAATGTAAATGTAAATGTAAATGTAAATGAAAATGTAAATGTAAATGCAAATGTAAATGTAAATGTTAATGTAAATGTAAATGTAAATGTAAATGTAAATGTAAATGTAAATGTAAATGTAAATGTAAATGTAAATGTAAATGTAAATGTAAATGTAAATGTAAATGTAAATGTAAATGTAAATGTAAATGTAAATGTAAATGTAAATGTAAATGTAAATGTAAATGTAAATGTAAATGTAAATGTAAATGTAAATGTAAATGTAAATGTAAATGTAAATGTCAATGTAAATGTAAATGTAAATGTAAATGTAAATGTAAATGTAAATGTAAATGTAAATGTAAATGTAAATGTAAATGTAAATGTAAATGTAAATGTAAATATAAATGTAAATGTAAATGCAAATGCAAATGCACATGTAAATGCAAATGTTAATGTAAATGTAAATGTAAATGTAAATGTAAATGTAAATGTAAATGTAAATGTAAATGTAAATGTAAATGTAAATGTAAATGTAAATGTAAATGTAAATGTAAATGTAAATGTAAATGTAAATGTAAATGTAAATGTAAATGTAAATGTAAATGTAAATGTAAATGTAAATGTAAATGTAAATGTAAATGTAAATGTAAATGTAAATGTAAATGTAAATGTAAATGTAAATGTAAATGTAAATGTAAATGTAAATGTAAATGTAAATGTAAATGTAAATGTAAATGTAAATGTAAATGTAAATGTAAATGTAAATGTAAATGTAAATGTAAATGTAAATGTAAATGTAAATGTAAATGTAAATGTAAATGTAAATGTAAATGTAAATGTAAATGTAAATGTAAATGTAAATGTAAATGTAAATGTAAATGTAAATGTAAATGTAAATGTAAATGTAAATGTAAATGTAAATGTAAATGTAAATGTAAATGTAAATGTAAATGTAAATGTAAATGTAAATGTAAATGTAAATGTAAATGTAAATGTAAATGTAAATGTAAATGTAAATGTAAATGTAAATGTAAATGTAAATGTAAATGTAAATGTAAATGTAAATGTAAATGTAAATGTAAATGTAAATGTAAATGTAAATGTAAATGTAAATGTAAATGTAAATGTAAATGTAAATGTAAATGTAAATGTAAATGAAAATGTAAATGTAAATGCAAATGTAAATGTAAATGTTAATGTAAATGTAAATGTAAATGTAAGTGTTAACATAACATAACATAACATAACATAACATAACATAACATAACATAACATAACATAACATAACATAACATAACATAACATAACATAACATAACATAACATAACATAACATAACATAACATAACATAACATAACATAACATAACATAACATAACATAACATAACATAACATAACATAACATAACATAACATAACATAACATAACATAACATAACATAACATAACATTACAACAAAATAAAAATTAAATGAATATTTATGTTTATCAATAAAAAGTAAAATATTCATCAGAAAAATAACTTTCCCATAAAACGATTATCTATCTCTACACAGTTCGGTAAAAAGTTTCCCCCCCCCTATTATGCCACTCAAGGTGCAAAATCTGGAATATATATATATATAAATTATTTAATAAGGAATTATTATCAAATATAACATCGTCATAATCATCATTAAAAACAACAGCTTTTACACCGCGTGCTCCATGGGAACATTAATCTTTTGATAATCTTTTATTTTCTTTTGCCGCATCAGCAGCTGTTGGCGGTATGTTCTCCACTACATCTTCATGTTTCAGCACAGATGCGTTTCGCGGCGTTCGCATCTTCGAAGGTGACACATTCTAAGGAAAGTCAAGTGTTTTCGACATTATTTCATTTCAAGAAAAAGATAGAAACAAAGTTGTAGCCAACAACAATGACTGCGAAACCTGTTAAACTTTCTTTTGTTTTAACGCTACTCAATAGGGCTTTTATGAATGTTTGTTTGTGTGTATGTGCGTATTTGTATGTATCTGCTGTAGTTGTTATTAGTTTATTTTTTGCAATTTGTTCTACTGTGCTTGACATGTTTTCTTCCAAGTTATTTATTTCTAAACATATAAAACTGGCTCCACCACTCCCCGGAGAAATGATTTATGACAGAGAGTTCAACTAACGATGCATACAATATGTATGTGTAAGAGTGTATGCGTAAGAGTGTGTGTGTGTCTATCAGTAAGTGTGTGTGTGTGTGTGTGTGTGTGCCTGTACATTGATCTGTCAATATAACAGAAATATATAAAAAATGAAACAACAACAACATATTGACAACAACTGTCAGTATGAAGAACAAGCACGTAACATGCACGTAATGACAGCTAGTACATGTGAAGCAGGTTTAATAATTATTTGATTCTTCAAGAAGTGGATGTGGCAGAAGAAAAATAAAGCTTCATAAAGTTGTCAAGAAAACAAAATTGCTTAAATATACAATTCCGAAGGATACAAAAATTTTAATAAATGTTAGAAATATAAGAGAAAGAAGCATATATTTTGATTAAACGAGACTGACAAAATGCGTGAAATTACTAGAAAATTAAAGATTTGATTTGGAAGTAGTACTTGACTTTGATACTTTTTATCAGAAATTAGTATTTGTGAGTTCAAGGAAGATATAGACCCATGAAACCTGAGTTGAAGACTAAAAACCTATCAAACTTTGTTGATGTACCGATAATTTCTTTAAGTTTGTTAGAAAATATTGTTAACAAAATAATGATGCGACCTAATCAGTTTGTAAAAAAGGTGAGAAAAACTAATCAGAAAACTTCTTCATTTTGCAAAAATTGTTTACAAGAGTGGTCCACGCACGCTGATAAAGTATAATTTTACAGCTTGACGACGTTACTTTTTTAGGTATTACCTTGAAAGCTTTTGACTTCAACTTCTGTTTCAACTTATATAGTGGGCGACCCTGCAATTTATTGTCACGAATTAAATAAATTCATTTTACAAAACATCATGCACTGCGCTCACAACTTCGCCGCCTGCCAACCACAGCGTAGTCTTCTAACCACATTTCCGAAACACATGTGCGTGCATGAAATTGTATAGTTATAAAAAATATGTAGCCGCTGTTCAATCTGCAAAATTAACACAATAGTTTGAGGCTCCAGTTAATTACTGTACTTTAGATTTACGGATAAAAGTTGTAATTAAGGTCAGATTATAACGTTTCGCTGACTAAAAGTTGGCTGTTGGGTGGCAAATAGCAAAAACAGTAGCAAGCAAGCAGCTCATTATAATAAACACTTGAAAAAAGGACACTTAAAACAAAAGCTATAGAAACACATAAAAAAAAAATATATGAAAAAAATTGAAGCATATCACCAAACAGCTTGAAGGAGGAGTAGGAACACGAGCAACAAACCAACTTTTGCTGGCACTTACAAGAAAAACAGACAAAACTATTTTGCAAACTGAAAGCCGAAACTTTCTGGCTCGCTCAAGTCAAGATAAATTAGTAGCTGCCAAGAGCGAGTAAGTAAAAAGGAAAAGGCATTAAAGCTTTTTTTAAGCAAGAGTGAAAACAACACAAAAAAAAAACTTAGCTTAAGAAATACTGTGGATCATTAGTTTTATTAATTTGGAAACGCTAGCTAACAGAAACAAGCTTAATTACTGGCATTTAAAAAAAAGAGAAAAAAAAAACAGAGCCAATGTTAAGCAAAACGTCTTAACTTGAACTGAACAAGTTTGTTGTGGGAGCAGCAACTTGTTGGCTTAATTGCAACAATAAGTAAAGACTTGTGTGAGTCAGTTTTTTTTTCGTTTTTTTTTTTTGTAAGGAACTTTTTGCAATGCCGTTAAAGTTGTTGGCTGTGTTAGCAGTGCTAGCTGCTGTAAAGCTTTGAGTAAGCATCAAAAATTCAAAGGTTTATCGCATTGTTGGAAACTTTCAATTTAGTTGAGCTTAAATCAAGTTTCTGATCAACCTGTTTTGACTTTTTTAACACACTTCAGATGTACTAGATGTAGATGTTGTTAATGTTTGGCTGTCACAATTACTTTCTGAAACTCAATTTGAGTTGCAGTCAGAAAAAAGCTTTCCTTGAACGAAGGTGTTAAGCACAACACTTGGATGAACGGCTGGTCGTTAGATGAATTAATTTACAACAGCCAACGGTAGAGAGATATGTGAGTAAAATGACTGACATTTCCAAGAAAAGGGTTAAGACAAAACGTCTTAATTTGATTAAAACTGATTTGGTGGTTAAACGATCGTTAAACGAAGCTAATTGTCTGGATTGCGAAAAATTTTTAAAAAATAAACAACTAAACTTTTCTTCAGCGTCTTATATTTAACAGCTCTCAGTTTCTACAATGAAACAAAAAGAATGAAAAGAAAAAACAACTTGGCCACTTCAGCCCTTGAAAGGACTTTGACCGTGGTTTTTATAATCAACTAGCGGATGTAGCCCGGTGTTACTCGGGGTTGTGCCTCGAGCACAGTAAGAGGACGATTTTCAAAACTGCTCTCATTTTAAAGTTTTTTAAATTATCAATTTAATTTTAAAATTTTTTAAATTATCGTTTTTGCGGTTTTGCACTCAGAAAATAAAAACGCATATCTTCATCCGGTGAAAAATTTCTCTATTTTCGATAAAAGCAATTTTCTCTTTTCAAATAAAATTTTCTTCAATTAGAATAAATTTTCACATTTTCGAAGAAAAATTTCTACACTTCTAGGACATGGAAATATTTCAATGTCTCTTATAATGACAGATATTTTTCTCGCACAAAAAAATTTTCAATTATACAGAAAAATTTTTTCAAAATGAAAATTTTTTCATATATTTTGATAAAAAATTCACAATGAGAAGTTTTTTCTTCAATAAAAACAAATGTTTTCTCAAAACTTAAGAGTCTTTTTTTCTAAAATCGAATTATTTTTATATATTTCTCTTTTTCATAGAAGGTTTTAATCATTTTTAGAGAATTTTAGGATCGCATTTACACTGAGAAAAAAACACAGGTACAAAATTTCTCTATTTTCGAAAATAGCAATTTTCTCTTTTTTAAATAAAATTTTCTTCAATTAAAATAAGTTTTCACATTTTCGAAGAAATACTTCTTTACTTCTAGGAAATGGAAATATTTCAATGTCTCTAATAATGATAAGTATTTTTCTCGCACGACAAATTTCTCATTAATAGAGAAAAACTTATTGAAAATGAAGAAAGTTTCTTATATTTTGATAAAAAATTCACAATGAGAAGTTTTTTCTTCAATAAAAACAAATATTTTCTCAAAAATAAAATGTATTTTTCTCTAAAAACGATATATTTTTATATATTTTTCATGGAAGCTTTTTATCATTTTTAGAGAATTTTTAATATCGCAATTAGAGAATAGCATTCTCTGGAGCAAAGTCTATACCAATTTTCTCTAAATATGATGCCTTTTTTATTATATTCCGAGAAATTTTTTTCTGAGTGTAGAGAAAAGCATTCTCTGGAGCAAGGTCAATACCAATTTTCTCTTAATATTATGAATTTTAATAATATTAATATTATTAAATTAATTAATAATATTATAATAAGATATATCTCTTATTATTATCTTCACAGAAGTCTTTTTTAATCATATTCCGAGAAACTATTTTCTGAGTGCAGTTTGAAAAGTCATTTCGAGAAAAATGCGTTTAAAGTTTTTCTAAGCATGCATTTAATATGCAATTTTATCTCAAATAAATTCCATTCGATTTTTGGATTGTTTTCGTTCAACTTCGGTTTTGGTTGATACTGTTCGGTTAATTTTTTTTTCATCTTTATATAGCTTCTGCTGGTATTCGTTAAACTTTTTTTTTTTCGTTCGTCTTTGGTTCTTGACTTCGTTTGCCTACGGCTCATTCTTTGTTTTTTGTCGAAAGAACTTTAAAGAGCATAGGATCTATTTAAGTAACAGATACAAATGCTTGCCAAGTTTCATCAAAATCAGTTCATCCGTTTTGACGTGAATGAGCCGAACATAGTTTATTGAATAAAGTACCCTCTAACGGAAGTTTTCTGAAATTTAAATAGCCTAAATTCTGTTGCAGAGTCAAGTTATTTCATGTACCAAATTTTAGTAAAATCAATCAAATCATTTAGGAGTTATTGAGTCTTAAAAACGCACTACTTAAAGCGCCCCTTAGGGAAGTCTTTCGAATTTTTATGGCCTATGTTATCTTGGGCGCAGTCAAACCTTCATTCCAAATTTAATTGAAATCGGTCCAGGTGCTTAGGAGTTATTATGGAGTGCCACGCCCACATAATTCCGCCCAATTTTTTACCTTTTCTTTATCTTTGGTGCAGTTGAACCTTCATACTTAATTTCATTGAAATCGGTCCAGGAGTTTAGGAGTTATTAAGTCTAAATGAAAGCGCACTACTTAAAGCGCTCTCTTGCGGAAGTTTTTGAATTTTTTATTGCCTACACGGAGAAAACTGTTTGCTAAATTTGTATGGAGATTAAGCAAAACTTGAGCATAATTCTCAGCCACTTCAAAATATTGCTTATTTTCAGCAAAAATCAAGCTAATTTTGCTATTTAAATTTATAATAACTTAGCAAATTTTCGCTTGAATTAAATCAAAATTTGCTTTTTCGATTTATATTAACTGAGCAAATTTTTGCTCGAATCAAACCAAAATTTGCTATTTCTATTTATAAAAAATAAAAAAAAAAACAAATTGGCCATTTCGACTGGGAATCGAACTCGGGCTCCGAGCATGCTAAGCCACACTCTTAACCTGTATGCCACGGTATTTCTATTTATAGTTCGAATTTTGTTTTATATTTCAATAACCAAGCAACTTTTTGCTTGAATCAATTCAAAATTTGCTATATCAATTTATAATAACTGAGCAAATTTTTGCTTACATTGAGTCAAATTTTGCTTTTGCCTGAACACAATTACCTAATAATAACTTAGCAAAGTTTGGCTTGAATCAAATCAAAATTTGCTATTTGAATTTATAATAAATAAGCAAATTATTGCTATAATTTATCTTTATTTTGATTTTTTCAAATTATATGAGAAGTAATTTCAATTTAGAAAACGTTTTCTAAAATCAAACCGCTATTGAGCAAAATTTTGCTGATTTGCGTTCAAGCAAAGTAATGGCTTGATTCAAGCAAAATAATTTTCTCCGTGTATGTTTTATTTTGGCAGCAGTTGAACCTTCATAGCAAATGTCATGGAAATCGGTTCCGGCACTTAGAAGTTATTACAGATTGCCACGCCTACATACTTCTACCCACTTTTTTACCTATGCTATATATTGGTTGCAGTTGAACCTTCACTCCAAATTTCATTGAAATAGGTCCAGGCGTTTAGGAAATATTGAGTCTTTAAAATGTACTACTTAAAACGCCCTCTTGCGGAAATCTTTGGAATTTTTGATGGCTTATGTTTTATTTTGGGAGCAGTTGAACCTTCATACCAAATTTCATTGCAATCGGTCCTCGCGTTTAGAAGTTATTAAAGAGTGCCGCGCCCACACACTTCCGTCATGGGTGTGTGTGGGCACTTTTTTACACCCTCTATGTTCTTTCACACTATGAAAGGTACTCGGTGTCCAAATTTCAGCGCAATCGGATAAACGGTGCGTGAGCCTATACGGAACAGACAGACAGACAGACAGACAGACAAACATTTGATTTTATATATTAGATTGTGTTGTGTGTGTTATTAAATGTCAGCACACAATTGACCGAGAACTGGACCTACATGTTTTATGCCGACTCCGAACGGCTGAAGTTCATGTTCTCAACAAGAATTACATGGCATTATTTAGCCTCAGAGGTTTGCCATTATCTGCAGAGAGGTGGTGACTGTTCAGAAAAATTCGACTGGGGATCGAACTCAGGCTCCGAGCATGTTAGGCAACACACTTAACCTGCATGCCACGTCTTATTATGTATTAAGGGGGTCCTCTGGTAATCCGAAAAAAATTTTTTCGATTTTTTTCATATTTCTATTGCTCAGATACTGAAAAACATTTTCCCAAAAGGATTTTTCAAAATTCGAAATAGTTTAGGAGATACAGGCATTTTTGTGTAGGTATGTTTTCGTCAAAATAACGCATCAGCAAAGTTGTTTATTTGCCTGCAGTCATTAGTCGAAAATTCTGTGGAATTCTTCCAAAATATGTATTGATATTACAAAATATACACACACAGTATGTATACATGCAGTATGTATACATGCATGTTTTGATTTAGGGGTTGAAATGATTTTGAGCCCAGGTGTTCACATGAAAGAAGCAACCGAACGAGATTCAGTTTATTTTCGAACGCTGAAAGCTACGCGTGCGCGATAACTGCTGTTGTAAAATAAAAGAAAAATCGTTTTGTGTTTTTTTTTTTGCTATGGATAAAAAAAGCCACCCAAACGCGCCGCGTAAGTACGCGTATCGAACAAAAAAGAGGCATTTCCGTGGAAACCAGCACTCCCAAGTAGAGGACACCGACTTTGCCAGCACATCGGCCAAAAAATTGAAGAAAACGCAAGACAATGAAGTCATCATCGAAAACAACCTCCAGTTCTGTTTCTTGGAATTTTTTTCATTTTTCCAAACGCTTGCTGCTCTGGTTATCTGCGCCCAATGTAAACAAAAAATTCGATTTGGAAAAACATGTATGCGTGGAGTCGGCTTCAAAGTGAGTCTGCAGTGCCAATGTAAAGCTACACAGTATATTAATTCTTCGCCGGTGGTCGGTAAATCTTTTGTTGTAAATCGCCGGTTGATATATGCCATGAGATTGCTTGGAATAGGGAGAGAAGGTATTAATATGTTCTGCGGATTAATGGACATATGCCAAGGATTGTGCCTTGATGCGTACTATGGCACCTTGAAAAACATGCATGTGTCTGCTGTGTTTACAAGCAGTGCCTGTTGAATGCGGTTAAAGAAGAGCAGGAACAGCAGAAAGAAAAAAATCCTGACTGTGACTCCTCATTGCTGACCGTTTCAGGGGATGGCACCTGGAAAAAACGGGGATTCTCGTCTCTTTTTGGTGGTGTCACTACGCTCGTCGGTAAACATACCAAAAAAGTGGTTGACTCCGTTGTCAAATCAAGCCTTTGCCAGGCATGCAAAATGTGGGGAAAAAAAATGACTCTGCAGACTTCGAAGAATGGTACGAATCGCACCAGAAAACATGCACAAACAACCACAGTGGGAGTGCGGGCAAGATGGAGGTAGATGCCGTGAAGGAAATGTTTGCCTCATCGATCGAAAAATATGGCATAAAATATGAAAAATATATTGGCGATGGCGACAGCAAAACCTTCAAGGCCATTATAGACCTTGATCCGTATAACGGCGACCCCGTTGTCACAAAAAAGGAGTGCATCGCTCACGTGCAAAAACGCATGGGCACACGGCTGCGCAAGGCCAAAAAAGAAAACAAAGGCATCGGTGGAAAAGGCACTGGCAAACTGACAGACAAAGTCATAAGCGAGCTGACTACTTACTATGGACTTGCTATTCGACGTAATAAGGACTCTGTGGAAAACATGAGAAAAGAAATATGGTCAACATATTATCACAAAAGTTCAAGTGATAGTAATCCACAACATATGTATTGCCCACCTGGTGAGTCCAGCTGGTGCGCCTATCAAAAGTCAGCAGCAGAAGGCTCATTAGCCTCATTTCACCACACGTACGCCCCACTTGATGGAAAGGTTCTGCAAGTAATGAAGCCCATATACGAAGCGTTATCCGACGATCTACTCAACCGATGCACTGGAGGTGAAACGCAAAATTGTAACGAATCGTTCAACTCGCTTTTGTGGACCTTTGCGCCGAAACATATCCACTGTGGTGCTACCACAGTCGAAATCGCAAATT
The DNA here is from genome assembly GCA_958299015.1 of Tetanocera ferruginea. Taxonomy (NCBI): domain Eukaryota; kingdom Metazoa; phylum Arthropoda; class Insecta; order Diptera; family Sciomyzidae; genus Tetanocera; species Tetanocera ferruginea. The sequence continues at coordinate 124,736,480 of OY282644.1, read as the reverse complement.
TTCTGGCAACCTGCATTTTCAATGAGGGCTTCACAAGTATTTTAAAAATAATGTCAACAATGGGTATTGTTATCGGCCCACAAGCCGAGATGTATGCTGAATCTCGCGACGGAAAACGACTTCAACGCTCAGAGCTAAAAACGTACGCATCATCGAAAGAGGGTCGCACAGCCCGCAGAGCCCAAAAAGCCATGGAAAACTCGTTTTATGAGATGGAGGAAGGCACACTTAATAGGGCTGGAATTGCCGACTAATATTCGTAAGTATTGTATTAAAAAAAAAAGTCATTTGTGTGCCTCAAAATTGAAGTCAAAACTTTAAACGCGTTTTTCTCGAAACCATGTTTTTCAAAACTTTGCGCACGATAACTCAAACAGTTTTTGACCGATTTTGATATATGAGGCATGAAACGACGCAAAATTTACGCCGCTATAGCCCCTACCTCAAACTTGCCGAAAAAATAATGTTTACTATTTTTTTTCTACACTAGACTACAAAAAAAAGGTCGAAATTCGATTTTTCATTTTCAAAGTGGCGGCTCCCCCCCTAAAAAAATTTCGATTTTTGTTTCCGAGGTAGGGGCTATAGGGACATTCATTCTAAGTAACTGAATATTTTTTTTTTTTTTTCAGACGATGTTTACTCTTGGAATCGTGCGCAATTTGGACCCACCTTTTTTCCGGAGAACCTCGTTACCAGGCCGAGAACTTTCTGAACGGTCCATAAATTCACTTTTTCAAAATTTTGTATTTTTTTCAATAAATTAAGCTACCCAAATCAAAAAACGGAACTAAAATATCTTTACTCGTTCTCTTTCCACAATATTTTGAAAAAGGCTAAAATTTGGCATAGATTACCAGAGGACCCCCTTAAGCATTCATGTATTAATGTAGTAATATTCATGAATCTTGGTCCAGTCACCAAATACATGAGTCTTATGAACTTTTCATGTTATCAATGCACAAAATTGCATAAAAACAAAACACGAGAACATAAAAATTGCATAAGTAAATTTAGCTAAATGCATAAAGTAGTTCACGCTTCCACTGTTCTTACACGAGTATCATGCGTTTTTGAGTACTCTTAGCTTATGAATTATACTTGCTGCCCATGTATATTAAGGCGCCTCAAAAAAAAAAGTGGTCCGGGTCACCTCCTGAAAACAAACTTTGGTTTATTTTATGATGATTCCCAAAATATTGCAACTCTAGCTTTAGCCGTTCGTGAGCTGGAATGGTTTGAAATAACCTCTAAAAATCGCGTTTTTAATTAATACTATTTATACCACACTACCTTCGGTCAAAAAAATTGTCACAAATAGTGTAAATCGATGAATTACATAGTTTTGTTTTTTATTTTGTTTTAAATCTGCCCACACACTTAGTTATTGAGTTATTGCAGTGATTTTTTTCAATTTTTTTTAATGCAGTTTTTATAAAAATATATATAACTTCCCCATTTATAGCCTGATTTACCATTCCGTGGTATCATTGGAAAGGTACTGAATGCTGCTTTTCATTTCTGTCGTTAATTAACCCTTATAAGCACTTTTATAAAAATGCATTTTATTTTATTTTTATTTGTTCAAATATAAGAGAAATAAAATTAAATCATGTAGATAAAAAATGCATTTTTTAAATGGACTTTGGAATAAAGTATAGGAAAATACTTTAAAAAAATGTCCCCAAGATACAATTCAATTGTGATTCCTTTAAAAATATGATAGATTGGAATGAATTAAGAGCTAATACAGAACTGCCATGCATCCAGTTCTATACTCAACAATACTTATTAGAACTACACGACTCCAATGAAATTGTAAAAATTCCTGGTAATGAAAAGTTTTTAAAATAATTGTTATGCTTTTCTTAACAAAAAATTTTCAGAATTTCCATGTCATTCACAAAATACGGAACGTTTTGTACATGTGGTAAGCCAATCCTGCGTTTCGGTTGATAAGAACAGACCTGCACATATTGCAAACAAGATTCAATCGCGCAAGCGTTACTGTAAAATTGAATCACGAAAAGATTTGGAAAAAAAAAAAAATTATTTCTTTGATAAAACTCTAAATTGTTTTTTTTTTATCTTTTAATTAGCGACTTAATAAATAACCACAAATTTTTCATCATGTTGATAAAAAATGCATTTTTATAAAAGTGCTTATAAGGGTTAATTAACGACAGAAATTAAAAGCAGCATTCAGTTCCTTTCCAATGATACCACGGAATGGTAAATCAGGCTATAAATGGGGAAGTTATATATATTTTTATAAAAACTGCATTAAAAAAATTGAAAAAATCACTGCAAATAACTCAATAACTAAGTGTGTGGGCAGATTTAAAACAAAATAAAAAACAAAACTATGTAATTCATCGATTTACACTATTTGGGACAATTTTTTTGACCGAAGGTAGTGTGGTATAAATAGTATTAATAAAAAACGCGATTTTTAGAGGTTATTTCAAACCATTCCAGCTCACGAACGGCTAAAGCTAGAGTTGCAATATTTTGGGAATCATCATAAAATAAACCAAAGTTTGTTTTCAGGAGGTGACCCGCACAACTTTTTTTTCCTCCATACAAGTTGAGGCGCCTTAATGTATATGTGCATGGATTTTATGAATTGTAAGCCAGTTTAGCCGATCACCAAACTAATGAAGTAGTTCACGTTTCCCTTGTATATGTACGTGAAATTCATGCATTTTTGTAACTTTTCTAATGATCACTCATGATCTTTTCTTATTTATCAATACTCCGAAAAAAAACACATATCTTTCTCCGACAAAAAATTTCTCTATTTTCGATAATAGCATTTTTCTCTTTTTCACATAAAATTTTCTTCAATCAGAATAACTTTTTACATATTCGAAGAAATATTTCTTCATTTGTGGGAAATGGAAATAGTACATTCCAGCAAACATTATGACTCTTAAAAGACTCTTTCAAGCCTAATATAATAAGGTTTTTTCGTCATATTGCGCTCAAAAAAGTCTCTTTTATGAGTACATTTTCGTATGTTGCGGGCCCCAAAATATGATTCATAAAAATGATTGTTTTATGAGTCTTTTTGGACTCATAGTAATGACGGTTTTTAAACTCATATTTGATACTCTTTAACCGACTTCAAAAAGGAGGAGGTTCTCAAGTTGGTTGGTTTCTCTGTTTTTTTGTTTTTTTTTTTTTTTTTTTTTTTGTGAATGTATGTACATCGATTACTCCTAAAGTACTTGCCCGATTGCCGTAATTTTTTGTCAACATATAGAGATTATCAACGCGGAGGTGCCCGTTTATGAAAGGGGGCGGTATTCGGAAAAGGGGCGTGTCTTTATAAGAAAAACACTGTATCTCAGTAAATATTGACACTACGGTAATAAAATTCACAGTAAAATTACAAGGGCAAGCACAAGTATTAAAAATAACGATCACTTAAGTGGGCGTAATTCTAAAAAAGGGTGTGGCAATATTGTAAAAACTCTGTATCTCGAAGAAAATTGACACTAGAGTACTGAAATTAAGTACAGAGGTAGGTACAATTGTTGGAAATTACTAAAACAAAAGTGGGCGTAATTCGACAAAGGGGTGTGGCAATATAAGAGAATTACTGTGTCTCGAATAATATTGATACTAGGGTACAGAAATTTATTACAAAGGTAGGAAAAATTACTACAAATTTTTGTAAAAAAAAAAATGGGCGTTAATCGAGAAGGGGAGTGGCAATATTAAAAAAAACACTGTATCTCGATTACTATTGACACTACGATACTAAAATTTAGTACAAAGGTAGGTACAAATATAACAAATTACTGTCAGTAATGTGGGCGGTATTCGATAAAGGGGCGTGTCACTGTAAGAAAAACACTGTATTTCAGTAAATATTGACACTAGAGTACTAGAGTTAATAAAATTCACAGAAAAAATGCAAGGGTAGGTAAAAAATAATAGTCAATTAAGTGGGCGTTAGTCGACAAAGAGGTGTGGCAATATTAGAAAAACTCTGTATCTCGAATAATATTGACACTAGAGTACTAAAGTTAACTACAGGGGTAGGCACAGTTATAAAACAATTAATTTCAATACAGTGGACCTTGTTTGATAAAGGGGTGTGGCAATATATGAAACACACTGTATCGCGAATAATATTGACACTAGAGTACTGATATTTAGTATAGAGGTAGGCACACTTATAACAAGTTATTGTGAATAAAGTGGGCGTCATTCGACAAAGGGGTGTGGCAATATTAGAAAACACTTAATCGAATACTGACACTACTAACTGAAAAAGTACAGACGTAGGCACAATTATTACAAATTACTACCGAAGAATTGGGCGTTATTCGACTAAGGGGTGTGGCAATGTGTAAGAAACTGTATCATATTGACTTAAGGGTGGTAAAATTCATTGTTAGAATGGGTAGAACTATTGAAAACACTATAACAAAGAGTGTGATATTATCGACAAAGAGGCGTGTCAATATTATAAACACACTATATTTCAGTCAATATTGACATTGGGGTAAAACGACAGAAAAGCATTTTCCATATTATGAGCATAAATAATTGGTGTTTAATTAATTTATACACTTTTTGAATATATATCATTTTCTCTAAAAAGAAAGAAATAAAAACTTTTTAACAAAAAAAAAAACCTACTTCAAAATCACTAGAAAGTAAAAAATAATTTTAAATTACTTTTACTATTTATTTCTTGGTCAAATTTGTATTTTTATAATAAATATATTTATTTTTTTATGAAAATAAGAGCTTCGAAGTCGGCGCTATATAATCAGATTTTTGTGCAGCTGCAACACACATATAGCATTTTAATTAAGATTTAAGAAAAATTAAGATTACAAATTAATACAGCGTCACCCAAGCAGGATATTTACAAATAAAAAAGTCTTAAATAGAGTAGGGATGGCAAAAAATCATGATTTTACGTCAATGATTAGCGCTGACTAGAAGCTTTTATTATCATAAAAAAATAAATATATTTATTATAAAAATACAAATTTGACCAAGAAATAAATAGTAAAAGTAATTTAAAATTATTTTTTACTTTCTAGTGATTTTGAAGTAGGTTTTTTTTTTTGTTAAAAAGTTTTTTTTAAGACTTATATTGCGTTCTCTTTTAAGACTCATATTTAGTACTCTTTTAATGCTCATATTTAATACTCTTTTAAGACTCTTATAAGAAGTCTTTTTGCTACGAACATTCATTGTAGTTCAATTTTAGTGCATGTTATCGCCACAAACAAACAATTCTCCGAAAAGCGACTCCAGGATAGCATGTGCGCATAACGGATAGTTACAAAGTTATATACAATTAAAAAAAGAATATGCTCGATTAAGTTCTTATTTATTTATTAAATATGGTGCTTTTGCAATAATCCGATTCTATTTACTCATGAAACACTCGTATCTAAGACTCTTTTATGAGTCTTATTTAATGAGTCATCATAAAACACGCATAAAAGACACTCTTTTTCGAGTCATTTTTTGGAGAGTCTCATGAAATGTTTGTAGGGATCTCTAAAATACTGATAAGTATTTTTCTCGCACAAAACAAATCTCATTTATAGAGAAAAATTTATTAAAAATGAAAAATTTTTACTATGTTTTGATAAAAAATTCACTATGCAAAGTATTTTTTTCAATAAAAACAAATCTTTTCTCGAAAATTAAAAAATCTTCTTCTTTAAAAATGATATCTTTTACAAAATTTCTGTTTTTCGTGGAAGTTTTAAATCATTTTTAGGCAATTTTTAAGATCACATTTGGAGAAAAGCATTCTCTGGAACAAAGTCTATAGCATTTTTCTCTTAATATGATGCTTTTGTTATTATATTCCGAGAAACTTTTTTCTCAGTGTACTATTTATACATTCATTTTTTAAATTGTATTAACGGGGGACATGACATTGGTCGTTTATTGAAATCGACTTATTTTATAATTTTGTATTTTAGTAAATATACTTAAGATTCTAAGAAAAAAAATTTCATGGAAAAATTTCTGCGGGTTCAAGAGTTACGGATTAGTGAGAGCTCATTTTGATTTTTCATTTTGCATCTTTGCATTTTTCTTTGTTTACTAACTTTGAACGCGTTTATCTCGAAACCATGTTTTTCGTACTGGTTGCAGCACTGGCGGGTTCATTTTTTGACGAAATTGTTTTTTTTTTTTTGTATTTTTTAAACTTGATTCGCTATCGTATGACACGAGCTTTTCTTTAAATTTTGTTAGATTTTTTATGAATTTTTAAAGTCAACATTTTTTTCGAAAAAACACACTTTCAAATTTGGAACATCACCAAAAATTTAAAAAAAACTTAAAATAAGCTCCTGTCATACGATAACCAATTTTGTTACGATCTAAAAAAAGTCATTTTTTTCCAGATCAGACAATTTTTTCCGACTCCCAACGCTGTAACAACGAGGCCCCGTTTTTTTTCTCTGCCGCCAGTTTACAGCACTATAAAGCCATGTTGGAGTGAAAAATTATTTTTTTTTTAATTATTTGTTCTTGTTATTTGTTCAATTCTCTACAATAATGAAAAAAATTTTGGAAAAATGTTTGTTTTTGACTGAGTTATGAATTTTTAAAAAAAGGTCTGTTTTCTCTGCCGCGAATGTTATTTCCCACCTTAAGTTTAACCAGAAACTTTGCGTATAAAAAATACTATTCTTTACACACCCATCACAATAACAAATTTCCTTTTTTTTGCAACATTTATAAAAACGCGAAATAAAAAACTTTTTGGCTTCTGCTGGCCAGAAAATCGAAAATCCAACTAAGTTAAACATAATATATCTTTCTAAATTTATTTTTATCATGTTGGTACAACTTCATTTCATAGTACACACCTATTTAATTTTAAAACAGACGTTGGAAAATAAAAAAAAAATTATTTTGTGATGTGTCCAATATAATGGACAAATCTATTGAAAGGGTTAATTAACTTTTTTAAGCTTAGATTAAAAATTGTTTTTCATATTCTTGAATAATTTACTAAATTATTATTAGTCTTTAAATAGTAAATGCTTTATAAAAGCTATAAGCTACAAGCAGCTTTTTAAAAAGCTTTAAAATTATTTTTTTGTAGAAAATATTTTTTTATATATTTTTTTTTAGTTCACTACTTGAGCCTTTATTCAGAGCTCCGTTTTTGCATCAAAAGCTGTTTTTAAAGGTACATAAGCTTTTTTTAGACTTGTATTTTACATTCTTATATTTTACACACTTTAGTTAAAAATGAGACAATTTAACTATTTCGATCTAAAGAAAAGCTTTAAATTTTAAGCTGCTTTTAAAGAGCTTTCAGAGCTTTAGACTTTTTCGACATTTTGCTTTTTAGTAAGTTCACACATTTTTAAATTTTTCTTCTTCAAATTTTTCAACAAGTTCTGCTTTTAACACAAAAGCTTTCTGTTGAGACAAATGTTCCGTTGTTTGTCTTGCATTTTTAATTCTCATATTATAAGTTTGTGCATATTATATCTTATTTTATTAAATATATGGCTTGTTAAGGAGGTCTTCTCATTGACTTTTTTTACATTTATTTATAGCTTGGGTAGTTGTGAATATGCCCCTAAAAGGATTTTTAGAAATTCGAAATACTTTAGAAGATACAGCCTTTTTTGTGAAGCAAGGTCTTCGTCAAAATGAGCTATTTTCAAACTTTAAACGCGTTTATCTCGAAACCACGTTTTTCGAACTGGCGGCCATGATATCTCCAGTTCAACTGAACCGATTTTCATGAAACAAAGTGGAATCGACGCAGAATTGTCACCATTCTCGGGTGAACCTCGACCATAATTTTAAAAATTTTTTACTATTTTTTTTACACTAAACTACAAAAAAAAAGCGCGAAATTGAATTTTTTTTTTGAATGCCCGCCATTTTGTCAAAAAAATCACAAAATAAAGCTTGAGGTTCACCCGAGAATTACATCTATACTGATTATAACCCCTTTTTTTTCATTTCAGACGCTCCGGAGACTCGGAATCGTGGCCGCCGTGACGACACCTTTTTTTCACCACCAACTTTGAAGTCTCATTACTTTTTGAACAGCCCACGTATCGAGGCAAAAAAAATTTTTTGATTTACTTTGAAACTTTTGTAATACAATAAATAAAAAAGTTTTCAATTATTCTTTGCGTTTTCAAATAAGAATTTTTTAAAAAGGGTCCAAAAAACGGGTTTTGAATGAGAAGACCGCCTTAAGCTTAAAAACTTTACAAAGCTTTTTAAAAAATGTTTCATATACAACTTTTTTGTTTTTTGCAGCCTTTTTTAAATATAACTTTTCCTACTATTACAGCTAATTTTGTATCTGAACAGCTTTTTTTTAAATATAAATTATTTTTGTAGGCTTGAGAGCTTCAACTTTTTATCATTTTAATACATTAATTTATTCAAATTCATAAGTTTAACAAAAGCTTTAAGCTCTAGGCAGCATTTTGGAAATGAATTGAAGTTAATCTTGTTTTTGACATGTTTTTCTATTTTTAATTAATTCACTATTTTTTCGATTTTTCAGATTTTGATTTTTACCTCAAAAGCTTTTCTTTAAGGCAAGCTTTTGTTAGGCTTGATGTTGTGTTTTCAAATTTTAACATTTGAAATGCTTCTTAATCATGTTTCAGCGTATTTATTTAAAGAGCAGCTTTAAGCTTTGTTGAGCTTTTGTAAAAGCTTTCATAATCAGCTTAATTTTGTACTCTTTTTACTCTTTTAAATAGTTTACAAATATTTCATTTATTTCCAACAGCTCTTTTTTAAAGGCAAATTAACTTTTATACTTGTTAGCTATTAAGAAAGCTCTTGTTGAAAAGTTAAACTTTTATCATGCTGCCCAAGCATTTAATACCAAAGTTAAGTTAGTTTTTACCAAAAAAGTTTTCTGATTTGATACTTTTTATTATTAAAACAAGCAAACGAAAAGTTGTTTGCTTTTTGTGGTTTGCTTGCTTTTTTTTTGTTTTGTTTGGTTTTCAAGAAAAAAATATTTTCCTCACTTGCTGCATGCCTGCGGCTTATTGGTAGCTTTTGCTTGCTTGGTTTCTGGCTAGCTTTGGCCTTTGAGCTTTCATTTTCCAAATGAACACTTAAAAAAATTTCGTTATGATATTTTATGCTTTGTTTTTGGTTGGGCTTTGCTCTCTATATATATATATATATATATATATATATATATATTGCTATATGTGTTGTTGTTGTAATTGTTGTTTGTTTTTTTGCTATTGAAGTGTTTGTGTGCACGTTCTTATTTGTTATGCCTTTAATTTTAACAAAGGGAGAAAAGCAAACAATATTTTTTGTACGTAATAAATTTGTGTCGCCTGCAGCAATACAAACAGCAGCAGCAGCAGCTGACTTGCTGCAATAATTTTAAACTCATAAATATGTTCAAAGTTTAGATGTGTTGTTGTTCTTGCTTATTGCCGCTTAACTGCAGCGTTGGCAGTTGTTAAAAATTACTAATATTTTTCTTCAATAATTAACTGAAAAACGATTGATAGTTGAATGAAAGTGGCTCGATTGGCAAATTTTTTCTTGTTAAACTTCATTGAATAGAATTAAATTAAATTTCTATTGAAATTTTTTTATGGCCATAACATAAAGTGGTTGATGGGTTGTGTTAAAAGTTCTATGAAAACAATTATTTGTTTTCTTGCTTAAATAAATATTTATTAATCTCATTTGAGCGCAAATTATATGTCAACAATTTTAATTAAGCTCACTTGATAGCTTTAAACTTTCGCACGAATTCTGTAGCGTGTTCATTATGAATGTTTATAACGTCATTTACATAATTGTTATGGCTGTGGATATTGCTGTTGTTATTGTTGTTGTAGTTGAGATTGTAGTGCTTTTCAGGTGCTGAATTAACGTGTTTCTTTAACACATTTCAATTAAAACAATCGTTTCATTAAGTTTGCGTGCAAACTGTATGCAATAATCTGCAAGCAGCAACAACAAGTACAACATAAAATCAAGTGTCGAGTTGTCTAAATCTGCATGACATAAGGTGAAAGCTTTCAGAGTTTGAAATAAAAATAAAAAAATCAGAGAGTACATTTCAAAATAATGAACTATAAAATAATTACTTTGACATTTTTTAAAAAAAAAATTTACATTTTGTTGGCGTATCTATAAAGCTTTTCTTGCTAGCTATTATATTTTTCTCACTTAAGATGATTTTCTATGGTTTTATAAATAAAAAAATAACATGAAAAAAACAACTAAAAACTACTTTCCAATGACAAGAAATTCTTGTAATATTTTCTATACATTTTTTTTTTTTCAATTTTTTGCTGCAGTCAAGCTTAAATAAGCACAAAATGCAGTGCCAAGAATAGCAGCAGCCAGCAAAGTGTTTGTAGAAATTTTTGCACAATTTATACATCAAGATTTCCCCAGCGTATAGACTATACAGTTACACACACACACACACACACACACACGCATATACAAATACACACTTTCTGACAAAGATACATTTGTATGTTTGTGCGTGTTATCAAGCTACCAAGAATTTGCATAATAAATATTGCTTTTGAATTATTCTTAAATAAACTTGAAGAAATTTCAATACCATGTAATGGAACAGCAAGAACAACACGAACAACAACAACAATAACAATGACGATATAACGTTGATTGAAAAAGAGTTTAAAAGACCAGCTAACAGAGCATCTCGAAGCTGTAAAGCTTTGAGCATTTCACTCTAAATATTGTCCAAAAGTTTAAAAGTAATCATAAATTCAATAAAATTAAATGACGAAAATCTCAATGAAATTTTCACTCAAGTAATACAAGCTACACACAACTATTATATGTTTAATTTTTTCTCCTTAATGTTACACTCTAATAAATATTTCTGCAAATACATCGAAAATATTTCATTAAACCAATAAATATTGTCTGTGATCATGAAAGTAAACCTTAAGACTTGCATTTTATGTAAACATACCTTTCTTCTTACTTTTGTTGCTTTGACAATATTACCAGTTTTATGTTGTCTTTAACGTTACATTGTTCCCTACTCATGTAAAGTGAGTTCCTATTAAATTGTGTTGTATTTCTTTATGAAAATAAGAAACAGGAATTGACCATTTCAGCCCTTGAAAGGACTTTGACAGATTTTCCAATGATCAACTGAGTTGTGTGTGTTATTTAATGTTTGTAGACAATTGATCAAAAACTGGACCTACATGTTTTATGCCGACTCTGAACGGCTTAATTTCATGTTCTCTAGAAGCTTTACATGACATTATTTACTCTCTGAGGTTTGCCGTGGTTTGCAGAGAGGTGACGGCCGGACAGAAAAATGTTATTCTTTTCGCAAGCCACCTACTTAGCATGCTTGACCAAAGCCGTCACAAAAAATAGTCTAGCAGCCACTATTCACAAAAACGCCTCTCAATAGGTCAATGGTATCGCGTGACTTGTGGCACCGTCTTATTGAAACCACATGTCAAACAAGTCTAATTCTTTCATTTTGGGCAAAAAAAGTCGGTAATCCTCGCACGGTTCCTTGCTCCAATGACTTTTACGTGACTGACTTTTTGCATTTTTTATAAAAGAACGATGGTTTTCGGCTTCAGTTCGCTTGAAAATCATGTTGTTTTGTTGATCTAAAAAACTTTGACACGGAATGATGCGACATATTTCAGACCTTCCTTCCGAGTCTTCCATCCTTCCGAGTATTTCAGACTCGTAGTCACTCGAAATTTTGAGTATCGTACTTTGAAATTGTTCGAGGATACCGATGGAATAATCGACTGTCCAACATTCAGCCGTACGCGTGTTATTAAAACACCATCAGAGGTGAAGTTTTGAATCAAGCGAAAAACTCTTCGAAAGCAGAAAATCTTGTCGCGGGAGATGAATATCTCAACGCAATGGATCATTCTTAAGCATTCTTATATATGTTTGACTTAGAGATCAGAGCAAACGAAAGACACACCGAACACTTTTTTACGTAAACATTTAAGGAGCAAGGCAAGTGATAATCAAAAGCGTTACTTCTCAAGGAGGCGCATATTATCTACAGAGGAAATCTTCACTAAACAGATTGTTCGAGTGCATGCTTTGTCAACACAACATGTACACTCAGAAAAATATCAACTGTAATATTAACAGTCGGCCGCTGTTATTTCAAAACACTGTTCGATTGAATGATTTGCGTTTAAGTAAACAACTTTCTTTGTTGAATGAACGTTTCAAAGTATTTTTGTGCTGTTAAAATCATCTGTTGAAATATTTTTGTGCTTATATTGAATTGTCAATTTTGTCTAAGCAATATTTTTTATATGTGTTTTGCTATATTTATATTATCGTTGACAGTAGCTCAGTGGATGTGCACTAGACTGTCATGCGGGAGACGTGGGTTCGAACCCTGGCTGTGTAAGTATCAAAAATTGTAATTTAATAATTGAAATAATAATAATTCTGTTTCATTAATTGTTTGCTCAAAAATAACCTTCAAAATAAAATGCTTACAATCTTGCAAAAAAAAAAAAAAAATTTGCAAATTTGATTTTTTATTTAAAAAAAAAATATTTTATATACAAAAAAAATTTTTATTGGCCTTGCCGGATTTGAACCGTGAACTCTCGAGTACTAGACGCACACGTTAGCACACTCGGCCATACATGAACTTTCAAAACAGTGATCAAATTCCAATAAATAAGTTTTTATAACGGGTTTCGTGTTCCATAGACCAACAGTCAACCGACTGTTGATTTGAAAGTTTTATTTGTTGGATGGTATTTAACAGCGAAATCTGTTATTTCAACCCATGATTTGTTTGACAAAACAGCATTTTTTCCCTGAGTGTAGTAGAACTCGTTCAGAGAGGTCACCACACGGCTTCTGTGATATTTTGGTAGGGAGTTGGCAAAAGTGTATGAATTCGATGTTTGGAAATAATTGGTTGATACTGATACGACCCATAAGACTAAACAGACACAGAAAAAATGTACGGGACTGCATTTCCACGGATCAGTGGCCGGCGGGGGCCCAGACCTGAATCCATTGGATTAGAAATTGTGGTCCCTGTAAATGGGTAGGGCTTCCTCTACTCGACACCCTAATATCGAGTCTCTACAGCGGGATCGTGTTCGAGCAGTGGACAAATTTTGCAAACATATCGTGCGTGCAGCGATCGATAACTGACCATATTGAATTAAAAGAAAATTTTGATAATTTTGAATTATAGTTTAATTTATTGCTGTCTTGGACCAACTTTAGTTGAATCAAGAGGCTTAAGAGGGGACATGACATTGGCCGTTTTTTTAAATCGTATTTTAGTAAATATTCTAAAGATTCTAAAAAAAAAAATTTCATGGGAAAAATTCCTACGGGTTGAAAAGTTACAGCCGGATTAGTGAGAGCGCATTTTTAATTTTCGCGCTACCTACGTACGGCAGCTGTACCTCGTACTGGTTGCGGCACTAGCGGGTCAGTGTTGCCACTTAGGGAAATTTTATCCAAGTTGTTATTTACTTTTTTGGAAAGACAGGCTGATCAATAATATTTAAAAATTGAGTTTATTTTAAATTTTTTTATTTGTTTTACTTTCCAAGCAACCAATAATAATAGAAAATCGAAACATACCAACTAAACAACCAAAATCTATTTTTTAAAAACAAAACAACCAGTTTTGGTCTAATTTGACCAAAACGGCAACACTGCAGCGGGTTAATTTTTTGACGAAATTTTTTTTAATTTTATTATTTTCTTAAACTTGATTCGCTATCGTATGACGCGAGCTTTTCTTTTTAAATTTTTTTCGATTTTTTATGAATTTTTGAAGTCAATGTTCCCTGCAAACATTTTTAATCGTCTGAGAATCTCCAGCGAATCGCTTGGAAGATGAAACGAACGCCGGCGAGCTCTTCTGAGAGTCTTCCGGGAATCGCTGAATGTAAGCAGCTGAGGCCATAAAAGCGATTCGCCGGGAAGATTCGCCGGCGAATCGCCAAGAGGAGTCTTAAGCGATTCGCCTGGAAGATTCGCCTGGAAGATTCGCCAACGAATCGCCGAGAAGAGTCTTAGGCCAGGAAGAGTCGTGAACGATTCGCTGAGAGGAGTCTTAAGCGATTCGCCAGGAAGATTCGCCAACGAATCGCCGAGAAGAGTCTTAGGCGATTCGCCAGGAAGAGTCGCGAACGATTCGCTGAAAGGAGTCTTAAGCGATTCGCCAAAGAATGGCAGAAGGGGTTTTTGTTTGTCGCAGAGCATCGTTGTTGAATGTTACAAGTTGTTGCATGTTTGAACTAGCGGGCTCTTCAGACGTTGTTTTATCCCAGTTTCATGAAATTTTTTAAAAGTTAAATGTTCTGATTAATTTAAACGATTTTTCAGAGCCTGCTTCATATGACAATGATAGATTTTGAAAAGCTTTTTTAAAAGCAATCTTCCAACGATCGCCGGAATGAGCGAAGGAAGATTTTAGAATTTTTTTGAATCGCGCATTCATCCCTTGGGCGATAAAAAAGCGATCAATCTTCCAACGATCACCGGAATGAGCGAAGGAAGATTTTGAACATTTTTTGTCAATCGCGCATTCATTGCTTGGGCGATCGAAAAGCGATCCATCTTCCAACGATCGCCGGAATGAGCGAAGGAAGATTTTTAAATTTTTTGAGAATCGCGTATTCATCGCTTCGGCGATCGAAAAGCGATCAATCTTCCAAAGAACCCTTAGGCGAATCGCTAGCGCGTCGCCAAATCTTCTAATCTTCCAATCGTCTTCCAAATGTTTGCAGGGTTTTTTTCGAAAAAACACACTTTCAAATTTGGAACATCGCCATAAATTGAAAAAAAAAATTAAAAAAAAAGCTCCTGTCATACGATAACCAATTTTGTTAAGATTTAAAAAAGTAATTTTCTTTCCGGATCGGACAATTTTTGCGACTCTAAGCGCTGCAACCGCGAGGCCCCGTTTTTTTTTCTCTGCCGCCAGTTTGAAGCTCTATAAAACCATGTTGGAGTGAAAAATATATTTTTTGATTTTTTTTTTGTAATTGTTTCAATTCTTTCTCTATAATAATAAAAAAAAAAAATTTTGGAAAAAAATGTTTGTTTTTGAATGAGTTATGAATTTTTAAAAAAGTCTATTTCCTCTGCCGCAAATGTAATGTACCCCCTTAATAAGGTAGTATTCTTCTCTAGGTGTACAAAATTTTTGATTTTTTTTTTTAAATTCGATAAAAAAAACTAAGACTATTGTGATCAGTCATTTTTTTATAAGATATTTCTTGATATCTAACAATACTCAAAAAATGCATTTTATTATTTACAATTTTTAAAATTTTGACAACTTTGAAAAACCAAAAATAAATCAATTTTTCAAAAAATTTTGTAAAAATGTTATTTGTAATTTCCTCCATTGCGAAAGTCTTACTTATTAAGAATCCTTTGTCTTTTCTTTTTCTGAACAGTTGTCAAAACTTCTTTTATAATTAAAATATCAACAAAGATTTTATAAAATAATGGCCCGTAAAATAGTACTTGTTTGTTTTTTAACGAATTTAAAAAAAAAAAAACACAATTTGTACACCTAGACTAGAATACTGTCTTAAATACAACAAGTTAAGAAAAGTCTAGGCCGACTATGAAATACCCTAACCTAACTACTTTTCCAAAAAAAAATAAAATAATATTATTGAAAACGGGTGTGTCCGTGGGTATCTGTGTATCCTATATTTTATATGCATTTAAATGTTGATGAAAAAATTTACAAATGCCAAGTTTTATTCAAGAAGCTCACAGTTACTGTCTTTATTATGCTTTCGCTATGGGAGGTGGGCGTGTTCATGGATGGATTACTTTCAATTTTTTAACACACTTAAGTTTTGGTATAAAATACATGCATACCAAATTTGATCTCTCTATGACATACATAATCTAATTTATTGAGTTTTCAACTTTTTGGGTTGCATGGGAGATAGGCGTGTCCGTGAGCGGATGACGTTCATTTTTTTCCAAAAATTGTTTCTTTGTTTTGTCCATCTTTGTTTTGTCATAAAAAAATATACGTGACAAATTTTATCTCTGTAGGTTAAACACAGGCTCATTTATTGTGTTTTCAATTTTTGGGTTGTATGGGAGGTGGGCGTATCCATGAGCGAATGATAGCCATTTTACGAAGACATCTTTGTGTTGATACAAAACACATACATACCAAATTTAATTGTTATAGGCTAATTATGAGCTTATTTATGCAGTTTTCAATTTTTGCGTTGTATGAGAGGTATGAGAGAGGTCCGCCCACGGACACGCCTTGTTACACGCTCTTGTTAAAGAGCAGATTCTTGGGTTCATGCGACCAATGTAACGAGTTTCATTCAATTATCTCAACCCATTCTTATTATCCTGTGTTAACGGACAACACACAGACGGACGGACATGAATAGCTCGACTCACGAGGTGACGCTAGTATAATATATATACTTTTTCATGCCGGACTCGCTTCGTTCTATGCGTTACAAACGTTTGCACAAAGTTAATATACCCTGACCTTTGAGGTTTAGGGTATAAAAACTAAGATCAGCCATTTTTTTGTAAGATATTTCTTGATATCTAACAAAACACAAAAAAGCATTTTATTTTTTAAAATTTGTAAAATGTTGAAAACTTTACAAAACATAAAAAAAATCACTATTTCAAACAGCCGCTATTTTGTAAAAAATGTTATTTTTAATTTCCATAGTTGAGACCATTGCGAAAGTCTTATTAAGAATCCTTTTTCTTGTCTTTTTCTGTGCACCAGAAGGGCTGGAATGATGTACAGAAAGGCGCACCCGCACAGTTATTAAAACTTTTTTGTTTTCAATTTTTTTTTTTATTATAAAAATATCAGCAAATATTTAAAAAAAAAAATGGTTCGTTTTTAAAATATTATTAGTTTGTTTTTTTCTGAATTTTACAAAACAGTCCAAATTTCTACATCTAGACTAGTATACTGCGTTATATACAAAAATAGATATGGGCATCTCCCAGTGGCACGAACACGACATTCGCACGGTTTTAATTACTCGAAAAACAAGAAAGAAACAAAATGAGCCGATATGTATTTAAGTGTTCTAACGCGACGAAAGAGTGCTACATTTTATAAAAATATTGGCGAGATTTAGTACAAATTAGTACAAAGTAATAAGCAATCATTCAATGGAACGGACGCGACAAAAAACAGAAGTTTTTTAAGCTCGTATAGAAATATGCAAAATTTAGCTAATTTTGAGAACTTTTTTTTATATATAATATACATGTTAATGGAGGTCAAAGTATAACTATTCTTCGTAGACTTATGAAATAAAATAAATATCTCTTATCTTTTTTTAAATAGATATAGCACGAATACGGACGCGACATCATGGACGCGACAAATTTTTCCACAGTAGTAAAATACAGTAAAGATAATCGTTATAAATTTTAATAAAAATACATCATAATAAGTTCAATTCAAGTTAAATAGCAGTAATACTAATCAAAATAAAAAAAAAATAAAGTTAAAAGCTGTTAGAGTGCTTTATTTTAATGTTTTTCTTCACTTTTGGTGGACCTTTTTTGGGAGTGCCCATATGTAAAAAATATTTGAAAGCGTTTGCCTTCAAAGTTTGTCAGCTAAATTTAAAATTATTTTATTGCAATTTTACTATTTATAACTGTATTGTCGAAATGCAAATTAAACTAAATTGCAACTTTAAAGTTCACAGAGGAATTAATATATGAAATAAATATCAAAGTTTGCAACATTTTAGATAATTTACAAACCATTTGCTGCTAAAGCTATTAAATATAAGTAGAACAACGCACAGCAAAAAACTCACTCAAATATGAAAATTAAAAATGATTAACTATTCACAAAAAACTGCTCATTAAAACAAAAAACTAATTTTCATTTCAACTAAAAAAAAAATAAAAAAAAAAACTATATGCATGTTTGCGGCTTCAGTATAAAAATTTAAATGATATATATTTAATGTGCTGTTCACAATGCAAATTTTGACAGAATTTTATTGCTGTAAATTTTAATGATAAATTTAATTAAAAATGATGTAATTAAAGCGACTAAGACAATAATTAATTGTGTTTTTTTTTATTGTTAAATTGCCATTATTTGATAATATTTTATATCCTGCATATTTGTGAAATTACAACAGCTCTTAAGCGGAAATCCTGAATGGTAGGCACATGAAGAGGCTGGTGGTTGCTGCAGCCAATGGCAATTGTTCCACTGGGAATAGCTGCTGCTGCTGCTGCTGCCTACAACTTAATTTGCGAGCATTTGTTGAGAATATCAGAAAAAGAATTCCAATTTGTGTTCAACACTGAAGTGAATGCAGTAAAAAAGTTTATCTATTCAGTAGAGAAAAGTTTGTATTTTTATTTTTTCCCTCAAAATAATCAGGCAGGTAAATAGAAAGCAGAGCAAAAAAAAAAACTAAAGGCCAAATCATTGCAATTGCCTCGACTTGAGTGGTTGAAGCAACTTAATGTTTGATTTTAATGGTTTGAGGGTGAAAAAGTCAGAATAGCTGGGTAAACAGCGCTCAACATCGATAAGCAACAAAGGACAGACAATCAAACCTACATAATGAGCGTTGGGAAATGCAAGCGCTGTGCCACTCTTTGACGTGCAAAGAGAGATAACGAGAAGAGTTGCAAAAAAAAAAATTAAAGCAAAACTGGCTATTTTATCTTTTTGAAACGTATTGATAGAAATAAACTTCAATTATTTTATATATATTTTTGATTTTTTTTTTTGCACAAGAAAGGCGGCAAAACAATCGCAGTACTAAGTTATACGCATAATTGAGAAAAAAAAGCAAAAAAATTACAGTTCTTATTTATAAACGCATAAGAGAAAAAAAATATATATATTGCGGTAATAAAATCAGCAACTCTCAACAAAAGCAAAAAAAAAAAAGAACATCTGCAACTCTCAACAAAAGCAAAAAAAAAAAAGAACATAAAGCATAAAAAAATGAATGCTACTGCTTGGATTAATGTAGAAACAACGCCACGCTTTTACACGCTTTCCAACACTCATCACCTACAAGCACCCACCCACTTACATTTCTACACAGTGCTTAAGGCCAAAACAATCTCTACGATCTCTACATAAAAATTCCCTTAAAAATGTTTATGGCATTTTTCTTAATAGAGTTGTGCACCTCGAGGGCATAACAGAAAGCACTTGTTTTTCTATTCTTTTCTACTGTTACTTTTCTTATTATTTTCTTTTTTTTCAGGCTTATTTTTTTATTTTTTTTTTTTATTTTTTTTTTTGTGTAAGGATTTTCTCTTAAATTACGTCTGAACGTCCTTGTTTGTTCGTTTGTAACTGCAGTAAATCGGCCTTAATTTCGATACTCTCAACAACTACTGCTGATTGCCTTCAAGTAGCTATATTTTAGTTTTTCTTGTGCTGAAATTAAATGTAATTTTTTTTTTTAAATTTTTTTAGAGTAATTTTTGCAAAAACGTTTAAATATAACAAAATTTACTGTTGTAACGTATGTGACAAATAAAAATTATGTAATTTTCTTTTTGAAAAACTCAAAAATAAATCAACAAATATAAGAAAAAAGTTTATTTAACAGCTACCTGTAAGTTATTTTAATATTTTCAACTGTATGTAACGGATGTTACAAAAACAATATGACTGCAATAAAATAATTCAATCTTTTGAATTTTGTTAAACAGCTTTAAAATAAAAATTTATAGTTAATATAAGTTTCTTAAAAGATATGTAACGGATGTGACACAAAAGCAAGTTTGCTATTTAGCTAGAAATGGAGCAATAAGGATTTTATTAAAAAGCTTCAATTCAAAGCTTGTAACGGATGTGACATAATATCGACAGCTTAACTTTAGAATATTTGTACAAATATTTAAAATAGTAAAAACATATTAACATAAATAAATTGAATAGAAACATGTGTACGGAAATAGCCAAAGACAAATATGCCTAAAAAAGACTTGAAATTTGAGCACTCAGCCACTTTTACGTGCTTACAATTCTCAACTGGTTCTTGTTGGCGTATATATATATAAAATAACTGATTAAAGCCAGGCGGACTAACCGTCTGCTTTTAGGTGAGTTCTGGTGTTCAGTGCTCAGCTAATATTTGCACAGAGTAATATAGTGCTGAGTAGGTCTACATCTGATAGTTGCACAGAGATGAATCAGTGCTGAGCTGGTTCAGCTGATAGTCGCATGAGTATTCTAGTGCTGAGCCGGTTTGGGGGCGTCCATAAATTACGTAAGATGTTTAAGGGGGGGAGGGGGTCGAGTCAAATCTCATCTTATCTTACGTTGGATAGAGGGGGGGTCTCGGCAAATATCACGCAATTTTTTTTCTGGTTGAAACAAAAAAAATTATACTATTTTGGTCTTCATCTATTATGATCTTCATTGCCCAAGTGTACGTGATGATTTAGAGAAAATAGGCTACAGTACATGCGGTATTTACTTTGCATATATCACAAGAGCTGCAGAGCACAGGCGAGCAGCTCACATTGCACCAGCTAAGCAAGCGCGAATGTTCTGCAAAGTGCGATCCTCACGGATTGTCACAAGACGAGCTAATGAGTTACTGTGCGCAAGCGCCAACGGCTTAGAGTGGCTAGATCTGAAAATCATATGGACATGTTGGTCCCAATAGTCTCTCTTGAGACCGCGCATAATTCGCCATGGACTGAATTGGAGTAGATCTATTTTTTTTTTATCACAGTAGTTAGGATTTAAGTATTCTATTGTTAAATTTTTATTACACTTATAACTCTCAGCAATATCGATTACTAGTCTTAACTAGTCGTAAATAAAAGTACGAAGCAAATTTTTTTTTTTCTTTTTACAATAACAATCCAACGCGTTTACGTAAGAAACCCACATTTTAAAAAATCTCACGTGAGATTGGGGTATGGGGGAGGGGGTTGAATAAAATCTCACGACATCTCACCAGGGGGGGGAGGGAGGTACAGAAAATTTTAAAAAACACCTCACGTAATTTATGGACGCCCCCTTTGCTGTGAGTCGCTACTTTTCTGCCTTTACCTGGTGTAACATCTTCTACGAATTACTTCACGTGAAGTGTTCGTTTTTGCTTATGCTGCCCTCTGCTCCGAATGGTCAAAATCTATTTACTTGGTATTTCGTTTCTCGAACGAACAGTCTCCCTCTAGGTATTTCTGTTCATTGAGTACCACTTACACTATACTGGTTACAAGTCAATTACCAGAGTAACTACTAGTTTGATTACCAGGCAAACAAGAAAAATTGGTGGTGAATGATCCGGACCTTCCGGTCCTGAACTCATTACGTCGTATACAAGGACGGAGGAATACAGAGACAGAGCTTGAACTTGGATTAAAGATGAACGAAAAACTTTTTTAAATAATCTGCATAGAAATTGTAAATCTTCTATGGGTTAGAAGAAGAAACATTTGCTTTAGACATGGTTGTTGGATATCCAGCTGATATTCGCTCGGCATTTACAAAGTCGACAAATTAATTCGAGTCCTTAACAATTCTTTCTCCAATCAAGTTGGTGTAAAATAGATGTTGTAAGCTTCCACAGGCTTGATTGTTATCTGTTTAGAAAGCTCTTTTTACCTCGCTCTAACTTTATCACTTATAATTTCGGTGTTTTTGACGATTCAGATAATTTTTTTTTTCTTTGAAGTACAAAAGAATCAAGTATGGAGAATATACTCTGATAGAAAACGACTTATTAAGAGATTGTCTTGAAGTTATACGGGGAGATTCAGATTCAGATAATTTTTTTTTTCTTTGAAGTAGAAAAGAATCAAGTATGGAGAATATACTCTGATAGAAAACGACTTATTAAGAGATTGTCTTGAAGTTATACGGGGAGAACTAATTAAATGGATGACAATATCAGTTTAAAGTATAATTGTACTTTCATGTCAAGATTTGTCAATTTAGCTTTTTATATATTCACAAGGAAAGAAATTCTGAAAAAGATAAATTAATTTTTGGAAAGTATTTTAATTTTTTCAAAATTTGTAAAAGATGTGACATGGAAACAATATCAATAATTATAATTATTATTAGATAATTATCTAAAAACGAAATCAAAACTTGCTTAAAAAGCTTTCCTGAAATTGATTCAGTTTTTAAAAGTTAAACTCAGTAAAAAAACACCTATCTTTCTCCGATAAAAAATTTCTCTATTTTCGATAATAGCAATTTTCTCTTTTTCAAATCAAATTTTCTTCAATTATCAAGAAATTTTCACATTTCGAAGAACTATTTCTACGCTTCTGGGAAATGGATATATTTCAATGTCTGTATATTTCAAGTATTTTTCTCGCACAAAAAAAATCTCATTTATAGAGAAAAATTTATTGAAATAGAAAAATTTGTTCCTATATTTTGATAAAAAATTCCATCTGAGAAGCATTTTCTTTAAAAAAAACAAAGCTTTTCTCAAAAATAAAAAGTCTTTTGCACGATAAATTTTTATATATTTTTCTTTTTTATAGACGCTTTTTATCTTTTTTAAAAGAATTTTTAGAATCACATTTAGAGAAAAGCATTTTTTGGAGCAAAGTCTTTACCATTTTGCTCTAGTGAATATAGCGTTTGTGACGTAAGAACAATACCGTTTTTATCTACAAATTCAAAAAAAAAAAAAAAAAAAAAACAAATTGGCCATTTCAGCCCTTGAAAGGACTTTGACCGAGCTTCTTATGATCAAATTGTGTTGTGTGTGTTATTAAATGTTTGCACACAATTGACCGAGAACTGGACCTACATGTTTTCAGCCGACTCCGAACGGCAAAAGTTCATGTTCTCATGTTCTCTGAGGTTTGCCATTGTCTGCAGAGAGGTGGTGACCGATCAGAAAAATTTTTTATTGAAATAACTTTTCGCCGCGGCTGGGGATCGAACCTGGGCTCCGAGCATGCTAAGCCACACACTTAACCTGCATGCCACGATCACCACATATCTACAAATTCACTCAGAAAAATTTTGTCTAAGAAACTTCTGAAATGCAATTTAGTTAATTTAAAAAAATTTGTAACGTATGCGACAAAAAATCGTTTTTTAGCTCTAAAAATGCATTTAAAAAGGTTTTATAAGGCAGTTTCTTGAAAAATAGTTTAGATTTTTTAAAAATATGCAACGGATAAGATACGCAAAAAATATCAACACTTATCGATAGCTTCAACCAACAATATTATAAGTTACCAGTAAATATTTTAGTTTTTCGAGGATATGCAATGGAACTGACATATATGAAAAAATACCATTAATTATTTAAAATTTTAATAAGAAATATGTGATTAGAAAAGCTCATCCGACTCTTAGTTAGTTTTTTAAATCTATGTAACGGATGTGACCACAAAAGAATAATATCACCACTCTTCTAAAAGTTAATTTTGAATGTATTGGTTTGCACAAGCTCCAATAAATACGCTACAGTAAACAACAAAATGTGAAATTGCTGATCAAATTTCTGCTGTAACGTACGTGAAAAATTTTAATTTTATTTTTTAAACCATAGAAATCGATTAAATAAGTATATTTCTTCACTCATTTCGAATTGTAAGGTATGTGACAATGTAAAATTGTGAAAACAATACAGTTTAAAGTGGAATCATATCAAATTGAATGAATTGTTTATGAAAATTGACTTTAAGAAGTTTTAAAGTTTAAAAGTTTTAGAGTTTTTTGAAGCACTGTATAAAACTTTAACGAAAGAAAACTAAACTTTAAACTTTTAACCACAACGTATTTTTGATATTGAAATGAATAAGAATTTCTGAAGGTGACTTATGATTCCTACAGTAACGTATATGACACTTCAAAAATATATTGAGTTTCAAGTGTGCATTTAGAAGAATTAAAAATAAAATCAATTTTATATAAGCAAAAAGTTTATTACAAGCTGCTTGGAAATTATTTAAATTTGTTAAGAAAAAGTGTAACGTATGTGATGCAAAAGCAATATCACTACTTAACTAACGTTTGGTTTGTTTGCAAAGGCTTTAATGGTTCAAATAAAGTTGAAATATGTGATTTTTTTTTATTAGTTAATTTAAGTTGTAACGTAAGTGACTCTGAGAAATTATGCCAAGGCTTTCATAAATGGTTCAAATAAAATTGAAATATGTGATTTTTGATAAGTTAATTTAAGTTGTAACGTAAGTGACTCTGACAAATTTTGTTTCGATTCATGTTCTTATGTGAAACAATGAAAACTCATGTTAAATACCTCACTTTATTGTTTTAAGAATCATATATATCAACTGATTTCAAACTGTAACGTATGTGACATAGTGAAATAGTAGCAAATGCCAATAATGAAGTGATATACTTTTACACTTAGCTAATTTTACATGAAAATTGGTTATATCAAATAAATTTACATTCCGCATTTTAGCTTTAATAGCTATGTAACACAAGCAACACAAGCATTCGGAGTATTAAACAAAACTTTGATATGCTTTAGTGGAAAAATTTGTTAAATCTACATTTTTTTCTCACTGTCTTTTGAAATTAACTTTCTAAAGTTGAATAATTTTTTTATAGCAAAAGTATTTTTATAGCTTGCAGCATTTATGTTCAGGCACATGAAAGGCAACCAAGAGAAAAAAAATAAACAAAAACATTTCAAACAAAAATATCTGATGTCCGATTTAGTAATTTATTAAGCTGCAGAACATCCAATATAAAAAGATTTAACAAGAAGAACAAATTTTATAGTTAAACAGCCAACAGGAAAAAAAAGAAATCCTTTCTTCAAATTTGCATATTTCAAGCACTAAAATCTTGTTAAAATCTTGCATACAAACGTTTATAGAAAACAAGTAATGCAAACAATTTTAGGATCCAAACAATAACACGAAACAAACGAAACACAAAAAGAAGTTAGCAAACACAAAGCCAGAAAGAGACAGACAAGAGGCTAAAAAAAAAACAAAAAATGCACACACAAAATAAAAGCCCGAAGGAAAACGCACTAACAAGCAAACCATTTAGAGTGTTAATGGAATACAAAAGGAATGAATGGTTATCAAAAGGATAACGTTGGGTTTTTGTCTTTAATAAACGTGGCTGGCAACGTTGTATTTAATACAAAAAAAAATAAAAAAATGGCAGGGCAAAAAAGCAAATAAAATGCACCCAAAAGAAAAATAAACAAAAACCAACACGAGAAAAGTCATATAAAAGAAAACAATGCGAGGAGGTAATAAAGAAAAGGCAGCGAAAACAACAAAAATCAATATGCAAGAAAAATCGAGAGGAAAGAAATAACGACTGATTGCTAGGCAAAGGAAATTGCTAGGAATAAACCAACAGACACACACACAGACACACATGTGTGTGTGTGACTACAAGACTTAATTCATGTAGATGTGTTTATATGCATAATGTATGTAAATAAAAAAAATCACCACGAGCAAAGTGCTCCTACAGAGCTATATAAATAAATAGAAAAGACAAAAATCAGCAGCAAGAAGGATATGAAGATAAATGTGCACCTACACGAGCACACATTTATGTAGAAATGTTTGCATGCTAGTATAGCAGTTTCCATTTAGCTATATATATATATAAAGCTCTGTGTGTGTGTGTGTGTGTGTGTGTGTGTGTGTATGAAGCAAGCGTAAAGCTCACAGCAGCATAACAGCTTTTAATATGCACAGCGCAACGCAAATCACTCGCATATCCTTCGTCAGCCGTGACGAGCGCAATGTATGCAAGAGTATGTGAATATGTTCGTGTGTGTGTGTGTGTGTGTGTGTGTGTGTGTGTGTATGTAAAAGAAATGGCTGAAAAATATAAAGGATATGAAAAATTTCATACGCATCAACGGCAAATAAGCGCCAAGGAAGCAGTAATAAAATGTATAGAATATATAATGAAAATATATGTAGAGCTCAAACAATTAATAAGGATAACATTAGCCAGGACACCAGTGCGCGCGACAAGCATATTAAATTAATTCTGTGCGCGCTACTATTTGTGAATCTTTTCACTGTGGATTTGTAGCAGTGAAGATATGTTTCCCTTCCATATATATTATATATTTTATTTTATTTTTTTTTTTTTTTTTTTTTTTTGTAAATGGCATGGAATTGTTTTCGAAAATTGCATTAAAAGCCTCGCATGCTTAAGAATTTAAAAGCTTTACTTTGCATATTTTGCACAATTGTTGACAGTGTGTGAAGGAATTTTGAAGAAAGTAGATAAATGTATAAATTTATTGATGTATTCTTATGGAGAGTAAGATAAAAGGTCAGAATGAGATGGAATGTAAGATAGAGATGGAAGAAATAAGCAAGCAGATAATGTGATAAAGGGAGAGTTCAACGGAGTGTTTATTAATTATTTTTGTTTATATGGGAGATAGTCCTTTTTCTAAAAATTTGTTTTCCTACAATAACTGAAATATTGTAACGAACACCTGCACCAAATTTCAATGGTATTGCCTTATTTCTGGCGAAAACTGTAACTGAGACGGTCTCTTGGGATTTTGGAAAACACATGACGTCGTCGAGGCTCTAAAGAGCGCTTCTTGAACTGCTGCCTTTTCTGTACCACAGGTAGAACAACAGACCTTTTTTCTCTATACATAAATTCTTCTTATAGTTCAAGGCCACACTTTCGTTTGAAGTAAGAATAATTTCAAAATATGACATGATAATGACCTATCTAAATCGAATCTATATAAAAAATATGAACTAAACCAAAAACGTACGCGATAATTATGAATTTGTACATGATCTTCATTGATCGCATACATGAATTTTGGTCCAGTAACTAATTGCATGAGTCGCATGAACTATTCATAATATCAGTGTACAGAATACACACAAAAAACACACGAGAACAAGAAAATTCGTGTTCACAGTTCATAAAGTGTGTGAAAAAGATACATGAACCAAAAAAAAATTTCTTAAATGCCATGATACGAATATACAAGAGACACATCAATCATTCATAATTTTTATGAATAAAATGCATGTACACATACGAAAAGAGCAAGAACAGTTCATGAGTTTAGTAACAAAAATGAATGAATTTCATGTAAATATATAAGTATAACATGTACTTCTTCCTGAGTTTAGTGACTTATGATACTATTGAAGATATATTTCTTACTTGTACATTTTTTGCTTACAAAATTTAAAAATTATTGGGCTATTATTTCAGAGAGAATTTTTCGTTCAAAATAATTGCAAATTTTAATATTTATTTTAGACATTTTATTGCAGTGTTGAAATTTATTCGCAAAAACTTACGTTTAAAATATGATTATTTTCCGTTTGACTTACCTGAAAATAGAGTAAAAGAATATCATGTTAATATTATTAAATATATAAATTTTGATTATTTTAAATAGCATATAAAATGGTCCTTAATTGTCCACAATAAAATTATAATAATTTTAATTTGTTTTAAATAAATTTTCAATAAGTTTAATAAAGTTTTTTTAATTTGAAAATTTAAAACATTTTTGTTTCTAAAGCCTAGTACTCTGTACAGTTTCATGTGAAATTTCACTCAAATTTCCATACAAAAAAAAATAAGCTGTGAAATATGCGTGAAAATTTTCACAACATGTTTGTCAAAGTTGTACTCTGTTCAACTGTGAAAAATACTCGCAACATTTTTTCACGACAATTTAATTGAACTGCCTATTTATTTTGAAGTGAAAAGTGACAGTTTTCTAATAATTTTCTGTTTTTATATATTTATTTTTCTCCATTTTGAAAAGTAAAGCCTGACTTTCTCAAATTTTTCAATTTCTTCGCAACAAAATATTTGTCAGAATTTTCACGCAACAAAATTATAAATGTTGCCAGCGAAATTTCACGCAAAAGAACAGAGTATTAGGCTTAAAAAACGATTTTTCTGTAAAGGCGGTATTTTAGTAATATTTAAATTTAAATTAAATTTTGTGTGGTTTTTTAAAATTCGATTAAGAGAACTAAGAATATTTTTAACCAGGCATTTTTTGATAGAATATTTATTGATATTTTAATACAAGAAATTTAAAAAAATATTGACAAAATATAAATCTTTAAACGCGTTTCTTGAAACTACCTTTTTTAATACGTCTGAATGATTTCTCAAGTTCTACTGAACCGATTAACGATTGAAATTTGGTCCAACCTATATGGTTGGAAATATAATTTTGCAAATATTTTGTTTTTAATCATTTTTAAAAAATTCAAAACTTTGAAAAATAAAGCAAAAAAATCAAAATTTTTTTTAAACAAACGCCATTTTGTAAAAAAAAATGTTCTTAATTTTTCGTACTTTCCACTATAGCGACATTCTTATTTATTAAAAAAATTTTTTTTTTTTTCAGATCACTAGAAGGTTTAGATAGAGAAGGGAATCATGGCCAGAAAGACATATCTTTATTTTGCACCCTCCCTCCTCCTTCCCATTTTACCCATTTATAATCTTTTCAAGTGTCAAACAATTTTTTTATACCTTAAACCTGAAAGGTGAGGGTATATTAACTTTGTGCAAACGTTTGTAACGCATAGAACGAAGCGAGTCCGGTATAGAAAAGTATATATATTCTTGATCAGCGTCACCACGTGAGTCGAGCTATCTATGTCCGTCCGTCCGTCTGTCCGTCCGTCCGTCTGTGTGTTGTCCGTAAACACAGGATAACAAGAAGGAGTTGAGATAACTGAATGAAACTTGGTACACATGGTCACATGGACCCAAGGATCTGCACTATTGAATATTTTTGGAATCCGCCCACGGACACGCCTACCTCCCATACAACGCAAAAATTTAAAACGGCATAATTCAGCTCATAATAAGCCTACAACAATAAAATTTCATATGTATGTGTTTTATATCAACACAAAGATGTCTTTGAAAAATGGACGTCATCCGCTCACGGACACGCCCACCTCCCATACAATCAAAAAATTGAAAACGCAATAAATAAGCCTCTGTTTAACCTACAGAGCTAAAATTTGGCATGTATGTTTTTTATGACAAGACAAAGATGGTTTTGAAAAATGGACGTCATCCGCCAACGAACACGCCTACCTCCCATGCAACCCAAAAGTTTTAAAACTCAATAAATAATGTTATGTTTGTCATAGAGAAATTATATTTGGTATGTATGTATTTTATACCAAAACTAAGGTGTGTTCCAAAATTGGGAGTAATCCGTCCATGAACACGCCCACCTCCCATAGCGAATCCACATTAGACGATCATTTACAATAAAAATATTTTGTTTTTGAAAAGTAGGTTTAGGGTATATCATAGTCGGCCTAGACCAACTTTAGACTTTCTTTACTTGTTTATTTTTTTGTATTGTTAAAATATGAATAAATATTTCATAACAAAATGACTGGTAAAAAATTCTTAGTTTGTTTTTTATCGTATTTTAAAAAAAAACACAAAATTTTTAATCCTAGACTAGAATACCTCTTTAAAGGCGAAACCTAAAAAGACCAACCTTGAAATGGACAATCATCATGGCTGAAAGTAATATTGGGACCAACTATAAATCACTTCATTGCAATAGAAATTAATATTGAGCTTTCTATAATTTATTTCTAAAAGTCATAAGAAAATAAATGCAGAATTTCACGTCTAAAATATATCGAAATTAGGTCAATCGACCGTAGTTAAAACCAAAAACTCATATAACCGCTATAATATTTCAAAAAACTTAGCGCTAAAATCGCATTTATTATATAAATCTTTATGTGTGAAAAGTTTGCCGAGTGCGCTTGACATCCATCCGTAACATTCCATTTGATTTTCAATTGTTTATGAATTGTATGAAATATTTCAATAATTGATTACGTGATTTATGACAACAATTAAAACAAGCATCGGTTAGCGGCAGGCAAGTATTTTTTCTATACACTTAAGTGCTGAAGTATGTGGACGAAAAAGAAAAATGTTTTGTATTTTTGAATTTCAATGTGGGACAAATAAAAGCAGTTGAAATATTTTTTTTACAGGCATTTCTCAACACTTAAAATCACATATAATTACACGTATTAAAAACAATAAAAAATAATGAAAATGAAATATCCTTTTATATTATTTTTTCCCATACCATCTTCTAAGCGTTATTTTGAAATTTTGTAGCTTTGGCGCATACTTATCGATGGCAGTGTTGTCGTATGTATGCCTAAAAAGATGTCATATAGTTACAAATAATAAATTGTAATAAATTATTCCAGAGTTGAAGAAGCATTAAGCTATGTGCAGCAATTAAGGATTCCTTTGTTCGTGTGTGTGCATAAATTATAGGATAAAATTTAAGAGAAATATAAATTGATTTTAATTGCGGTAAAAAGTGGAATGGATTTGATTACTGTTTTTTCACAATTAGAATTTAGAACCATATGAAATATCAAAGATGTTGAAATTTTTTAAAGCAAGAAAGCAAAAACAATCAGAAAACACGATTGACATAATTTGTATTTGAATCATCTGCAGGGCAGTTGACATATGACGAAAGTAGAGTAACTTCGGATAATGTGATATAGGTATTTTTATATTTTTAACATTCTAGTAACTTTCATACCTTAGCTTAAATCGCAATACAAAAAAAAAAAAACAAATTGGCCATTTCAGCCCTTGAAAGGACTTTGACCGAGCTTCTTATGATCAATTGTGTTGTGTGTGTTATTAAATGTTTGCACACAATTGACCGAGAACTGGACCTACATGTTTTATCTGCAGAGAGGTGGTGACCGATCAGAAATATTTTTTATTGAAAAAACTTTTCGCCGCGGCTGGGGATCGAACCCGGGCTCCGAGCATGCTAAGCCACACACTTAACCTACATGCCACAGTCACCACGCAATATATCGCAATACACAGGATATTTTTTTAAGCATTTGCAGTGTTTAACAACTTTGGAGCTCTATAGCGTAACCCAATTTGGAGATTTTTCTACACAATGAAAACATTGGCCGTTTTTTGAAATCGAAATTATTTTTATAATTTTGTATTTAATTAAATTTTTTTTAAAATTTTAAGAAATAAAATTTTACGGAAAAATTCCTACAGTACGGAAACCATGTTTTTCGCAGTGGATGCGGCACTAGAAGGTTCATTTTTTGACAAAATTTTTTTTTATATTTTTTAAACTTGATTCGCTATCGTTGACACGAGCTTTTTTACATTTTTATGAATTTTTAAAGTCAATACATTTTTCGAAAAAACAGAGTTTTAAATTTGGAACATTACCAAAAATTGGAAAAAATGTTAACAAAAAAAGCTCCTGTCATACGATAAGCAATTTTGTTAAGATTTAAAAAAGTCATTTTTTTCAGATCGGACAATTTTTGCGACTCCCAGCACTGCAACCACGAGGCCCCGTTTTTTTCTCTGCCGCCAGTTTGGAGCTCTATAAAACCATGTTCGAAAGGAAAATATCTATATTGCATTTTTTTTTCTTGTAATTTGTGCAATTCTCTACAATAATAAAAAAAATTTTGGAAAAAATATTTGTTTTTGACTGAGTTGTGTATGAATTTTTAATAAAAAGGTCTGTTTTCTCTGCCGCAAATGTTATGTCCATCCTTAATAAAATTGGCGGGTAAAGTGATATACCACGTTCGGATAATGTGATATACCATATAAACCAATATCGCTTTAGCCAAATCGTGTTCAACAGCAGTATCTGTTGTTTTTTCAACCAAAATTAAAAAAAAACCATGTTTTTGAAAAGAAAAAATTTCGTTTTAGTGTTACACTGAGAAAAAAAACATACTTTAAAATTAAACAAAAAATTTTAAAATAGAAATTAAAAGCATTTGCGTTTCTACAAAACAAAATTTAAAACAAACGTGTTTAAATTTCAACTATCAACTCCTTCCTTTTTTATAATTTTTCTTATGTCTTTGAAAAAACAAAAAAAAAAAACTTTCTGAAAAATATGACAGTTTTTGAAATTTTGGCTTGCAAGTAACGAACATAAACGATAAAATAATCACTAATTAATTTTTTTCAATATTTAGAAATCAAACTTCATCGAGTGGAGTTGAAATTCGGTATTCGGAGGGTCCCAGGGGTCGCTGAATACGAATCTCGTGTCGAAAACGCAGAAAAAATTAAAAACTGGCATCGAAGACATCAAGCTTAAAACAATTGTTTTAAATATTCAAATTTTTGTTTTAAATTTGTTTTTACATTTAAAAACAATGTTTTAAAAACAAAAACTTTTGTTTTAAATTAAACTTTAAAAACATTTGTGTTTAACTTTAATGAAATTGTTTCAAGCTCTATTTCAAACACAAATTCGTTTGATATTAACACAATTTCATTTAGTTTTAACACATATTTCCCTCAGTGTAGTATTGTTGTTGTTGATAAAATTTTTTTATTTCGGTGGAATTTACATAAAAGAAAACAACAATACAAACAAAATACGCACGCAAAGACTTAACCAAAAAAAAGAATGGAATGAATAGATATGGTATGAATAGGTGGTATATCACATTACCCAACTTTGGCTATATCACAATAGCCGAATTCGGGTTTCAAAATAATAAGGTTATTTTTTTAAAAATACACTGTAGAAAATCAAAATATCACCTCATTTATGGCTAACTGTATCTATTTCAAATTTATCTATTTCAACTTACAATTCTGCTCTATTTATTGTAATTCACTCACAAAGCGTACTTAAAAAAAAAAACAGATCGACTACACCGAAAAAACCATTTTACAACAATGAGAGCGAACACAGCGAATGAGAGCGCGCATTAAGCTGCAGCACGTGTCTTTTTCTGTGTTCGTTATGTTCATATATGGGCATCTCCCAGTGGCACGCACGCGACATTCGCACGGTTTTAATTACTCGAAAAACAAGAAAGAACAAAATGAGCCGATATGTATTTTAAGTAATCTAACGCGATGAAAGAGTGTTACATTTTATAAAAATATTGCCGAGATTTAGTACAAATTAGTACAAAGTAATATGCAATCCTACAATGGAACGGACACGACAAAAACTATAAGTTTTTTTAAGCTTGTATAAAAATATGCAAAATTTAGCTAATTTTGAAAAGTTTTTTTTATATATAATAAACATGTTAATGGAGGTCAAAGGATAACTATTCTTCGTAGACTTATACAATATAAGAATTATCTCTTTCCTTTTTTTAAATAGATATAGCACGAATATGAACGCGACATCATGGACGCGACAAATTTTTCCAACAGTAGTAAAATACAGTAAAGATGTTCGTTATAAATTTTAATAAAAATACATCATAATAAGTTGAATTCAAGTTAAATAGCAGTAATACTAATCAAATAAAAAAAAAAAAAACAAAGTTAAAAGCTGTTAGAGTGCTTTATTTTAATGTTTTTCTTCACTTTTGGTGGACTGTTGTTGGCAGATATTTATTCTTGTTGCAAATTGCTCATTTTACAAAAGATGCAGGTATATCACATTACCCGACCATATCACAATACCCGAATTTACTCTAATGCTTTAATGTCGGATTCAACAGTTTTAAGGTCAGGATAAATGTGTTGAAAAATTGCGAAGATATAAAACAAAAAAACAAACAAAATAACAAAATCCCTCAAAAAATTCTAAAAAATAATGTTTTTAAATACGAATATTTTTAATTTTTTAATATTTATTTTTTTTTAAATTATTTTTTGACTTTTTGTGAACTTTTTGCTCTTATTTGAATTTAAACTGTAATTCATTTTTGAATGTTTATTTTTTCATTTTATTTACTTTTTAATATTTGTTTCAAATATCATTCAAATAAAACTAACGAATTGGCTTTCTCAGCACTAGAAAGCACTTTAACAAAGTTTGTTATGACTGATGGATTTTCTTCAAACACTTTTTTTTCTGACATTTTGAAAATTATATATTTTTTTTTTCAAAATAAATCAAAAATATCTCATGCACTGAAAATTATTGAAAATAATTTTTATAAAAATAAAATAAAAATTTTTATAACCATTTTAAATGTAATTTTAAATATTTTGTGCAATTTGAGATCAAGTCTTGGTCTGAGTTACGGTTCTCCGCGAATCCGTTTGTGCGATGGCGTTGGTTGTGAGTAAACGAAGGTTAAAAACTCAAAAGGTTACTGCTTTCTTCCTTGCAGTATGAAACAATTAAAAAAAACTGTGAAAACACAACAAGTAACTTTAACAAGTTTATTTGCATTAACGGTATTTGCATTTAATTATCTTTTCAACTCGGTTGTTATTTCTTCTTTCATTCGTTCTTTTGTCTATCTTTGCCATGAAACAACGTTTATGCAATTTAATCACTAGATTTGCATGCAATTGGCAACACTATTCAGAAAGTGTTATAAATTTGTTGTTGTTTTTGCTATTTTATAAATGCACACCAGCTTTGAGTTTCTTCTTAGAATAGAGGAATAAGATGATCAGCTCTACTCTTTTATGCAAATGAGATAAGTTGAATGTTATTTAGAAGCTGCCAACGCAAAATTGAAGAAAATTTTAAACCATAAATATGCAAGAAACTATTCGTTTTTTGCCAACTTTTAAAGTAACTTACTTTAAATGATTTTATTTAAAAGCAAAACGTTTGACAATTTTACTAAAATATAAGATAATACAAAA
Organism: Tetanocera ferruginea; assembly: GCA_958299015.1. Taxonomy (NCBI): domain Eukaryota; kingdom Metazoa; phylum Arthropoda; class Insecta; order Diptera; family Sciomyzidae; genus Tetanocera; species Tetanocera ferruginea. Next base: position 124,701,856 of record OY282644.1, on the reverse strand, counting down.
CTGTGATAAAATTCGTTCAATATTTATCAATTTAATTGCTTGAGCAACATTTATTTGTCTTTTGTTTAAAAGCTGTCAATATAAGAAGCACACTTTAAAAAAACAATTGTTTGTTCGATAAAGTATTAAAAACACAAATATTAATTAAGTCTTGTTGTTAAGGGTTACGTAGTATTAAGCCATGTTATAAGTTAAGGAAAATATGTAAAAGTTATAAAAAACACAATTGAATTAAAATAAAATTTACTTTAACGTTTTAATACCATCTCGACATTCAACCAGCAACTGCTGTATTAATTTTGTCTGTATTTAGGCATTAACACTAATGAATAGCCTCGTTTAGACAAAACTTTAACTTACAAAAAGAACATACAGAAAATCATTTGAATTAAGTTGAAAAAAACATGAAGGAATAAATCAAATATTCAGTGGAAAATATATGAAAATTAATCAATAATTGTCATTTACACATGCAAGCCATCAAAATTATCATTAATACAACAACAACAATATAAAACAAGAATAGTGTAATCAAAGCCTGAAACGAACAACATTATTGTTGTAGCGCCATGACAACTGCAGGTTCAAATAAAGTTTTCTTGTATTCTATTATTAATTATTATGATTGAGATTGTCAACGTATTGAAATTAATTGCAGCCATTCATTAGCGAACCAAGTGAACGTGGATAGAATTTTTACTTGTATAGAGTGCGAGTGAACGAGTGAACGAGTGACGAGGACAAACAGGAAATAAACGGATCGAATGACAACGAAATGATTGAATTTCATAGAGAAGCAAAAGAAAGAAACAATGTTGTCGAATAGCGTTTCTGATTTCCTGACGATAAAAGAAAGTAATAAAAAAATATTTTATGGCAATTATTGAAGACAAGACTGGTAACAATTTTGGGCAAAAGTTGCTGCTGAATATCGTGAAGAGCGTGCGAAGATACAAGGTCTTCGAACTAAAGTCCAGCTAATGGCTCAATTGCGTTAATGGGCTCGATTGGGTTAACAAGCTCACTTACCACTCAAGACATATCTTCAATGCACAATAAAACACATAAACCGGTTATGCTGAAAGTATATATTATGCCGTCAAGCTTTTAAATTAAGATAACGTCAAATGATTTCTAAAGCTTTTACTTACTTGCCAACTGAATAACAAGTAAAGGTTTGCCGAAAAATGTTAACTAAACGAACCTTTTCGCTCAAACATATTTCTCTAATAAATTCTTGCTATCGTACTTTATTGCCTTTCATTGCAACAACAAAATAAGATTTTAAGATAAAACAAAAATACATATAAAATATTTTTATTCAGATATTTTTGTTCCTTTGCTTCAATAAAAAAGTAATTATTTTTTGTCGTTAATGAGTCAAAAACTAATGCTGTAGAAATTTGTTTTATTATTTTTTAATGTATTTATATATGGGCATTTCCATGGTGTCGAACGTGACTGTTGTACACATTTCAAGCGCAAAAAAATGTCATAATAAAACAAATTTAAAAAAAACAAAAGGCGAGCCTTATAGCTCTTAATAAGCCCTTTAATTACACTGTGCGACAATTTAAGGCCCAATTGGAATAACCTCAAAAATCGCAATGGTTTATAATAGTGCATGGTTTATAGATTATGCCCTCATACTCAGTTTCATCGGATTAGGTCAAATAAGAGAGAAATTCAAGGTCAAATTTCACCTTTAAGTCACAAATTTTTTCTTATAACTCTTAAACTAAATTCAAATCCTGTGTAGTAACTGTCTCTAAGTATTTGCAATGGATGGTTATTTACATTTTGAGACAATTTTTTGCTCAAAGAGTTAAGTAAGGGGGGTATTATTTTTTCGAAAACAGGCCTTTTTATAATAAAAAACAAAATTTTCAATAGTTCAGTTACTTTGTATTTGTCTTCAAAAACAATCAGATTTTCCTGAATTTTTGCACACATCTTAGGTAAAATAAAATAAACCACCTCTGAAAAGATCAGAACAATTACATGTGCGTATCCAAAGATATTCGGATTCAAAGATTACCGAAGATGGTAACTTCGTTAATGTAAGGCCTAGAGTAAAATCATTCAGATGAAAATTATAGAGCCAACAATTTTCTACAAAACTGTTCTTAACATCTTTACCGAAAGAGTTACCGTTTTAAAGATATGAGCGTAAATATGTAATTTCAACATACTTGAAAAATTAAAACGGTAAAAATAAAAATTATTCTTATTTCTATTTCTTCCCAAGATCAAAATTTTTCATACATGTTGTAATTACATATTTACGCGTATATCTTTAAAACGGTAACTCTTTCGGTAAAGATGTTAAAAACAGTTTTGAAGAAAATTGTTGGCTCTATAATTTTCATCTGAATGATTTTACTCTAGGCCTTACATTAACGAAGTTACCATCTTCGGTAATCTTTGAATCCGAATATCTTTGGATGCGCACATGTAACTGTTGTGATCTTTTCAGAGGTGGATAACTTTATTTAACTTTAGGTGTATTAAAAAGATTCAGCAAAATCTGATTGTTTTTGAAGACAAATACAAAGTAACTGAACTATTGAACATTTTTTTATTTTAAAAAGGCCCTGTTTTTGAAGAAAAAATTAACCCCCTTACGAAACCTTTTGAGTAAAAAATGGTCTCAAAATGTTAAGAACCATTCATTGCAAATATTTAGACGCAGTTACTACACAGGATTTGAATTTAGTTTAAGAGTTATAAGAAAAAATTTGTGACTTAAAGGTGAAATTTGACCTTGAATTTCTCTCTTATTTGACCTAATCCGATAAAACTGAGTATGAGGGCATACTATATAGACCATGCACTACTAGAACCCATTGAGATATTTGAAGTTATTTTTTCGTGTCGCACTGTGTTATTGGTATTGTCAATTGTTGGGTTATTTTTAGTTTTCAAGATATTAGCAAAAAAACAAGGTGGTCGCACGTGACCAAAAACAGAAGTGGTTTCCCCACGTGGAAGTGGGGAAGCAATGTTCTTATGTAATTTTTTTTTAGTGTTGTGCATTGATGTTCCTTAAAAATGGCTAGCATTGTAGACATAAAGGATTTATATTTTTTTTATTCAATAAAAGAGCTGGTCGCACGTGACATGTCGCTGGTGACACTTTTTTCGAACACCATAGTTGTTTTTTTTCTGCTCTATAATGAAATAAAAATAAAGAAACTATGCATGTCTCAACAAAAATATTTATTCAAACATAATATGTTACATAATAATAAAAAACTTGAAAAACCTTCATGAGTATGGTTTTGTGTCAGTATAATAAACATCTACACTGTACAACAAAACTGAAGTTTTTGCAAATCCCAAGAAGTTTCACAACGGTTTCCTAAGATTTTGGGTTTGCTGAATCCGAATCTGAAGTCAGAATTTTCGGGTCACCCTAGGTTTTCGAGCTATAGAGGAGGCAAAACCCTTACATCCATCCTACTGTTAATGAAATGAATATGACCGACCCCCATTACTTTTCCAAGAGGAACATTTTTTGACTTGGAACCCATCGCCTCTAGCCCCTCCGTATGGGGGCTCCCATACAAATTTTATGATTTTATATATATTTTTTATGTGAACTTTTTTATTTAAACAAAAAACTAATTTTATTAATATTCGAAATTCGACAAATTTTCTGTTTGCCTATTTATAATTATATAGATATAGATTTCTAAACATTTAATTAAAGAAATACTAAAAATAAATAATAAAAAAAAACATTAAAAATAAAAATTCAAAAAATTAATATTAATGAAATTTGTTTTTTCATCATTGTTTTTTCAAAAATCATAAAAATTTTTATGGAAGCCCTATAAGGAAAGGTCGGAGGTGATGGGTTCCAAGGCAAAAACTGTTCTGTCTTGAAAAAGTATGGGGGTCGGTAATATTAATTTTATTAACAGTAGGGGGTTAGGGTTCTGCCTCCTCTGTAGCTCGAAAACCTAGGGTGACCCGAAAATATTGAGTTCAGATTTGGATTCAGTGAACCCAAAACCTTAAGAAACAGTTGAGAAACCTCTTGGGATGTTTTGAGTGTTGTACCGTGTCTATTTTTGTTTTTTTCATCGTTATTTGTGCTCATCTACATTTAAAATAAAAATTTGTTAAGTACATTAATAATTGATCTATGTAAGCAAAAAAAAAAAAATTAATTTTGAATTTCTCACTTACCATGTCGCTCGTGACCAACTTTATACAAGTTAAAACATAACAAATTTTTTATTTTTTTACCGGTTCACTTTTGTTTTAAAGTCGCATGAATAAACTCATTTTAAGATAATTATTTTGTCAGCTTACTGCATGTTCTGCCGACGCACTGAGTAAAAATGTTCTTTTTGCATGTCGAACGTGACAACGAACTAAACGAAAAAGCAAATCAAAAATTTAACGTTGTCTTTCATTGCGTCGTTACTTATGATTTTGTTTTTTCGTTCTTTATACTTCTAGAAAGATTTGAGCAAGCAAAAGTCAATGCATTATGTTTCTGATTAATAACTGTTATAAAGACAAGACATACTAAAGAAATATCCAAATAAGCAATATTTCACATTTGCGCTCTTTGCATCCGAATATTTCGCAATGAGATATGAATAAATGTAAAATGTATTTAAATTACTTAAATTTTAATGTTTCCTTATGTGAATAAGACATCAAACATTGTTATCAAGAACTTTTAGTTTTTTTGTCTCGGTTTACTTTTTGGTGAAAATGCCCCTATTCAAGGTTATAATAAATATTTGTGTTTTTTAAAAATAGATTCTGAAAATATGATGCATTAATTTCCAGGGACCGTAACTGTTGACTTTTTTCCAAAAAGTCAATAAATAACAGTTATTTTTTGACCGATTTTTTTTTTCTGTCAAATATATAAGTTAAAATTTAACTTTTTATCTAGTGAGCTATTTTTCCGGTCAGCAATATAAGTTAAAATTTTACGTATATTTTTTCAGTCAAGAATAAAAGTTAAAATTTGACTGTTATTTTTTGAGTCAAAAATAACATTTAAAATTTGACTTTTAGTTTTTCATTCAAAAATATAAGTTAAAATTTGACTTGTATTTTTTCAGTCAAGAATAAAAGTTAAAATATGACATATTTTTCCGGTCAGAAAATTAAATTTGACTTTAAAATTAAATTTGACTTCAATTTTTTCGCAAAGCATATCTAATTAAAAAATTAGCAATACTCTTTAAACATTTTTGAGATGCCAACATAAGTCAAATTTTAACATTTATTTTTGACCGAAAAATCAAAAGTCATATTTTAACTGTTATTTTTGACTCAAAAAATAACAGTCAAATTTTAACTTTTAATCTTGACTGAAAAAATATACGTCAAATTTTAACTTATATTTCTGACCGCAAAAATATGAGTCATATTTTAACTTTTATTTTTGACCGAAAAAATAAAAGTCAAATTTTAACTGTTATTTTTGACTCAAAAAATAATAGTCAAATTTTAACTTTTATTCTTGACTAAAAAATTATGCGTCAAATTTTAACTTATATTTCTGACCGGAAAAATAGAAGTTATATTTTAAATTTAATTCTTGACTAAAAAATAAAAGTCAAATTTTAACTTATATTTTTGACCGAAAAAAAATTGGTAAAAAAATAACTATTATTTTTGACTTTTCTTATAGAAGTCAAACAAATAAAAAACTTTTAAGATTACTATTTCTAAGCTAACAAGCATCGCACTGCTATATTCAAATATCGAATAAACAAATTCTTTCTGTCTGACTTTGTGAAATGAAATTTCGATAATAACAGTTATTTTCGGTACCTGTAAATTATATTTTTTTTTAAAGTTGCACGTTACGTTAAAGAAATTTATAAAACTGAAATGGTCAACTGGTAGTACCAGCAGACTTGCTTCACGGCGATACTAGTTCAATTCCCAGCATCGATTTTTGTTGTTTTTTTTTTTTTTTTGTTTTTGTTAATATTTATGTAAGAGTTAGATAGTTTCAAAAATTCTTATTTTTATGGCCAAAAAATTGCTGTAATCTTTATAAAAACAAAAGATTATCATAGCTGGGAAGCAGATCAGTTTGGCGTTTGACTCAAAAATGAATTGTCAAGATGTTATGATCTTAGTACATAAGTACTTTTATAAGTACATTGACAAAAAATATGTTTTAAAATTGACGACAATTGTTATTAATTTGACGAATTTTGTCTTTAAAAAATAGCTTACAAAAAATTTCGTCAAAGTAAGAGCAAATGTGTTTAAAATTTTTGAAAAGTATATGAAAAAAAAAACCAAATTTAAAACATATCTTTTTGTACACATTGTGTTAAATTTTAAGCTCATATTTTTTTATTCAGTATTTTATAAGATACTTTGGAATCACTGTTTAGATGTATAGAGACAACAGTTTTAGTCCCTTACACTTGTCTACTGAAAAGTACTCTCATTACATGCCTCTTTAGTAATTTCATAAAAAGTAGTTTACAACAAGTTTCAACACATTTTTGCACCTTTTGGCTTTCAGCAAATCATCCTTTTAGTATTTAAAAGCAAATATCCAACTGAATTTGAACATTTTATTTTGCTGAAAGTATATATTAGTAAAGATAAACGGAAAACAGCATTAATTATTTATAAATACTGCAATTTCGAAATTTTTTTTTTAAATTTAATTTTTTTCTTTTTAAAGACAAGCAACGCTTTTGCATAAGCTTCATGCTCAGCTAACATTAACCGTTGACATCAATTGCTGTTGGCTGATATTTTGTGTCAGTCTCAGTCAATGCGACGGACGGACGGACAGATGAAATGGCTTATGTGAAATCGTGCAGAAATATTTGTACGATTGTCAATGCAAGGGATTAACATGAAAAACTATTGCTAGTTCCAAGCATTTATGTGAAAAATGTTCAATGTTCAGTAAGAGATAAATAAGCACCCGTTAGATAATAGATTGTTAGTCATTGAATGATATGGATTTTTCAATCCAGTCCATTTGTTAAGCGCGCAGTTTTAAGTATTTGATTTAGGATTGATATTGTGTATTTTTGCTTTTGTTTTGTTGATATGAAGCCAAGCTTTGAAACTTGTATGCTGCACACATGTAATTGTCGTTATTTTTTTTTTGTAACATTGCTTGCTCATCGTTGCAATGCAGTTCAACGAGTTTCGAGCGAAATTATTAGAAAATTCTTTAGAATTAAGTGGAATTATTTCTTGTTATGATATTCTTTTTTTCTTTTTTTTTTTTGTATGTTGTTTGTGAAAAACCAATAAATAGCTATGAGTAGACAGACGTCTTGATACTTTTCGACAGAAAATCTTTAATAAGAAATTCGTGCTTTCTAAACCAATTTGTTTGTTTTTATCAAATTCTTAAATTCTTGTTTGTTAAATTTAACAACTTACCGTTAATTATAATACAAAATTGAATAAAAAAAATGGATTATTTGTAAGAAATGCATAATTTGTAGCTATTTTTCTTAAATAAAGACACAGGAAGTGAAATTTCTTGACAACAAATCAACGAAGTACCCTTAAGCACAAAAGTACATAATAATTAAGTATTTTTACATGATCTTCATGAATTTTATTCATGACATGATCTACATGATTCTTATTCATGACTTTTGATGTAGTAACCAAAAACATGAAACACATGGTTTCAATATACAAAATAAAAAAAATACACAAAAGCAAAACACACGAGAACATGAATATTTCATAAGCGTAGTGTTTAAAGTTCATGAAGTGCTTGTAAAAGGTACAAGATACCAGCAAAAAATTTCGAAAATGCCATGAAAAAATACAAGGAAACAAGAATCATTAAAGTTTTTGCAAATAAAATTCATAAAATGCATGTAAAAATACAAGGAGAACTAGAACAGTTCATGAGATAAGCAACACAAATGCATGAATCTCATTTGTACATACAAGTTAAACGTCAACAACTTCGAGTTTCGTGAGCGAAATTAATCTAATCCAGGTACTAATTCATGAGCTGGAAGAGTAGTTCATAAGAAAAGAGTTAAAAATGCATGAAACTCATGTGCATAGACATTGGAAGCGTGAACTATGTTATACATTTAGTGAATGAATTCATGCATCCTATGTACTTTAAGGCGGTCTTATATTTGATTTAGTTTTACTTTGAGTGAATTTTACGTGTGGTGAACGTGGCGTGCAGGTTAAGTGTGTGGCTTAGCACGCTCGGAGCCCGAGTTCGATCCCCAGTCGCGGCGAAAAGTTTTTTCAATAAACAAATTTTTCTGATCGGTCACAACCTCTCTGCAGACAAAGGCAAACCTCAGAGAGTAAATAATGCCATGTAAAGCTTCTAGAGAACATGAACTTTAGCCGTTCGGAGTCGGCATAAAACATGTAGGTCCAGTTCTCGATTAATTGTGTGCAAACATTTAATAACACACACAACACAATTGATCATAAGAAGCTCGGTCAAAGTCCTTTCAAGGGCTGAAATGGCCGATTTGATTTTTTTTTTTTTAATTTTACGTTTGATTCAATATGTAAAAACACAGTACAATGTCGAATCGTAGTATCTACACTAAAAATTCATCTCCTGGCATTATTTTTGCATGAGTTTTTTTCTGGCAATAGCTTATTTTTTTTATAAAAAATTTAATTTTACCCACAAAAAAATCGCCTCATAAAAACCTAATAATGTAGAACCAAGTTTAGCAGATTTCTCTATGGTTTTTACCCAAGAAGATATTCTTATTAAAGTTATTGGCTTGTCTTCTTAAATTAATTTAAGAAGAAATCTCATACAACTACCAGGTTTTCTTCTTGATTTTGTTTAAGAAGAAATCTCATACAGCTACCAGGTTTTCTTCTTGATTTTGTTTAAGAAGACATCTAGCTACTACTGCTAGCTACTAGATTTTCTACTTGATTTTTTTCAGAAGAAATCTCAACAAAGTTTTCTACATGATTTGCTTTTCTTCTTGACATGGCATAAATAAAAAAGGAATAACAAATAAATAAAATAAATAAAAAAGGAATAACAAATAGAGGATATGAATTTGAAAAGAAATTAAGAAGATTTCTTATTAAATAAATTTAAGAAGATATTTGCTGAAAAACAAGAAGAATTATTTTTAAAAAATTCATCGGTTCTTTCTCCTTTCATCCCTCATGTTTATGAAAGGTTTTGAAATTATGGATTTTAGAAGAAATTAAGAAGATATCTTTTTAAATAAATTTAAGGCGATTTTCTGATGAAAAACAAGAAGATTTCTTCTTAAAAATACCTCCCCTCTTTCGTTTTCCATGCCCCTTGATCTAAATACGTTTTAAGGTGGGACATAACATTTGCGGCAGAGAAAACAGACCCTTTTTTAAAAATTCATAATTCAGTCAAAAACAAAAATTTTTCCAAAATTTTTTTATTGTTGAAGAATTGAACAAATTACAAGAAAAAATATTGAAAAAAAAATATATATATATTTTTCACTCCAACATGGTTTTATAGAGCTCCAAACTGGCGGCAGAGAAAAAAAATGGGGCCTAGTGGTTGCAGCCAGCGCTGGGAGTCGCAAAAATTGTCCGATCTGGGAAAAAAATCAGGGACCGAAAATAACTGTTATTTTACAATTTTCGAATGAAAAAGACACAATGAAAAAATTGTCGAAGGACATTTTCAAATATACCATTATGATACAAATAGCCTCAGCTTCAGGAATATTTAGAGCCTTTTAAATTTTCGACTGATTCTGTAAAAGTTAAAAATTAGCTGTTATTTTTTGCCTTTTATTTTTTCAAAATATAACAAAATAACGGTTACCTTTGACTTTTATTTTATCGGTCAAAAGTAACAGTTATTTTGAGACTTTTATTTTTTCGGTCAAAAATATCAGGCAATCTGTGTTTTTTTAAAAGCCGCTTGTCCGATTAAAAAACTATTGATACCATATGTAAAACGTGATCACCGATGAGACCAAAACAATGTTATCGATAGTTTTTTAGTCAGTATAATCGCCTTTGAAAAAACACAAATTGCCTTATATTTTTGACCGAAAAAATAAAAGGCAGAAAATAACTGTTATTTTTGACCGATAAAATAAAAGTCAAAAGTAACTGACTGACAAAAGTTTGCCCGAAAAAAATATAAGGCACAAAATAACTTTTATTTTTGTCGTTAAAAATAAAAGTTAAAAAAATAACAGTTAATATTGGACTTTTTTGATAAAAGCCATAACCGGTACGGTCCCTGAAAAAAATACTTTTTTAAATCTTAACAAAGTTAGTTATCGTAAGACAGGAGCTTTTTTTGAAATTTTTTATTAAATTTTTGGTGATTTTCCAAATTTGAAAGTGTTATTTTTTTAAGTGAAACTTCTTTGGCGGCGAGTGAAATTTCAAGGTCTCTTATTCGTGACGCTAGGCTAACGTTTTCAGTTCATATGAAAATTTTCAAAAAATGATAGCCGCTAGCTAGAATTGAACCCGGACCATCATTGCTCATGAGACGGAAGCTATACAATTACGCCACATAGGCTCATGATAAACAGACAAACAAAATGTAATTAATACTGAACGCATTTTGTTCATAACATTAATTTTCATCCTAAAAGTATGCACGGAAAAGTTATTTCTTTAAGCTTCAAACGAAAATATTTAGGCATAGAGATACATCTAGCGGAAAAAAATGTAAATTAAAGCTAAATTTGATTCGTTGGTTGTTATCAAAAACTTGAAAGATGATTGACAACATGCAGAACAGTTAATTGAATATAATATTAAAAGCAAAAAGTATTAAAGTGCAATATTTAATACTACCGAGAATAGTTTTTGCCATGCCAACAAAAGTCTCAAAGCTAAGAAAAATAGCGTAAACAGGAGCAGAACGAGTTCGTGAATATAAATAGCAATATATAATAGTCTGCAACTAATGATCGGCAATTTTTGCAAAGCATCAGTGTATTTTGGTGAATCTGCAAGGAACCAATTCCCAGAAAAACACACTGATGCTTTGTAAAAATATATTTTGGAACTCAGCCATCATCTCAACAAAATTGTATAGCCACCCAAGTTGATACCTCGCTGCTTTACGAGGCCCTCACTCAACATAGCAACTATTATGATCAGGAAGCAAAACACAACAATCAACAAGATTTGCCTCTGCTTTTGGAGGCTGCGTCAACGAGTACTATGCAAATGCAATTTAGCATTCAAAAAGTGACAATGTCGAGAAGACATTCAAAAGCAACTAAAACACGAACTGAACTAAAACAAAGACCGAAAATAACTGTTATTTTACTATTTTCAAATTAAAAAAATTGTTGAAAGACTTTTTTAAATACACCATTATGTTACAAATGTCCTCAGTCTTACGAATATTAAGAGCTGTTTTCAATTTTAGACAAAATTCTTTAAAAGTAAAAATTTAACTGTTATTTTTTGCCTTGCATTTTTTTTTGGGAAACATTAAGGTTACTTTTGACTTTTATTGCATCGGTCAAAAATAGCAGTTATTTTGTGACTGAAAACACAAATTGCTTGATATTTTTGACCGAAAAAATAAACGGCAGAAAATAACTGTTATTTTTAACCGATAAAATAAAAGTCAAAAGTAACTGTTATTTTTGCCCAAAAAACTATAAGGCACAAAATAACTTTTATTTTTGTCGGAAAAAAATTAAAATTAAACGATAGCAGTTAGTATGTGACACTTTCCATAAAAGCCATAGCCGGTACGTTCCCTGGATGGAAATACTGAATCAACAGATTATTATTTCATTTTGTATTGATTGAATTTCTTTTCAAATAATTTCTCTCTCTATTTCACACTTAAATCTCTCTTATTTCTTACTGTTTAAGAAGTTTCACTTCTGCCACGTGTACGTTGCTACACGCGAGTTTTTTTTTTTTAAAAATATTGACTTTCAAAATTCATAAAAAATCGAAAAAAAAAATTTATAAAAAAAACTCGTGTCATACGATAGCGAATCAACTTTAAAAATAAATCGTCAAAAAATTAACCCGCTAGTGCCGCAACCAGTACGAAAAACATGGTTTCGAAATAAACGCGTTCAAGTTTGTGAACAAAGAAAAATAAAAATGCGCTCTCACTAATCGGGCTGTGACTTTTGAACTCGTAGGAATTTTTTTCAGAATCTTAAGAATATTTACTAAAATACAAAATTTTAAAAAAAATCGATTTAAAAAACGGCCAATGCCCGCCCTTAAAAAGAAATCTTATAGATTTTATGTGGCACTATTTTTGTCTATTTAAGATAAACAGGTAAAATTAAGCACTTTTAGAAATTTTTGATTTTTTATTAATTTTTGGGGCCTCGATAGTCAAGTGGTAAGCGTACTTGACTGCCAACCCAGAGGTTCCAGGTTCGAATCCCGGTCTAGCCATGGTCCTACGCTTTAACCTTTCTTTAATTCTTGCCACATTTCTAATCAACTGAAATCAAAATTTCATCGACTTTGGAAGTTGAGATGTTTGTGGTGGTAGAGATGTTTGTGGAATGAGATTGCTTAATAACTCGAATTGACTGAGGTAAAGGTATAACACTTGCCTCAGATTCAAATTTGCATGTTGATATAGCACTTCGACATGCATCGAACATTCTACACTTGTTTCACTTGATTCTAATTTTTCTCCTACTTATCTATATCTCCCTATTTCCGAACCAAGGCAGAATTAACTGAATTGGTTTGACACCTGAAATTCTTGGTTCACATATAAAAACAAAAAAAAATGTAAAAGTTTGTTAAACAAACATGTATAAAATTGTAATGTTAATTTGATAGGCTTGATTATAAAAATCAAATAAGTAGTATACAAGATATATTTCAATATAAACGACTTTATATGAAAAAAGCGGAAAAACTGTAAAAAAATTTTTTTTAAAAACGTAACCATACAAAATTTTTTTTTTAAATTTTCATGTTAGAAACCCCAAATCTATAAGAAAAATATAATGCCGTGTACAGAAATTTATTCTGATTTTGGCACATAGTGTAATTTTTTAATGTTTATCTGCCTGACCTCACAAAAGTCAAGAATTATTAGATTTGTGAACGTTTTTATAAATTTACATGTGTTGTGTATGTATGCACTCAAATGATGTATAAGTTCTTGGAACTTATGAATTAGTACACGTGATCAGTGCACGTAAGATTCATGTAGGTTTTGTATAATTTGTATAGCATAATTTATATTTTCAGTGCATATGCTTGTCTGTTCAATCAAGGAAAATCTCAGCATACCTGTCCTTCACACTGCCTGTCATTCTGAATTACGATAACATAACATAACGTAGCAATACATGACATAATATAACAGTACATAACATATGGATCTTTTCTAACCTACTTTAAAGGACTTAATATTCTCTCAAGTACGCACTCTTCTGATTCGTCTTGATGTCACTAAATCCTGTAAAGAATATGGTAAGCAAGGAAAATATGGCGATCCAAATTCCTTAAAGAACTACGCTTTCTTATTCAGGAGCACTGATAAACTATCATTATCAATAGTTGAAATCGCACTAAACTAACTCTTATATTGCCGATTGGTTCTCTTAAAATGAGTCATTTTTCCAATTTTTTTTTTTTTTATATACCTTCTTGATTTTCACTCAAAATACTTTAATTTTCCACAGGAAATTTCAATTTTATGTGGGACCACTCTTCAGTGTATTTAGTGCGTGGTCCTTTGGTAACATTGTTGTAACATGCAAAGATTACTAATAAAATTTTGTAAATGTTAACTTGCTTATGAAAATTTTCTAAAAAAAGAAATCCATGAAAGAAGTCTTAAGAATATCAAGGAAAAATATTAAAAAAAAAACGCATTTTCGTTAAGTGTAACACAAATTTCACAACGATTAATATTGTAATACAGAAAGACAGGCAGTAGAACGGACAGGTATGGTGAAATTTCTTCTTGAGACAAAAGACGTTTTGCGGGTTTCGAATTTGTAACAGACAAGAATCTACTTTATTGGTTTGTTACGCCTTTTTCGAATTGCATGATTGAAATCATGAAATGCAACTTCCTGCGTCTTAATTTTAGACGCTAGAAAAACAGGTTGAAATTATACAATTTTTTTTAAAAATGTTTACATACACAGCAAATTAATAGATATGAGAAGATATGTATGTTTGAGAAAAGCTTTAATATAAACACAAATAGTAGAAAAACCAGAGCAACAACAGCAGACAAAAATAAACACCTCAACAGCAGGTTACTTACTTATTTTTAAACACTTCTAAGCGTTTAAACATAAACATAAATGCTATAAAGGTGTGCTTGCAGACCTGCTGCTGGTTAATGTCTGATGATGACAGCGTGCAACATGTTATTAATTGAAAAACCGCATGAAAAGAAAGTCGAGGATAGGCTTTGGAATACGATCATAGTTAAAACAGGTACGGTTTGTTAAAAAAAAAAAAATAAACAAGAATTCAGACCAAGTCAAGTTGGCAGAGTTGCATGATGAAATTTTTGCGCTAAATGTGAAAAGTAATGAATGTTGTTTGGTAAAAAGATTTTTTAACAATTCATCAGGGTTTCCCGAGCTTAAGACTATAACAAAGAACACTTCAATAAACCAAGGAAAAGTAAATTAAAAGTAAGCAACTAAGTAACTGCAAATTAACTGATTTGATAAAAAAACTTCACTTTATAGAATTACTCTAAATAAATTACAATAACAAATCCGGAAACGTTTAGGAATGCATGAGTTTAAATCTCTCGGCTGGTTGCACTTGAACCAATAAACAACACATTTTAAGAGCACAACAACGTAGCTAGAGGTAGTTCGTAAACAGCATTCCAACGTAATTTTATGCCTCAGCCCCTCATTTAACACACTTCAACACCCGCTCACTCACACACTCGATAGCAACTTTTAGCACGTTTTTGCTATAAAGCCATCGAATGTCGTTCGAGTATCATTTTGTATTGATGACGTCCAATAACAAAAACTAACTGTGTAGCTATGTCAAAAAACCAAATCAAAAACAAAAAAAAAAAAAACAAAATATAGAAATCTTCTCTTCCAGCATAAATATTTTTGCAAATTTATGACTTTGTTAAAATGCTGCTGGAATATAGAATTTTCACAACAAAAAAAATGAAACAAAAACATAAAAAAACTGTTGTAGGTTTGTAAATGTGGCAATAGTTCTTGTTGTTGTATTTAGTTGTTGTCTTTGTTGCTGCCACTGCTGTGTTGGTAATAAATCATTTTAACAGTTTTATAAACTTAAGTGAGAAGAAAAACTTTTTTTAAGTATATCAAAGTAAACACTTAGCAAAAAGTTGAAATCCAAGTCTTTCCGACAAGGATAAAGAAGTATTTGCAAAAAAAAAAAAAAAAAACAAAAAATAAATAAGAAAAAATATGTTTTTAAATGGTGGCAGTTACGCAGGCGTCTAAAGTGAATATTAAGTGTCGCTAAAAAAAATTTAGGCTGAGAACTTTAAGATATGATGAAGACGCGTGCGAAGTTGCTGGCGATGGTCATTAAAAATTAAGAAGCTACTTTTTTTTTTTTTTTTGTCAAAAAAATAAAAACGGTACTGTTGGAGCAGCTCTTGCGCTCACAGATAAAGAGCACTTCTTTAACGAAAATAAATTAAAGAAATATTTTATCGTAAAGGACGTGACGCTGAAAATATCAAACTGTCTATATGGGTAGATAGATAGACAGATATAGTTTGCAACGAACTAAAGGGTGATTTTTTTAAGAGCTTGATAACTTTTTTTTTAAAAAAAACGCATCAAATTTGCAAAATCTCATCGGTTCTTTATTTGAAACGTTAGATTGGTCCATGACATTTACTTTTTGAAGATAATTTCATTTAAATGTTGACCGCGGCTGCGTCTTAGGTGGTCCATTCGGAAAGTCCAATTTTGGGCAACTTTTTCGAGCATTTCGGCCGGAATAGCCCGAATTTCTTTGGAAATGTTGTCAAATGTTGTGAATCGTGTTGTTGTTGTCAGATGGGGCTACGTCAAGTCTAAAGTCTACAGAAATAAGCCAGCAACTATTCCAGCTTTGGAAGACAACATTTCCGAAGAAATTCGGGCTATTCCGGCCGAAATGCTCGAAAAAGTTGCCCAAAATTGGACTTTCCGAATGGACCACCTAAGACGCAGCCGCGGTCAACATTTAAATGAAATTATCTTCAAAAAGTAAATGTCATGGACCAATCTAACGTTTCAAATAAAGAACCGATGAGATTTTGCAAATTTTATGCGTTTTTTTAAAAAAAAAAGTTGTCAAGCTCTTAAAAAATCACCCTTTATGACAGCTCTGACACTGCAACTTCTTGTGATGCCTGTCATACGGATTTATTTGCAGCAGGTCTTTTGCTTATTTTATTTCAGAAAAATGAATGATTTTGTGGCTAAGCTAAGCCACAATTCCGCTACCAGAATTTCATTTTCTTCCTGTCTAGTTACATGTTTCTATTTGAGATGAGATAAATTTTTATGTGGTTATAATAACCAAACCACTATCTCGAGCAGACCTAATATTTTCTGAAGTAAAAAATAAATTGTATTAAGATATTGTATTATCTTAATACAATAATATTATTATTGTATTATGTATTTATTTTTTATTATTACTAACTTTACTTTTAAATTTGTTTGTAAACATTCTTTTATAAATATTTTCATATATATATAAAGGAAAAATTGCAAAATATATTTTATCTTTCTCACTGCGAATCGAACCATGGGCCCATCGCATAAGAGTTAAATGCTCTAACGTCGTGCCGTACCTTTAAGGGGGGACATGACATTGGCAGGTTTTTTAAATCGAAATTTTCTATAATTTTGTATTTTAGTAAATAATCTGAAGATTCTAAGAAAAAATAATGGAAAACTTCCTACGGGTTCAAAAGTTACAGCCGGATTAGTGAGAGCGCATTTTTAATTTTAACTTTTTATACCCTAAACCTGAAAGGTGAGGGTATATTAACTTATTGCAAACGTTTGTAACGCATAGAACGAAGCGAGTCCTGTATAGAAAAGTATATATATTCTTGATCAGCGTCACCACGTGAGTCGAGCTATCTATGTTCGTCCGTCCGTCCGTCTGTGTGTTGTCCGTAAACACAGGATAAGAAGAAGGAGTTGAGATAATTGGATGAAACATGGTCACATGCACCCAAGGATCTGCACTATTGAATATTTTTGGAATCCGCCCACGGACACGCCTACTTCCCATACAATGCGAAAATTGAAAACTGCATAACTCAGCTCATAATGAGCCTACAACAATAAAATTTGTTATGTATGTGTCTTATATCAACACAAAGATGCCTTTGAAAAATGGGTATCATCCGCACACGGACACGCTCACCTCCCATACAACCCAAAAATTGAAAACGCAATAAATAAGCCTCTGTTTAACCTACAGAGCTAAAATTTGCCACATATGTTTTTTATAACGAAACAAAGATGGTTTTGAAAAATGGACATCATCCGCCCAAGGAAACGCTTACCTCCAATACAACGCGAAAATTGAAAACTGCATAACTCAGCTCATAATTAACTTACAACAATAAAATTTGATATGTATGTGCCTTATATCAACACAAAGATGTCTTCGAAAAATGGAAGTCATCCACTCACCGACACGCCCTCCTCCCATACAGCCCAAAAATTGAAAACGCAATAAATAAGCCTCTGTTTAACCTACAACGCTAAAATTTAGCACATATGTTTTTTAAAACATACCAAAGATGGTTTTGCAAAATGAACGTCATCCGCCTACGGACACGCCTACCTCCCATACAACCCAAAAAGTTTAAAACTCAATAAATAAGGTTATGTTTGTCATAGAGAAATTAAATTTGGTATGTATGTATTTTATACCAAAACTAAGGTCTGTTTAAAAATTGGGAGTAGTCCGTCCATGAACACGCCCAACTCCTATAGCGAAAGCACAATAAGGGCACTAACTGTGGGCTACAGGAGTGACACTTGGTATGTGTAAATTTTTCATCAACATTTAAATGCATATAAAATAAAGGCTTCATCCGCCCACGGACAAGCCCATTTTCAATAATACAATTTTTTTTTTTTGGAATAGTAGGTTTAGGGTATTTCATAGTCGGCCTAGACCGACTAAAGATAGTCTACTTTACTTGTTTTTTCTTTGTTCACAAACTTTGAACGCGTTTTTCTCGAAACCATGTTTTTCGTACTGGTTGCGACACTAGGGGGTTTATTTTTTGACAAAATTTTTTTTGTGTTTTTTTTTTAAACTTGGTTCGCTATCGCATGACACGAGCTTTTTTTTTAAAAATTTTTTTTTTGATTTTTTATGAATTTTTAAAGTCAATATTTTTTCGAAAAAACATATTTCCAAATTTGGAACATCATCAAAAATTGAAAAAAAAAATAAAAAAAAAAGATTTAAAAAAGTCATTTTATTTCAAGATCGGACAATTTTTGCGACTGCAACCACGAGGCCCCGTTTTTTTTTTTCTCTGCTGCCAATTTGGAGCTCTATAAAACCATGTTGGAGTGAAAAATAAATTTTTTTCTTGTTCAATTCAATTCTCTTCAAAAATAAAATAAAATTTTGGAAATATGTTTGTTTTTGACTGAGTTATGAATTTTTAAAAAAAGGTCTGTTTTCTCTGCTAAATCAAATCAATTACTTTGAAGGCTAAATAATTGATTTGAATCAACACACACGAGTTAAATGAACGACTATTAAAATAGGTTATATTTTGGTGAACTTGTTCGTCATATGTTTGTAAAAACTAGTTAGGTATATCTTCGACTTGGCCAAAGTTTAAATACCCACAAGGCCGATTAGTAAGGATGCAAAAATTAAATTGTAACGCTGTAAATATTAGCCTATTAATAGAGTTTTCGCTATAGTGGGTGGAATGGGAAGTGGGTGTTACCTTAGGCGTATGACAACCACTTTTCTTCCACGATTTAGTTTTGATATAAAAAAAACAAACGTATCAAATTTTTTGTCCGCAGCTTAAAGAGAAGCCTATTTATAGAGTTTTCAATTTTGAGGTTGTTTGGGAGGTGGGCGTGTGCGTGGGTGGATGACGCCCATTTTTCTAACACATCTCAGTTTTGTCATAGAACACACAAATACCAAATTTCAGTTTTGTAACTTAAATATTAGTGTTTTTATAAAGTTTTCATTATTGGGGTTGTATGGGAGGTAGGCGTGGTTTTCATCCGATTTAGGCCATTCTTGAACTTGATATTTGCTTTGTAAAAAGAAGCTTAAATATTGAATTTCATTGGGAAAAGTTTTAACTTACGACTGTAATCGAGTTGACAGACAGACAGACGGGCATGGCTCAATCAACACAGGTGGTGATGCTGATCAAAAATATACATACTTTTATATACCTACCATGCCTCCTTATGGGCGTTATACACGTCGTGACAAAATTAATATAGCCCTTACACAGTACGCGTGGGGGAATAAAAATAGAGAATTGTTATCATGAATATATCATATTTCTAAGTAATATACAACATGATCGTTAGTGTCCGACCGAATATTCGGTTTCGGTTTCGGTTTCGGCCAGTGTCGGTCCTTTTAGTCAGTTTCGGCTATTCGACATCAATATGGCCGAAACCGAAACCGAAACCGAATAACTCTAAACACTAAAAAGTTCCTTAAAGTGGTATTAAAAATTATCTCTTTATTTATTATTTTAAAGTTGAACTTTAATATTCAAAGAATATAAATCGTATGTATACGTTATTATTATCTGTTTGAATTGTTTTGTTTTTGAAAGCATTTAATAAAATTTTAAAAAAAATAAAATGTTTTTAAAAACAAATTTGTATGTAGACTTTCAGTTTCGGTTTCGGTTTCGGCCGAATATTACAAAAATGGCCGAAATTCGGTTTCGGTTTCGGTTTCGGCCAAAATTTTGGTTTCGGTCGGACACTAATGATCGTATTAAATATAAAATCTTCATGATGTTTGCAATGTTAGGGTTCGGCTTTTGTTTGCATTTTGCTAGTTCATAAGCAAGATACAGCATGACCGTTAGAGCTTTCGACTCTTATGAGATAGTTACGACAGTCACGGTTCGATTCCTGGTGTAGATAAATTAATTTTGACGGTTTCTCAAGTTTTTCCCTTTAATGAGTGCAAATATAAAAATAAAATTATATTGAAATAATAATAAAAAAACTGCATGTTTAATAGAGCTATACGTGTATAGAGACAAACAAACAATCCAATAGGCCATTTCAGCCCTTGAAAGGACTTTGATCGGAGCTTTTTGTGATCAATTTCTTTGTGTGTACTATTAAATGTTTGCACACCATTGAGCAAGAACTGAACCTACATATTTTATGCCGACCCCAAACCAGGATTGCCAACATATACCTTTTCGCCCGGAAAATCCGGGCCTGAGGGTCGATCTCCGGGCTCCGGGCCTGGCAAATTTTTTCCCGGTTTTCGCGCTAATCTATATTTAAATCAAGTTTTTTTTACAAAAACATATTTTTAACTTATTTATTAGTTTTGATTCACCTGTTTTTTAATTGAATGTATCAACCATTTGTCTTAAGGTGGGACATGACATTCGTGGCAGAGAAAACAGACCTTTTTTAAAAATTCATAACTCAGTCAAAAACAAACATATTTCCAAATAACAAGAAAAAAAATCAAAAAAATATATTTTTCACTTTAACATGGTTTTATAGAGCTCCAAACTGGCGGCATAGAAAAAAACGGGGCCTCGTGGTTGCAGCGCTGAGAGTCGCAAAAATTATCCGATCTGGAAAAAGAAATGACTTTTTTAAATCTTAACAAAATTGGTTATCGTATGACAGGAGCATTTTTTTAAAAAATTTTTCAATTTTTGGTGATGTTCTAAATTTGAAAATGTGTTTTTTCGAAAAAAATATTAACTTTAAAATAAATAAAAAATCAACAAAAAATTAAAAAAAAGCTCGTGTCATACGATAGCGAATCAAGGTTAAAAAAATACAAAAAAAAAAATTCGTCAAAAAATTAACCCGCTAGTACCGCAACCAATACGAAAAACATAGTTTCGAAATAAACGCGTTCAAAGTTTGTGAACAAAGAAAAATGCAAAAAAACATAAAAATGCGCTCTCACTCATCCGGCTGTAACATTTGAACCCGTTGGAATCTTAAGAATATTTACTAAAATACAAAATTATAAAAAAAGTCAATTTCAAAAAACGGCCAATGTCATGTCCCTACTTAATAGTATTTAGTACAAAATTAATTTTTTTATAATTTTATTATTTTGATATAAAATGTTGATCTTTATTTATATATTTATTTACTTTTTGCTTACAACCATTACAATAGTTTATTTTTAGTAAAAAAACAAAACAAAATCAATTGTTTTATGCCCTATATTGTTCTTAAATGATATCAATATTTGAATCCTTATTTTAATTTTTGTTAACATTATGATTATTTAATGTTTTAATAAAATAAGAGCACTGAATGTACTAGTTCCTTAAAGTAAAAACTTTGACAGTTTAAAGAACCAAAGAAATAATAAATTTTAAATTAAGATCAGACCGTTAAAAAATTATGGAAAAAACTCCGGACCTGGGCTTTTCAAAAGTTGGTAATTTTGCTCCAAACGGCTAATGTTTATCGTCTCAAGAAGCTTAACATGGCGTTACTAACCTTTTAAACTTTGCTATTGTCTGCATAAAAGCGATGACCTTTTTGAAAACTGACTTTTCTTTGAAAACTGATTTATTAAAAAAACTTCCAGTTTCAGATGAGATTCAAACTCGGTAAAGCCACGAACTCTTAGGAAAAATAAGCAATTGATTCATATGATTTCATTGAGATGTTCGCCTAGATTGATAAAATATTAAAACAAAAAATATTTAATGGGCTCAAGTCCTGACGCTGTAAAATTTTGATAAGCGATATTTTCTATAATTCAGAGTATAAAAAAAAATTGGCAATATTTTTTCCATTGCCCTTTTTTTTAAAAGAAAAAAGCATGCTTTCTCAGTGGTTGCTGAGAAGTGAAATGTTTTTTGTCATAAATCATTAGTAGAATTTATAAATCTTTTTCGTTTACAATTTCTGTTTTCAATTTGCTGCAAATGATGTGAGTACACGAACTGCAAGCTTAAAAGAATGAAAAAGAAAAACAAAAACAAAAACGTATCTTTTATGCGGAACAAACTGCTTCGCTCTTAAATGCTCATTATTTGCTATGCAAAAGAACAAAAAACAAAAAAAAAAAATAATAAAGAAAAATAATGGAAATAGAGAAAGCAAAAATCAAATGTTTTAAGAACAAAACTTAAGTAGAAGAAAAATAGAAAAGAAAAAATAATAAAAGATAACCACAAAAACTACTCGATTTCTTTTGTTATTTGCAATAGTTGTTGGTTGTCTGGGTTTTATAGTTGTTTTTGTAGTGTTTTATTTTTTTTTTATTTTTGTTGTAATTGTAGCTATGCCACATTCAGTTGCCAACAACCTAAAGCTATATGCATTTATTTCTGATGTGTTGTTGTTATTGTTTTTGTTGTTGCTTAAGGCCGCATGCCATACAAAGTGGGTGACTGGGCGCAGCAGCAAAGGCTTGAAAACTGCCTGCCCGTCTATCTGCTCTGCCTTTCTTTTTTTTTCGTGTCTTACACTCCTCTAGCCATGAATTCGTCGTTCAATTGCAATGTATAGCGGTAGCTGCTTAAAATTAAGCTATAAAATTGCTTAAAATGCAGTTTTAATTGTGTATCCTACTGGCTGTTGTTGCTGCGTTCATTAGGCGTGCTTTTGCAGTATCTGCCAGATACAAGTGTGTAGCTAGTACATAGCTACCAGTTCAATTATAGGGTTTTATTGAGTTTGCAGAACAAGCTTAGCAACTACAAGTTGAATATACTAGAAATGTACTTTTTAGTTGGGGCACAAAAAAAAAACCAATAAATGGCAACAGAATTAAAAAAACAAATATTTCATAAAGAGAGTGAAGCTTCAAAGATTTCAGTTGAATGCAACAAAATTTAATTTAGATACAGTTGAGAAATGCTATCAATTTTATATCGACTCTATGTATATGCTTTAATTCAAATTTAAAATCAAAATTTTTCAAATTTTTTAAATTAAATTCACTTGTGGTATATTTTTTTTAATTTAAGGGTGGACATGACATTTAAGGGTGGCCGTTATTTGAAATCGACTTTTTTTTATAATTTTGTATTTGAGTAAATATTCTTAAGATTCTAAGAAAAACAAGTAAGAAAGTCTAAAGTCGGTCTAGGCCGACTATGAAATACCCTAAACCTCTTTTCCCAAAAAAATAATAATAATATTATTGAAAATGGGCGTGTCGGTGGGCGGATGAAGCCTATATTTTATATACATTGAAATGTTGAAGAAAAATTTACACATTCCAAGTATTATTCCTGTAGCTCACAGTTAATGCCTTTATTGTGCTTTCACTATGGAAGGTGGGCGTGTTCATGGACGGATTACTCCCAATATTTTAACACACCTTAGTTTTGGTATAAAATACATACATACCAAATTTGATCTCTCTATGACAATCTTATATATTCAGTTTTAAACTTTTTAGGTTGTATGGGAGGTAGGCGTGTCCGTAGGCGGATGACGTTCATTTTTCAAAACCATATTTGTCTTGTCATAAAAAACATATGTGCCAAATTTTAGCTCTGTAGGTTAAACAGGGGCTTATTTATTGCGTTTTCAATTTTTGGGTTGTATGGGAGGTGGGCGTGTCCGTGAGCCGATGACGTCCATTTTTGGAAGGCATCTTTATGTTTGTATAAAACACATACACACTAAATTTTATTGTTGTAGGCTAATTATGAGCTGAGTTATGCAGTATTCAATATTTGTGTTGTATGGGAGGTAGGCGTGTCCGAGGGCGGATGATATCCATTTTTCAAAACCTTCTTTTTTTTGTTATATAAAACATATGTGCCAAATTTAAGCTCTGTAAGTTAAACAGAGGCTTATTTATTGCGTTTTCAATTTTTGGGTTGTATGGGAGGTGGGCGTGTCCGTGAGCAGATGACTTCCATTTTTTGAAGGCATCTTTATGTTTATATAAAACACATACACACCAAATTTTATTGTTGTAGGCTTTTTACGAGCTGAGTTATGCAGTTTTAAATTTTTGCGTTGTATGGGAGGTAGGCGTGTCCGTGGGCGGATTCCAAAAATATTCAATAGTACAGATCCTTGGGCGCATGTGACCATGTGTACCAAGTTTCATCCAATTATCTCAACTCCTTCTTCTTATCCTGTGTATACGGACAACACACAGACGGACAGACGGACGGACGGACGGACGGACATGGATAGCTCGACTCACGTGGTGACGCTGATCAAGAATATATATACTTTTCTATACCGGACTCGGACCTTTCAGGTTTAGGGTATAAAAATTTGATGGAATTTTAATTTTTAATTTTTATTTTCGCCTATTTTTTCTTTGTTCACAAACTTTGAACGCATTTATCTCGAAACCATGTTCTTCGTTCCGGTTGCGGCATTAGAGGGTTCATTTTTTGACGAAACTTTTTTTTTTGTATTTTTTAGACTTGATTCACTATCGATGACACGAGCTTTTTTTAAATTTTTTTTTTCGATTTTTTATGAATTTTTAAAAATCACCAAAATTTAAAAAAAAATCTACAAAAAACTCCTGTCATACTATAACCAATTTTGTTAAGATTTCAATAGTCATTTTTTTCCAGATCGGACAATTTGTGCGATTACCAGCGCTGCAACCACGAGGCCCCGTGTTTTTCTTTGCCGCCAGTTTGAAGCTCTATAAAACCATGTTGGAGTAAAAAATTTATTATTTTGAATTTGTTTTCTTGTAATTTGTTCAATTCTCTACAATAATAAAAAAATTTTGGAAAAATGTTTGTTTTTGACTAGGTTATGAATTTTTTAAATAAGGTCTACTTTCTCGGCCGCGAATGTCATGACCCTCCTTAACCCTCAAGTGCATGACCTCAGCGATGTTCTTCATTATATTTTTCACTTTTGCGCCAAATAACTCAATGAGCTGATTTCTGTAGGTGTTGCCGCTGTGAGGAAACGAAAGCTTGAAGCTCAACAAATTTATTATTTTTTTCAAACTTACTAAAGTACATGAGACATGAGAAATGAGTAGAAATTCTTTGGTTGTGCCATATATGGCACACTATGCATTTAAGGATTAAAACAAAAATATCAATTTTAGGAATTCAATTTAAAGATTAATGCGATATGAATTGGTGAAGTAATTTGAAATAATTTATAGCAACCAATTTCTTCTAAAATTTTTAAGAAATTGCCCAAAATTGAAATTTTTAAAAGTATTTTTTTTTTTGTAAACTTTCCAAATATCACTTTAGGTTTTTTTTTTGTAATTTTCAAATTAATTTTTTATAAGTATTTTTTTAATATCGTTAAAAAACAAGTAAAAACTATATTTTTTTTATTTATAAAATGTTTATTTTAAACGGCAAATATTTATTTCTTTATATTTAATACATTATTTTTACATAAAAAAAAAAGTAAACAAATTATTTAAAATTTCAAATGTATTTAACAATTTTGTTTTTATTATTTTAATTGTATACATAAAACTTTATTTATTTAACATAAAAAAAAAGTAAACAAATTATTTAAAATTTCAAATGTATTTAACAATTTTGTTTTTATTATTTTAATTGTATACATAAAACTAACTTTATTTAACATAACTTTTGATTTTTTATATATATATAAAATTTTTTTATGTATTTTAATAAATTAAAATTTTTTAATTATTTTTTATAAATTAAATATAAAAAATTTTTGTGTAACTTTAATTTTTATTTAATTTTTATTTAATATAATTTAAATTCTGTTAAATATTAATTGAAAATTTAATGATATAAATTAAAAAATTAACCTCTTATTTAATATTTAAAGCAATTATATTGCTTTACATTTCATTATTATTTCTCACAGTGTTGACACACCTGATGGTTTTATGCTGTTTTTTTTTTGTTCGTTTTTTTCTTTTGACTCTTTCTCTACTAATTCTTTCATTATAATGTTTTTTTTTAATTTATTTTCTGTACGCGTTTTAATTCAAGTCTTATAGTCGATCGGCAGCGCCTTCGTTACAACAAACTAACGGCCTCCAAACACAACATTGCCGCACTCAACCTCTTATCAAACGCCTTCGTTCCCACATACCATTTTCCCTTTTGCCAACCTAGCTGCTTTCTTCCGCTTTAACTGGCTGCAGTTTGCTTTTGCTATCCAAAAGCTTTTAACTGGGTTTTTGCTTTTTTTTTCTCCCCTGTATCAACAGCTGCATTTTGCATGTTTTTGTTGTTTTTGTTTTTTTTTTTCTTGTCTGTGTCTATTGCATACAAACTAGGTACCAATGTTGCACCAGCATTGCATCCATTGCTGCGGTTTTTAATAGTCAACCGCACCATGCACCCGATCCCTTGACCAGCCGCCGGAGCAGTCAGGTTGATTTGGTGAAGTGCTTGCCAGACAGTGAAATTGATTAATTGAAAAAAATGTTGAAGTTTTCATTGCAACACCGTTAAGTAAAATAGCAAAAACAGAAAATATTTTTTGAGTTAAACAGCGATTGCGGTGTATAGAAAAAGATCGCCTCTTTGGTATTTTTTATTTTTTTGTATTTTTAATTAAGTTTAATCTGCGGTTTAGCAGCAATTCAGTCTTACTCAGTTTTAATGAGAATTGCATGTTTAATTTAATTAAATGCAATATAAATTTCAAAACCGAAATTTTTAGTTCTTATGAAAATGCAATTCCAGAAAAAAATGATTAAAAAATCACTACTCAATATTTTTTCTATTACAAATCTTTATACCCCCACTCGTACTGCGTAAGGGCTATATTAATTTTGTCATAAGTATATATTCTTGATCAGCATAACCACTTGAGTTGATTTAGCCAGTCCGTCTGTCTGTCGACACGATTACAGTCGTATGCTTCAAGCTATCGTAATGAAATTCAATATTTGACCTTTTTTCTAAAAAGCAAAGATCAAGTTCGAAAATGGGCTAAATCGGATGAAAACCACGCCTACTTCTCATTCAACCCTAAAGTGTAGAGTATTCTACACAGAGTACACAGTACACAGTACACAGATACAAAAACAATATTCGGTATTTATAAAGTTTATATCAAAAGTTAAACATGTTAGTGAAAGGGCGTAATCCAACCTCGAACATGGCCACCTCCCATGCAACCCCATAATTGAAATCTAATAATCTATTAAGAGGATAAAAGATGTTATGTATGTTAGGCTGGGTAGATTTCTAAACCGATGTTGCCTGGGTGAATTTCGGTTCGAGCCAGAAAAGTTATTAAACAAAAACAAAAACAAAAACAAAAAAAAAAAAGCTGGAGGTACACTTTACCCTCAATTTTGTGAATTTTTTCTATAGGAATTTTTTTCAAATTTTTTTTTCTAAAAACGTTCACGGCTAGGGCAAAACTAATGCCAGATATGAAATCCTCATTCATCCCGATTCATCCAAAAAACTGTCTAACATGTATACGTTGTGATACAAAAATTTACCGTAACAAATTCCTAAAGAAAAATTTTCACTAAATTCAAAGTATATTCTTATAGTTGGTGTGTATGTAATTGTGACCATCACGGCTGAACCACTGCAGTTATCCCCCTTATTATTAACTGTAGTTATTGACACCATATTTTTGTGTGGTGCTACGGAATTATTTGCTTTTGAAAATCCATCCTAGGCGGCACAATCTTTATTCAGTTTCGTTACCGATTTATATGATATACATTTACTTATATATATATGATACCATATGGCGCGAATATAAGGTGGATAACAGCAGTAGTTCAGCCGTGACGGTCACAATTACATACGCACCAACGAAAAGAATATACTTTGAATTTAGTGAAAATTTTTCTTTAGGAATTTGTTACGGCAAATTTTTGTATGACAACGTATACATGTTAGACCGTTTTTTGGATCAATCGGGTATGAGGATTTCATATCTGGCATTAGTTTTGCCCTAGCTGTGCATGTTTTTAGAAAAAAAAAATTTGAAAAAAAATCCTATAGAAAAAATTCACAAAATTGAGGGTGCGATGGGGTAAAGTGTACCTCCAATCCCCCCTTTTTTTTTTGTTTAATAACTTTTCATGCCAGAACCGAAAATCACCCAGGCAACATAGGTTTAGATATTTCGCGTATAAAAATAAAATTGGCTATGCAAGTATTTTATATCAAAACTTCATCGTTTTAGAAAAGTGGGCCCACTGACACACCCCATTTCAATTTCTATAAATTAATAATTAAAGTATAAAAAATTGTATCGCATTATTTGTAAAAATCGGCCACTTTTCAATTCTTCCAGAGTTCAGTTTATACAAACGATATATGTATTTGATAGTAAAACTAGATTATGAAGATTATTATAAATCAAAGTAAGATATTTTCTGTTCAAAATTGAACCGGACTTTAGTTTTTGTTTTATTTTGTTTTGTTTTATTTATTCGTTAACGTTGAAAAAAATCCCGAATAACCTAAGGTATAATTCGATCACGTATGATATATTACGAAATATACATTTCTAAGCAAAGAGTTCAGGGTTCTCTGAGCAGTACAATTCGGCCCAAAACCTAAATTTGTGTTATCCGTTTAATATTAAGGCTTAGTTATATTTTTTTGCTGATCAGGTCAGATAATATTAATTTTGTGCAAACTTTTGTAACACCCTTTACAAAGCGTGGTTAGTATAGACGAGTACTAGACCGTATCGAAATTTAGATTCCGCCGGTCGGGGTCTCAAAAGTTAGAGGAACTCATTCAAATGATTTCTGCATACATTTTTTTCAAATCGGAGAAAAACCGCCGAAGCAATTTTGGTTCTCCTGAAAAAAACATGTTTTTTGCTTGAAACTTTTTATTTTTCACAGAACGCATATCAACATGTGCTTACATGTTAAATTTCTTACTCATACTAACATTTTGGAATAAAAAAATTGTTAAAATGTTGTTTCATTATAACTCTTATTGACCACCAAAAATTGAGTTTTTTGCTATTTTTATAAAGACATTTTTTTTTAAAACCACTTTAAAAGACACATTTTTTATTAGATTTACGTGGAGTTGTTATTGTTGGAAAGGTATTAAGTTCTTTTTTCGTCCTAAGTATCGCTTTAATCAAAGCGAAAGTCAAAAACAAACATTTTTCCAAAATTATTTCAAAAAATTAAACAAATTACAAGAAACAAACTTCAAAAAATATATATTTTTCATTCCAACATGGTTTTATAGAGTTCCAAACTGGCGACAGAGAAAAAAAACGGGGATACGTGGATGCAGCGCTGGGAGTCGCAAAAATTGTCCGATCTGGAAGAAAAAATAACTGTTTTATATCTTAACAAAATTGGTTATCTGTATGACAGGAGCTTTTTTCTAAAATTTTTTTTTTTCAATTTTTGGTGATGTTCCAAATTTGAAAGTGTGTTTTTTCGAAAAAAAATATTAGGGGTTTTCTCGCAGTATAGCAAAGATGCAAAATTTGTAAAAAATGCAACCTTGCAATACTGAAATATGCAACACTGCGGGAGCGCACAAAATAACAAATATTGTGAATATTAAAAGAAATGCCGCAAACAGGCGAAAACAAAAAATTTAAATACTTACTCTTACTCACACGAACTAAAATGAACAAATTTGTCTCAATCAGAGTGCACGGTTGCACGTTAACTCAAAACATGGGTATCACTGTTGCACAAATTGCACGAATTGCAAATCTTTTATCGCTTGTATTTGGTTGTTGTATCGTTGCACGGGTTGCAAGATTCTGCAACTTTTGCAATTCTTACACCTTATGACTTTAAAAATTCCTAAAAAATCGATAAAAAAAATTTCTAAAAAAAAGCTCGTGTCATACGATACCGAATCAAGTTTAAAAAAAATACAAAATAAAAAAAAAATTTCGTCAAAAAATTAGCCCGTAAAGAAAGTCTAAAGTCGGTCTAGGCCGCCTATGAAATACCCTAAAACCACTTTTAAAAAAAAAAAAAAAATTTATTTTAAATGGGCGTGTCCGTGGGCGGATGAAGTCCATTTTTCCAAACCATCTTTGTCTTGTCATAAAAAGCATACTTGCTAAATTTTAGCTCTGTAGCTTAAACACATGCTTATTTATTGCGTTTTCAATTTTTGGGTTGTATGGGAGGTAGGCGTGTCCGTGATCGGATGACGTCCATTTTCGGAAGACATATTTGTGTTGGTATGAAACACATACATATCAAATTTTATTGTTGTAGGCTAATTATGAGCTGAGCTATGCAGTTTTCAATTTTCGCGTTGTATGGGAAGTAGGCGTGTCCGTGGGCGGACGATGTCCATTTTTCAAAACCATCTTTTTTTTGTTATAAAAAACATACGTGCCAAATTTTAGCTCTTTAGGTTAAACAGAGGCTTATTTATTGCGTTTTTCAATTTTTGGGTTGTATGGGAGGTGGGCGTGTCCGTGTGCGGATGATGTCCATTTTTCAAAAACATATTTGTGTTGATATAAAACACACACATACCAAATTTTATTGTTGTAGACTTATTATGAGGTGAGTTATGCAGTTTTAAATTTTTGCGTTGTATCGGAGGTAGGCGTGTCCGTGGGCGAATTCCAAAAATATTCAATAGTGCAGATCCTTGGGTACATGTGATTATGTGTATCAAGTTTCATCCAATTATCTCAACTCCTTCTTCTTATCCTGTGTATACGGACAACACACAGACGGACGGACGGACGGACGGACATAGATAGCTCGACTCACGTGGTGACGCTGATCAAGAATATATATACTTTTCTATACCGGACTCGCTTCGTTCTATGCGTTACAAACGTTTGCACAAAGTTAATATACCCTGACCTTTCAGGTTTAGGGTATAAACATGGTTTCGAGATAAACGCGTTCAAAGTTTGTGAACAAAGAAAAATGCAAGTAAAAATAAATATGCACTCTCACTAATCCGGCTGTAACTTTTGAATCCGTAGGAATTTTACCATGAAATTAGAATCTTAAGAATATTTACTAAAATACAAAATAATAAAAAAAACGATTTCAAATCCAGTTAAAAAAACGACCAATGTCATGTCTCCCATTAAGGAGTACCTCAGTAAAGTCATTGCTAATTACTTCCAATAGAGTGTAGTAATATTACATAGGCGGCACAATGACCTATAATGTCACTGGCGGTGTTACACAGGGTTAGTTATAGAGCCTTTTCTTTAGAATTTCATGTATGAGTTCTAAGGTTAAAAGTTCCTGCAGGCATTAAGATCGTCGAATTTACGGATGATTTAGCTGTTGTGGTAACAGCAACACAGCTGGATGAAGTAGAGGCCCTAAGAAGTATAGTGACCCAATTAACACTATCTCTACGAATGAATCAAGTCATTAGTAGCCGAAAAAGTCCAAGACCGCAATAATGAACGCGGGATGGCGCGGGATGGTGGAATCAAAGCAAGCTTCTCAAGTTGTAGACGTCACGACTCGAGGAACTTTCACCTAATCCGAATTCTGAGCTGGCAGGCTGCTTTAGAGCATACCGGCATAAGTTTATATCTCGTAG
The DNA here is from genome assembly GCA_958299015.1 of Tetanocera ferruginea. NCBI lineage: Eukaryota > Metazoa > Arthropoda > Insecta > Diptera > Sciomyzidae > Tetanocera > Tetanocera ferruginea. Next base: position 124,670,235 of record OY282644.1, on the reverse strand, counting down.
AACAATATGGGACACTTTCCATGTCCTTTACAAGCTTTATAATGAGAGAAATGAAGCTTCGCATCGGTGAAGTGGCGACACCCAAAACTTGGGGAACATAATGCTGAAAAACGAAACCAAGTGCGTAATCGACGAACCTCGAAGAGTCCCAACTGGTTAGCCTACCGACAGACCATTTGTCTTTCAGTTTTTTTCCTTAAGTAATGCCATAAGAAGGTTTACCGGGATTCATACAGGGTCAGAGATTCAATGAGGATGAAAGGTTAAGTAGCATCCTTTAACCTGCCAAAAAATATATAAAGTAGACTTATAATTGAGTTATAGGGATACATTTTGATATGAATGGTACATCAAAACTAAGATAAGACCAATACCCAGGCACCCTCACCTCTCATACAACCCATAGCAGAGAAAACTTTTAACCTACAAGTTAGTTTACTTTCTTTACATGTTCTTTGTTTAATTTCAATATAAAATTCAATCCTGAAATCACAACTGAAAATAGAACCTTGAATATTGTAGAATTTTTGGCCTGAGTTATGGGCTATATGAGTTTGCTGCTAAAAACTTAATTTGTATAAGAAGAACTACAAAGTATGAACTGAAGTATAGAGATGAGGAATGCATTATAAAGGTAGTATTAGATGTGTGACGGCCGTGGCAGTACGTTGTAAGTGTGTGACGTGTGAACTATCGATTCCAAGGTTCGAACCAAGGTTCGAAATATCATCTGACACAAAAAATTTTTTCAATAGAAAAACATTTTCCTGATCGGCCGTCAACTCTCTGCTGACAATGTCAAAACTCAGATGTCAAAACTCAGTCAAAACTTAGACTTCTTGAGAACATGCACTTTAGCCGTTCGGAGTCGGCATAAAACATGTAGATCCAGTTTTCGGTTGAAGTCCTTTCAAGAGCTGTTATGACCAATTTGTGTTACAATTGTTTCCTCTGTTTCATTAAATCTCACCTAATATCACTTCTTTTATTCGCTAAATTTTCTAAATATTTAAACTGTACAAACTGCGGCATTACCCTGTAAAGCAAAGTTTGCAAGAATGTTAAAGCTGTCAATGTTGAAGTAAACAAATTTTTAGTAGATTACAAACAATACTATAAATGTTATTGGCTGCCATCAGGAGCGGTTGTTGGTTGCCCCATTTGGCCAATAACGGGAAAATTACCTGTCGTAGCAATGTCGAGCGACGTTAGCGCGCCAACAAAAACGCTGCGTTGCTTGTGCTGTTTGCTTGTTTGTTGTAACTTGTTTAACGCTGTTGTTACTTTGGGAGCAGCACTAGCAACTTTGTTGTAGCTAGTTGGATTTGTTGTTGTTTTTGTTGTTGAACTGGTGTTTGTCTGTGGTGTATTTTTTTCTTTTTATTGTTGCTAGTGTTGCCACAAAATCACTTGCAGCAGCAGAAATAGCAGAAACGCAACGCAATTCAACGCACGTAGCTAAGAGGGAGTGGCAATTACAACAACTACAACAACAAGAGGCAAACAAACAAGTTTAGCCGGATTTTGCACAAAATGCGTTTTTAATGCAAATATTTATCATTCGAGTTGTCGTTTTTGTTGTTACGTCTGTTGTTAGCTTGTTTTAATAGCTGCAAGTATTTTTCTGTTTGCCACAAATATTTTTTTTTTGTTTTATTATTATTTTCTTTTTCAACAGACTTTTCACATACAATTTCACAATATTTTAAATTTGCTTGCAACAGAAAACTAACAAGAAAATTCACTGGCAAAAAATCGATATTTTAAAGACACGACCGCGTGGCAATTTTCTGTATGATGCAGTTAGTCAGGCTGGTAGGCAGGCAGGCAGGCGGAATGGCGCAGACGGTAGTATTGACTGTGTTTAAATTGAACTGCGTTCGAGTGGGTTGTTTTTTTTTTTGTGGGTGGCAGACACGGCGTAATTTTGGCACTGTACGAATTTAATTCGTGAGGAGGACAACGAACGACATAGACAAAAATTAATTCAGACTCTAGCATAAAAATTCAGTTGTTTTTCTTTAAATTTTTAATTAATCAGTTATTTATATTATTTAATTAAAAAAAGGCAACAACAAGAAGCTTATTGCGTTGAGGAATGAGACAAAATGACGGCAATGAAGAAGACGACGACGATGACGACGAGGAACGCGTATCTCACCGTTTTGCACAAATAACGAAATTCAACTGATTTTCCAAAGAGAAATACTTGCCAGGGTGTGCTTGTTGGTTGGTTGGTTGGCTGGTTGACTGGCTGGTTTGTTGGCTGGCTGGCTGGCTTCAGTTTCAGTCGGTGCATGCAATGTTGTTATTGTTGTTGTTGCTGTAGTTGTTTCTGCAGTTGCTGTTGTCTGGCACTAACCAACACACACACATACAGAGTGTTATATGTGTGTGCACTTGGTGTGACAGACAGACGACCAGAACGACAACATGAGCTGAGAGCCAACAGCAGAGACAGCTTGCAACAATATTTAAAAGAAAAGTTTTGTGTACCGCACTAGAACAGCAGAGAAAATATAAAGACAGATATTTTTACAAACCCACAAAGAGATATACAGATAGACAAGGCCAAACAGACAGTCAGATATATATATATATATATATACATATATGTATATATAAAGTCCAATAGACAGCAAAGCACAGACATATGTGGACAGCAGAAAATAACAAAAGTTAAACCATGCGTCAGTGGCGGGTGCTAGTGATAGCCAGACAGCGGAACAAATAGTGGTATAAAAACTTTGATTCTGATCAGCACGTCAGCAATGTCGGCAATCAGATAATGCGTCAGAGGATTCTGAAAATATATGTGATAACAAGTAGGATCTCACATATTCGACAATCATTAAATTAACAGGGCCATGAGCTGGCTGGGATTCGAACCCGAGAGCTCTGAACTGGCAGTCAAGCAAGATTCACAAATTTTTTTAATTTAATAAATTTGTTTAAAAAAAAACGTCGACAGAAACGCAAACTAAGTACGTGTTAACATCACGGTAGGCAATCTATCGGACAATCTTCATCCATCGAACCAATATATTAAGGGGGTAAGGGTTTCTGCTTAGAAAATACATCGTTTTTATGAATTTTTTTTAAGAGTTTGGATTGAGCAAATTTATTCAGATTTTTTGCACATTATTATATATAAAAAAAAAAAACAAAATATTTCCCATTTCAGCCCTTGAAAGGACTTTGACCGAGCTTCTTATGATCAATTGTGTTGTGTGTGTTATTAAATGTTTGCACACAATTAACCGAGAACTGGACCTACATGTTTTATGCCGACTCCGAACGGCTAAAGTTCATGTTCTCAAGAAGCTTTGCATGGCATTATTTACTCTCTGAGGTTTGCCATTGTCTGCAGAGAGGTGGTGACCGATCAGAAAAATTTTTGTATTGAAAAAACTTTTCGCCGCGACTGGGAATCGAACTCGGGCTCCGAGCGTGCTAAGCCACACACTTAACCTGCACGCCACGGTCACCACATATTAAATATACTTTTTACAATATTTTGTAATTTTTTTCATAGAGAAATATTGAAAAACAAGCCTTTGACAGAGCTTTTTCCAGAACGCCTTAGAAAAATAGCAATTTGCGGAGTTAACTTTATCTGGGTTGGAAAATATATGAAATCAAAAACCATTAAAATTTAGACAAAGTATATTCAAATCCTACCCGAACATTCTTTGATTTTCAGTTTCAACTGCTATTTTCTACGAAACAAAAGTCATTTTGTGGGTGGGGAATCTCCCTATTTGAAAAAACGAAAATTTTAAATAAACGTTGGGGGTAAGTATTTCATGTGTAGAAATGAAGTGTTGAAATGTTTTTAAATGGCAGTGAACACGGACTTTGAAAATACGTCTTGTGACAAAATTGCTTTAAAGTTTTTTACACGTACATTTATTCGTTCGAGATACACTCACTTAAAAATTCATATCTCTGTTAGTTTTACTCGAATCGTCTTCGAGTTTGGACGCAATATTTTTGAGATGTTATGCATTCATTTAAAAAAAAATAAAAAAAAAAATTAAAAATCAAACATACAATAAACAAATAAAGAAAGTTTAAAGTCGGTCTAGGCCGACTATGATATACCCTAAACCTTCTTTTCAAAAAAAAATTATTAAAAATGGGCGTCTCTGTGGGCGGATGGAGCCTATATTTTATATGCATTTAAATGTTAATGAAAAATTTACATATACCAAGTTTTATTCTTGTAGCTCACAGTTAATGCCTTTATTGTGCTTTTGCTATGGGAGGTGGGCTTGTTCATGCACGGATGACTCCCAATTTTTTAACACACCTTATTTTTGGTATAAAATACATACATACCAAATTTGATCGCTCTATGACAAACATAATCTTATTTATTGAGTTGTAAAATTTTTGGGTTGTATGGGAGGTAGGCGTGTCCGTGATCGGATGACGTCCATTTTTCAATACCATCTTTGGTTTGTCATAAAAAACATATGTGCCAAATTTTATCTCTGTAGGTTAAACAGAGGCTTATTTATTGCGTTTTAAATATTTGGGTTGTATGGGAGGTGGGCGTGTGCGTAAGCGGATGATCTCCATTTTTCGCAGCCATCTTTAATTTTATATAAAATACATACACACCAAATTTTGTTGTTGTAGGCTAATTATGAGCTGAGTTATGCAGTTTTCAATTTTTGCGTTGTATGGGAGGTAGGCGTGTACGTGGGCGGATTTAAAAAATATTCAATAATGCAGATTCTTGGGTCCATGTGATCATGCGTACCAAGTTTCATTCAATTATCTCAACTCCTTCTTCTTATCCTGTGTATACGGACAACACACAGACGGACGGACGGACGGACGGATGGAAGAACATGGATAGCTCGACTCACGTGGTGACATTGCTCAAGAATATATATACTTTTCTATACCGGAGTCGCTTCGTTCTATGCGTTACAAACGTTTGCACAAAGTTAATATACCCTGACCTTTCAGGTTTAGGGTATAAAAAAAATAAAAAATGGCTAAAGGGCCCTTTAGGGATAAAGTTTCAAAAACCTTTGAGTGGAGATGTCATATATTCAAAAACTTTATCATAATTAAAAGCAAAAATTGTTATTTTCGCAAAAAGGATAATCAGGATGTGTTGAGGTTTCGTAGATAAATTATTGGACCCAAAATTTGTCAAAAATTTTACGAAAAAATGCTTAGCACCTTTCAGTGACTTCTCAAATTTCTCAGTAGGTCATCTTACAACTTCACTTTCAACGTTTCTTTCAAACAGTCCCACCTTTTATTTGCTATACTTGCCGGGGTTCACTCACAAAGTATACATTTTTTGGAAAATTACTGTAGCCGTCCATGGCGGATTCTAGTCCACACCAAGACCGAAAACTCAAAACTTGAAAATAAAAATATTGAAAAATAATTCCATTCACCTCGGGGTTAACCCAAGAAAGGACTTTATATATCGTATTGGATAATTTTTTCACTCTCAACATTTATCACCAAAATACCAAACCCTGTAACTGTTGCCCTAGTGGAGGATTCCACCACAAAGGCAGATACTATCACGTTACTACGGTTATGCGTATTGCAATGACCTAGTTGACGGTTGATAAACATAGGTACATATTTGCATTAAAAATTTTCAAAAAGTTATTGAGCCTTACATATAGAAATGCCACTCCACCACAAGACATTTCACAATATGTATTTAAAGACATCTCAAGTGCATTCAACAATGTATCAAATGTAGCTATCCGTAACGGAAAACATGCGTTAAATGAACCACCAGCAACCGACTTTTGGATAGACAGCTGACTAAATTATAGAAAGGTCCACAATGAGTGGGGCTTTACAACCATTGAAATAGAAGTGAGCAGGGAACACTCCAGGAAGTGGTTCTTCAGTCCTACAATGGAATCTATTTAACTGACGTTTGCTTTAAAGGAAACTTCATGTGGAAAAAGATACTGAGCAGAACTTGAGGCCTTTCACCGTCTCTGGTGCAATGGATACATTCTCTGGAAAAGAGCTGGAAAAAAGAGCTGGAAAGCTGGAAAAGAGGCCAGCGTAGCACGACCTTTTGCATACAAAATTTCGGATATTGTACCTTCTCGGCCCTAAAATACCAACACTTTTAAGACTAAACGACTCGTGCACTTCACAGGTATCAAGCAAGCACAGCGGGCAGTCAACATATTTACAGATGGATCCAAAATGATTACGGCATTTGGAGCGGCAGTGCATTTGAAACTACCGAACCACTACATAGTTGAATTTTCCAACCGGAAGTTTTTGGCATAACGAAGGCTAAAGAGGAAACCCTCAATATGAACACTTATCTCTCTTTAATAAGCATCTTTGTTTACTGCCTCGCTGCGATCGGATCTATGTACTCCGGTATTGCCCAGAAATTTCCTAGTTAAAGAAATTTAAAGAAAGAGAGTGTGCAGCTACAGGGCTACCACTCAGCAGGTCATAGATGAAAACGAGATAGTAGACGGAATAGCAAAGGAGAGTGCAAAACTGGAATTAGAGCTCATAGAACACGTTCGTTTTTCACTACATCCAAGAAACTCTGAAGAATATAATTTACACATGCCACTCCTTATTAAGATCTAGACCTAAATACTAAGGTTCACCGACGTTTTCGTCATTGAAAGTTGTTGCCAATATTTTGTCTAAAATCTTTTTCAAGATTTGTGAATTCGACGCAAATCTTTCAAGATTTCAACAAGTTGTTTCAAAGGCTTTCAACAACCGAAATCACTAAGGAACATCCCAGAAGGAAAATGTGGAATACATGACTTTAAGAACGCATGAATTCTAAGTTGAAAAAAGAGACAAAAAAGATACATGACCAAGTAAAATATCATAGAATGCGAACTTTTTTATTTTGAATGAAAGTATTATTTACTTTTAGTTTTGTGTCAGTGAAAAAAACTGTAAACTAGAAACTGTGAAATTTGAAAAAAAGCAAGTGTCATTTACTTTTTCTGTTATAATTAATCATTAATTTATAATTTAAAACTTACACTAATAATGTTACTTTTAACTACATATAAAATAAATTATAAAAAAGGACTCGAAAAGCATTCACTTTTAAATACATTCTTTAGCCATATAGGAAAAATCACATATTTTATGAGCAAGGATTTTATTTATGATAAAATTATATGATATTTCTGGCATTCTTTAGGAATGCAAAAAGGGATGCATGATTTTTCTATGACATCGCCGTGTAAAAAATCATGCGTTCTGGAATGTACAGGGTGAACGGGAATAACTGTCGCACCTACCGAAGTACCGTATATTTTAAAACTGTAGGCACCAACATTTTTTTTGTAATTTCTAGCAATCTTCCAATTCATTGTGAGCGTATGTAAAAAAAAAATATAATAAATTGTCTAGTAGTTTTCGCGTAAAAAAGATGAACGCAACACGATCACTGATTTTAAATCTACATTTGGAAGGAAAATCGACTTGCAAAATTATCAACTTCTTAAAAGACTTGCAAATAAGCCGGCGATTTGTGCAGCGAACGGTAGCTCGTTTTAGGAGGACTGGCAGCGTTTTTCCAGAATCAAATGGTGGTGCAAAACGGACAGTGAGGACGCCGACCCTGGTTAAAAAGGTGAGGGAAAGAATTCGTAGAAATTGCTCAGTTTCCGGAAGAAAAATCGCACGGGAGCTAAACGTCAGCCAAGACACCATCCGTAAGGTCATTTCTGAAGACCTTAAGCTCAAGGCGTATAAAAAGAAGAGGATTCACGGCCTTACGGAACGCCAGCGACTTACGCGAAAGGAAAGAAGTGCGGTTATCCTTATCATATTTTCAGATGAAAAACTGTTCCTTCTACAGGCAAGTCATAACCCCCAAAATGACAGAGTCTACGCGGCAAGCATGGAAGATATTCCTAAAGAAAAAAAATCCGTTCAAAGGTTTCAAAACGTAACGTCCGTCATGGTTTGGGGTGCTGTTTCTGAAAAAGGAAAATTACGCCTTCTTTTCATAGAAAAAGGGGTCAAAATCAATACTACCTGAACGAGGTTTTAAAAACTCATTTGCTGCCGTTTGCCAAGCAGATTTACGGAAACGAAGAGTTTTGCTTTCAACAAGATTCCGCTCCAGCCCACAAGGCAAAAATCGTGCAAAGCTGGTGTCGTGCTCATTTGCCAGATTTTATATCTACTGAGGAATGGCCTCCGTCTTCCCCTGACCTTAATCCTCTAGATTTTTCTATTTGGGGTATTATGCTTAGCAAATTAAGCAATGTTAAAAATATGACTGTTGATGGATTCAAGAAAAAACTAAGGAAGATATGGGACGATATTCCGGATGAGGAGGTACGTGCCGCGTGCTCATCTTTTAGAAAACGTCTTAAGTTGGTAAAAAAAATGAAAGGCGAACGGTTTGAATTAAATGATGAGAAATTGTGAAGAATAATATAAGGAAAAAATAAAAATTATTTTTTATTAAACTTTGACCTCCAGTTTTTAATTATGACGAATGTTAGGTGCGACAGTTATTCCCGTTCACCCTGTATAGTTCATAGGAGTGGTGCATTCTAAAACACATTCCTATACATGACCATTTCCTTCTGGGATATTGACTATTTTTGACTCCAGGGAGAGACAAACGGATGAACTAACCTAACCTAACCTTTTTAGCTTTATTTAAAAACTAAAACATCCTTTTCCAATGTTGGTGGAAAAATTAATCATATTTGCAATAATATTTATTTCAAATTTCCGAAAGACCTTAAGTTGTGTCTTAAAAAAACTAGTAAAACTATATTAAGAATATACTTTTCGGAATATACTGTTCGAAAAGTCAAAGTTTGTAGATGCAGATCCATGATCCATGATATTAATGAGATTTTTCATTATCTTTGTAAGTCCTCCCATAGACGAGCTTTAAACCAAACTTACTACTACCCAAGGCAGTGTGAATATCCCTACTATTTATTTTAATATAACCATTTTCATCAACCATTAATATAATGTATAAGATGAAACTATGTATCATACAAATTGTAGATTTGTGAAGTGGATCCCCCCCATAAGCACCTTAAGTCCCAAAAATATCGTGCATGACTTTATTCTCCGGTTCTTGACATTAAATATATCTTTCGATTCCTGATAAATTATTATTTTGGTTCATTTTTACGCTAAAGGAATGCCATTTGAGACACATTGGTTAGGCGTTCGTAAATTATTGAGAAGCTTATTTCAGTTAAATTTATTTTGCCTTTTTAATAAATATTAATAAATTAATATTAATCGTAAATTAAAAAAAAGTTTCCAAAAATGTCTATAGATTTCCAGGAATTTCTCAAAACTTTATGAAAGTTGAAGTTGCAGCAACTTTATATGGGCGTATGTCGAACGAACGCAGCATAGCAACAGCAGCAAAACAGGCAATAAAACCAAAATGAAACCCCAACTAAAAGCGACCGAAATGCTTGCGAAGGACGTCTTTGGTAACAATTTTTTTTTTTTTTTTTCTATTTTAGCTTAATGTTGGCATTGTTTTTGCTTTTAGTTTTCATTGCTTTTGCTATATAGCAAGAGCAGCAGTTTAACAGTTATTCGAATGTAGCTTGCTGCTCTATGCTTCAAGCACTTGACTAAAATATTACAAATTTTTGCCTGCGTGTCTGTTTGTCTGCTTGACTGTCTGGCAATAGAAAGAAACAACCGGCTGGGGCCACTGCGGCAAGAGTTTCATGGCATTTGTAGTTGCGCTAGAGTTGCTGACAACTTCTACAAGACAAGACAAAGTGCAACATGAGGTGGTGGTTAGTGCTGGATGTTGAGTAGTCGGAAGAGGGCGGAAGAGGGTGGCGCAAACAACAACAGAAGAGTTAGTGGTTTTGTCAAGATACCGTTTCGGTGTGTGAATTAGTATTTTATGCATGTTTATGTCTGTGTGTGTGTACTTAAGTTTATGAGTAACTATTGGTAAATGCACTACAGGGGGGAGGCGCTGCAGCAGAGATTGCAGCAAAGTTTTCAGTTTGGGTAGGTCGCCAACAAGCTTGCAAAGCCACGTACGAATGAGGCAAAAGTCTAGATAAAAATTCAGTTACTCAGTAAGAGCATCAGCGAAAAGAGCAAAATTATTGAAATAATGTAGACAGAGAGTACATTACAGCTAGAGAAAGAGCGCGTGACAATGGGTTACATGAAGCTTTGCTGTTTGTAGCAATTTTCTGCAATTTTGTTGGTATTCAATATAATTTGATGTAGCTAAAAATCTTCATGTATATTTCAATGTGTTGGTGTGGGTATGAGTGTGATTTCCGACATAGAGTACTTTATTATTGTTGACAAAACAGCTGTTGATGAATAACCGGTATTGATGCGAAATTCGCGGAAATGAGCTTTACTCAGCTTGCTCATAGAACTCAATAAATGTCAAAAAAAATTACTAAACAGAAATTACAGGGTGGCTGTATAATACAGATTGAAAAAGATTAATTTTCTTGATTTAAGGGTTTGGTAATGATTGAAAAATTTTACCGCTATTAAGCCAAGAGCGTAAAAAGCTTGTAAAGTTTTATGTGATTGGGTGACACTTTTCCAGTAATGGGTGACACATTTGACTAATATAGCTTTTTTCATATGAATAAGTGCAAGTTTTCAAACAAACTTTTTATACACATTTTTTCTCGGGATAAAGTTTTAATATATTAAAATTTTAAAAGAATTTATTAAATTAATTTTTTTAAATGAAAATTTTCTTAAATGACCCTAAAAAAAATAGTAAGCACGTTTTGGCTATTTTTTTGCAGATAGAAAAAACTAACACGAAGGATTACGATTAAGCTTTTTTTAATTCTATGATCTACTTTGGGTTCATGAACGTCTACACACCAATTTTAAAATCATATGTTAACTAGTGTGTCGCAACAAAAACAAAAAAAATGTTTTGACTCAAGCTTTTTTGCAATTTTTTGATGTGATGCATTTTTGAGAACTTTGCATTTCAGAGATAATTCGTTTATTGGTCGCACTGTAAGATTGTAGAATAGTCTCTCTGTGTCTGTGTTTCCCGACGGATTAGAATTTAAAATAAATCTTTACCGTCATTACTCCACCTTTCCACCCACCTACTAAACTAACACCTCTCATCGAAACCAACACACTGCTTGCGCATTCAAAGGGGGTATCCCCTAAGCGGTTTAGTCTCGTTTAGTCCTGAGGTTTAGTCTAAAAAAAAAAAACAAAAACCTTAACTGCACATAAATCAAAATTTTTGCTAAATTTGTTATTCAATTAGATAACGTAGCTATTCTTAATTTTTTCGTGAAATTTCTATACATTTAAAAATGCGCGTCTCTACAGTCAATTCTTCTGACGTTTACATGCAATTTTGAGCGTGTAAACATTGTATTGCTCGCAATATTTAAAATTTCATGCAATTTACAACAAAAGTTGGTAGGTGATTTCCACGGTCGAAAATGTGAAAATAACTATTTGCTGTGGAAAAACTTGTTGAGAAGTGTTATTGCTTAAAAGGCGTTACGTAATTTGAAATTTTTAAATTAGCATTTAAGTCTTTATAAACATTAGTAATTTTTGGGTTGTATGGGAGGTGGGCGTGACCGTGAGCGGATGACACCCATTTTTCGAAGACATCTTTGTGTTAGTATAAAACACATACATATCAAATTTTATTGTTGCAGTTTAAATATTAGCTTATTTATGCAGTTTTCAATTTTTCGTTGTATGGGAGGTAGGCGTGTCCGTGGGCGGATGACGTCCATTTTTCAAAACCATCTTTATTTTGTTATAAAAAACAATTTGTGCCAAATTTTATTTCTGCAGGTTATACAGAGGCTTATTTATTGCATTTTCAATTTTTGAGTTGTATGGAAGATGGGCGTGTCCGTAAGCAGATGATACCCATTTTTCGAAGACAACTTTGTGTTGATGTAAAACACATACACAGCAAATTTTATTGTTGTATGTTAATTATGAGCTGAGTTATGCAGTTTTCAATTTTTGCGTTGTATGGGAGGTAGGCGTGTCCGTGGGCGGATTCCAAAAATATTCAATAGTGGAGATCCTTGGGTTCATGTGACCATGTGTACCAAATTTCATTCAATTATCTCAATTCCTTCTTCTTATCCTGTGTTTACGGACAGCACACAGACGGACAGACGGACGGACGGACGGACAGACATGATTAGTTGACTCACGAGGTGACGCTGATCAAGAATATATATACTTTTCTATACCGGACTCGCTTCGTTCTATGCGTTACAAACGTTTGCACAAAGTTAATATACTCTGACCTTTCAGGTTTAGCGTATAATGAGAGGTGTATAAATTATGAGCCCATAGACACGCCTACCTCCCATACAACATGCAAAAGTGAGCACTCTATAGTGAAAATAGTTTATATTTCAGCTACAAATTTTGAATCTGGTTACATCAAAACTTATATGTGTACAAATTATGGGTTTCATTCGTCCACAGACATACGTACTTCCCACACTATTATTATATATCGAAAAAGAAGGTTAAGGATACTTCACACTCGGGTTAGACAAACTTTGGACTTTCTTTACTTGTTTTTATAATAAATCCAGTCAAAAAAACTAAACAAATTAAAAAAATTCTTGACATAACGATGATAAATTCTAGACATATAAATATTTTTATAACCTTGTCTTCTTTTCAGAAATGCAGCACATTTTGTCTTTGGCAAACCATTTTTGAAAGTTAAGCCAACTGCAGCAAAATAAATTTGTTGCAGTCTACAATGTTGACAACATTTTGTCTCGCATTCTTGCAGTTGCATGCAAAATTCTGACCACAGGCAAAGTAACGTCGTTTGCCACGTGCACACCTAGGATAGTATAGTCTGTTCATGCAGAAGTATCTGTGTACAAGACAGTGAAGCATAGTTTAGGAGACATCGCAAAACCACATGATGTCAGTCATGGTTAACTTTGTTGTTGTAACGCTAATAATTACCATTGACCGATGAAATGAGCTTTAAGCTCAACACATACGCCAAAATGTAAAAAATTTAATATTTTAGCTTGTAACGAGATTTGATCACAGTAGATGAAAAGAGTAGATGGGTGGTTGGATTTAGTTTTCACATATTTTGCGACAAATTAAAGGTAGTGATGCTGATGGTTTTGAAATTGTTCTCTTGTATACTCCACCATAAAGACCAAGGCAAATGTATAGCAAATAATCTTAATCTTAATACTTGAAGAAAATAAGGAATAGAAACTTGTGTTTTGACAAAAATCTTCAATACCTATGAATCAAAAAAAAAATAATCAGTGAGGATATTGAGATGAGATAACAGGATATATCATATTAAGGCGAATAAAGCGTTTAAAAAAATTTAATTAGATATGAAATCAAAGAAGATCAACGCATTTCTAAGTTATTATGAGTACCTTTAGTACTAAAGCATAAAAGCTAAAGAAAATATTATATTCTTTATTAATAAAAGGTTATCAAAAGCAGATAAAAGCTTTAAGAAAGCAAAGAATTTTTTTTAAATTGAAACTTTCAAGCGACGTGTTGATGAAAGAATTAACAAGCCAAGCACAAAGAAGACATGTCCACTAAGGTCGTCAACAGAAAGGATATTAAAAACCAAGTATTCTTGTCAAAGTAACAGCGTTAATAGACCGAACGCAATGTTCAAAATATGCATTTTATTATTAAAATTTTCATATCATCGAAGATGCAGCACGAAACAATTTCCAGGCGCTCAAGAAAGACTCATCAGATGCGCGAGATGAAGGTTAAAAGTAATTTTTTTTTTTTCTGTTAGTCTACCATAAGAAACTCAGTCGTGTCCAATGCAAAAGTGACCAAGTTTTTATTATGAGTGACAAATTATAATTTTTTTTGCTTGCAGAGCAGCAGGTCTTTATTTTTGCCAGCAGGCAGGACACATTGTTAGAATTAGAAATTATTATAAATATCTATAAAACAGCTAAAAGAAAAATAAACAGCTTAGCTAAATCCTTTTATGAGCTAAGCTCTGCAAATACACGCACACACAAACAAACAAACACACACATAGACACACACATACACACACACACTAGTAATAAGAACTAATATCCTACTGCTGACAGGTGCTTGAATTCACTTCATTATTCGTGAAGTGAAAATCACGAATGGCGCATAATAATGGATACATAATCGTACCGTCTTCCTTCAGTCTTCATAGCCGGTAATCAAGTGAAATGCGACAGCTAACTGAAGAATGCTAAGGACGTTGAAGCAAAAAAAAAAAAAACAAAAAACAAGGAAGAAAAAATTCAAGAAAAAATAGTTTTTAGCAACATTATTCAGATGCACAACGTAGCAAGGACACGCGCTGCGATTAAGACGACAATGACAACGGAGACGACGACGAGGACGTCGACATGTTTTCGTCGTAGGCAAACTTTTGCAAAAGTTGCAAAAGTAGTGAAAAAAACAAGTATTTCTGAAAGCAGCAAAAAAAACCACGTTGCGACTAAGTAAGATTTACAGTACATATTAATAGCAGCTAAGGTGACCAGGTGTTGCTATAGGCTGCATTAGCAGCTGAATTTGAAGTGCAGAAATTTGTTTAAACATGCAACAGCTGGCCACCTTAGATACGGTTCATCAACAGCAACCTTTTAAATATCATCTCCGAAGCTTATTTGAAAACGTCCCTGCAACATCCTTGCAGACATGGCAACAGTCAAGTTCGAATGGCAGTCAAGAAAGTTAAGTCTGTGTGCGACATTTTCATGTCCTGCTGAGATAGTTTTTTTTATTTTATTTTTAATATATTTAGCTATTTTGTGGATTTTGTGTTCAGTACGTGTCAGCTGTAGAGCGGAGTGGGTAAGAGGCGAAGCTGCTGAGTCTGAAGAGATTTAGACAATTTTTTTTTTTTTTTTAAACAGATAAAACAGCTAGAAGGATTTCTAATCATTGCTACAGCAGCAGCAACAACAACAACAACAACAACAACAACAACAACAACAACAACAGCTACTTTCTTAAACTTGTATGAAAGGTGTTGGTGATGGTGTTGTAGAAGTGCCGATGGTGTTGTCGGTGACTTTGGTGATAACATCAAAGCAAGCCAAATTCTTGGTTTGTTAGTTGATTTGGCATTTTCACATGCTTTGTTGGCTACATTCTTGGTTTTGGTCTTGCCATGCTCAAAGATTTATGTTAATTTTTGTATTTTTTTTTTTTTTTTTTTCTAAACATATAAAGCCAATTCCATTAACAACGTTGTTGGTAGATTTCCTTTTTTTTATACTCTTGTTGTATTTTGGTCGTTGTCAAGCATGAATATAAAATTTCTTTGCATGTTAAAATCTTATACATGGTTTCGTATTCCTTACACAGATGACGTTATCTATTTACATTCGGGATTTCGTAATTGGGTGCAGGTTATATGGCTTACGACGATTCAGGGTGCTACTTGCAAAGGTCAAAATCATTGCATATTTTAAAGTTTTCAATAAATAAATAATAGGATAAGCATTATAGGTTTAAGCCTCTCTTCCCTCTGTATCATCATTCGTAAATTTAATCTTAATGTAAGCTTTTCAAATCTAATTTTAAGCTTATGGCCATGAGCTTCAGATCATTGGCCTTCATATTTTTGTTATAAACAGTCATCCTTCTTATTACTCTTTATTACACTATCATAGTTTTCATTACACTTTCATAGGAAAAATATAATCATTGGTTTTCATTATCCTTTTTCGTTATCATACATAAATTCACCTCTTCATATACTCGAGGCAAAAACTTGATCGAAGAGTAACGAACTAAGAATTTTTAAAAGTGTAACTAAACTAACTTTCAAATTTAAAATTTAAAATTCAAAAGTTTAAAAATTTAAAAATTTAAAAATTTAAAATTTAAAATTTAAAATTTAAAATTTAAAATTTAAAATTTAAAATTTAAAATTTAAAATTTAAAATTTAAAATTTAAAATTTAAAATTTAAAATTTAAAATTTAAAATTTAAAATTTAAAATTTAAAATTTAAAATTTAAAATTTAAAATTTAAAATTTAAAATTTAAAATTTAAAATTTAAAATTTAAAATTTAAAATTTAAAATTTAAAATTTAAAATTTAAAATTTAAAATTTAATAAATTTACTCGCCGCCAAAGAAGTTTCACTTCAAAAATTTAAGTGTTAATTTAAAATTTAAAATTTAAAATTTAAAATTTAAAATTTAAAATTTAAAATTTAAAATTAAAAATTTAAAATTTAAAAAATTTAAAATTTAAAATTTAAAATTTAAAATTTAAAATTTAAAATTTAAAATTTAAAATTTAAAATTTAAAATTTAAAATTTAAAATTTAAAATTTTTTTTAAGTAAAACTTCTTTGGCGGCGAGTAAAATTTCAAGATCTCTTATTCGTGACGCTAGAATAACGTTTTCAATTCATATGCAAATTTTCAAAAAATGATTGTAGCAAGCTGGATTTGAACCCGGACTTCCCGGACATAAGAGTCGGATACTCTACCTGTATGCCACATAGCCACATGATAAAAAAGCAAAAAAAATTTAATTAATATTGACCGGGTTGTTGTTGTATCTCGTATATCACAGACACAAACTTTGTCTTTTAATTTTCATGCAGAAAGTATGCACAGAAATTTTATTTCTTTAAGCTTCGAATGAAAATATTTAGGCATACAATTCTACACTTTTTGTGTGGAGATTAAAATAGCTTAAAAAAATTCGAATGCCTGTTCGCTGCATGCAAATCTTAAAGGTTTATTTGAAAGAGCATATCATAAAGGTAGAACGTTGATAGTTATCAAAAACTTGATTGACAACATGCAAAATGATAATCCTATTTTCAGTTAATAGAATGTATTTAAAGTGTAATAACGTCCCGAAGCTAACAAAAGTAGCTTAAACAGGAGCAGAGCGCGTTCGTGAACATAAAAAGAGAATTAGAGCTCTTAAAAATGCAGCCCGGACTGCACCTATTGATAAAGGTATGATAAAGGCAGTGAATCTGCAAAGAACCAATTCCTAGAAAAACTGATGCTTTGTAAAAATGCATTTTGGAACTCAGCCATCATCTCAACAAAATTTGAAAGCCAAGCATGTTGATAAACACAACAATCCATGTTCGCTGCTTTACGAGGCACTCAACATGATCAACATACAACAATTATGATCAGGAAGCAAAACACAATAATCAACAAGATAGGTATGCCTCTGCTTTCGGAAGCTCCGTCACCGAGTACTATGCAAATGCAACTAAAGCAACTAAACATCAACCGAACGCGAAAAAATTAAAGTTACAACAATAACTGCTATTTTTGACCGATAAAATAAAAGTCAAAAGTAACCTTTATTTTTCCTCGAAAAAATAAAAGGCAAAAAATAACAGCTAACTTTTAACTTTTAAAGAATCAGTCGAAAATTTAAAAGGCACTTAATATTTGTGAGAGTGAGAACATTTGTAACATAACGGTATAATTGAAAAAGTCCTTCGACAATTTTTTCTTTCATTATATCTCTTTCAAGGACCGAAAATAACTGTTATTTTACAATTTTCAAATGACATAATGAACAAATTTTCCAAGAACTTTTTCAAATATACCATTATGTTACAAATGTCCTCACCTCACGAATATTAAGTGCCTTTTAAATTTTCGACTGCTTCTTTAAAAGCTACAAGTTAACTGTTATTTTATGCCTTGTATTTTTTCGAGGAAAAATAAAGGTTACTTTTGACTTTTATTTTAGCGGTGAAAAATAGCAGTTATTTTGTGACTTTAATTTTTTTGGTCAAAAATATCTGGCAATTTGTGTTTTTTAAGACTACTTGACAGAATGTGTAGAAAGTCGCACCAATGAGATGAAAATAATGATATCAATAGTTTTTTAGTCGGTAAAATTACCTATGAAAACATATAACTTTCCTGATATTTTTGACCGAAAAAACAAACGACAAAAATAACTGTTATTTTATAATAAATAACCGATAAAATAAAAGTCAAAAGTAACTGTTATTTTTGACCAAAAAATTATAAGGCACAAAATAGCTGTTATTTTTTTCGGAAAAAATAAAAGTAAAAAGATAACAGTTAATGTGTGACTTTTTCGATAAAAACCATAACCGATACGGTCCTTGGATGTAAAAATTGAATCAACAGATTATTTATACATTTCGTATTGTTTGAATTTCTTTTCAGACACTTTCTCTCTCTATTTCACACTAAAATCTCTCTTATTTCTTACTGTTTAAAAAGTTTCACTTTTGCCACGTGTACGTTACTACAAGCGAGTTTTTTTTTTAAATATTTCTTCTTTTTCAAGATAACAGAGTGACAAATGAATTCCAATTTATTTTCGCATATCTTTCTTAACATAGTTAAGTGTTGTGTCTATATAATTTTTCCAAAATTTAAATAAGTGGTCTTCTTTTCCTCTGCAGTCAATTACCTATTTATTTCATTTGGTGGGGCATGGCTGCTGAATCATTGATGACACATACCTTACACAGTAAGCAGTGTTTGGAGTAGATATGATTTTTTAAACAAGCATTTTAACAATATTTTCTTTGAAGTAATGAAAAAGAATAAATATGGGGAAAAATAAATTTTGCTTATTGCAAACTAATTAATTAAATTTTCAGCTTAAATCAATAAAAAAACCATTTTTCGCTAAAATGTTTGTTTCTGCTATAAAATAACTCGTCTGTTGAACCTCAATTAAATAAAAAGGTTTTTATGCCTTTTAAGAGCAAACCAGCCTGAATTTTTTATTTCGATTCATTAAAATTGTTTCTAGGAAATCTAGCTTTGTTAATGTATCCAACAAACATAAGGATACTCGCTTTTATATATTTTTTTTTTTTTTTTATTTTTTCAATAATTTATCTATTGATTTCCAACTGTTTTACGTGTTCTTTTTTTTTCATCTTCTGCGCCTCCATTAATGTATTTGTAGCACCCTTATCCAGTTTTACAGATTAATCTTCCGTTGACTGATTAAAATCGCATGTCATTCCGTGCACAACAACAAGCGGGTAACTTCGATTTTCATTTCCACAAACAACATGATTGGTTGGAGGCTTCACTTTCACACTTGTTTATACGTTATGTGTAAGACAATAACAACAAAAACAACAACAACAACAACAAACAACTGTGACAACAACGTACTCAGAGTGTCATCCTTGTGACATTTAGATATATGTATGTTCGTTCGAATGTATAAGTGTGAAGTAAATACACATGCGGATGCTGTATAGATTTTCCACCATATTGGTTTACGATGAACGACATAATGTAGGTGCACTGAAAAAAAAAATACTGGAAAATGTTTTATAAAGAGATATCTTTATTGTAACTACTGCCCGCTGAGATGGCACTTACAAGGACTTTGGTCGAGGTTTTTATGAGCAATTGTTTGCTAATAAATTTTTTCACAAAAAAGCTAATTTTAAACAAAACTTTTAGAACAAATGTTATTAGGTTCTACAAGAGGACGCTATTTTTAGTCCCGTAGAGTTCGAAAAGTACAGAGTTGAAACGACACCGAACGGCTAATATTCATGTTCACAAGAAGCTTATTTACTCTCTGTGGTTTGCCATTGTCCTCAGATACTTGATTAAGGCTGGACGTTAAAAAAAACTTTCTGTCAGATGGAGAATTGAACTTTGGCTAGCGTAGTTCTTAAGATCGAACGCACGGCTATGGCGCCACTGATTACTCTGATTATTATACAAATAATAGTTAGAATAATTTAACTAGGTGTCATTTAAGGTGTACTACTAGGTAAGCAGCAATCTATTTCACATTTTTTAATATTTATTCTCAGTGTATTATGCACTGGGTACAAGTAAACAAATGCGCTTTAATTCACAGTCAAACAATACAAAAAGCGATATCGGCAGAAATCGAAAGGCTAAAAAAATGCATCAGTAAAAATTGTGAAACAATTGTAATACTTGTACTGTATTCCTGTGTTGCAATGTCGGCAACACAAAAAAAAAAGCAACGCAAGTCTTAGTCAGCAGAAAACACTCTATTTTTTTACTGTTGTCTGTTGTTTGTATAAAAAAAAAAAAACACAAAATATGATGTTTTATAGCGTACACATATTTAATCTGGAATTATTTGTAAGTTTCTATAGACGCCTCTAACAGTGCTTATGTGATTTGGTATTGAATATTGCATGTTGAGGGTGCATAAATAATGAGTTGCTTTCAACAACGCAAATTTTATAAAATCTTTTTTTAAAAATTTTGAATTATGATTGTTTAATAACAGGATATTAATTTTTTTAATTATTTATTCCGATTCAAGCAATGAACAAACTTCTTAATGACTACTCAATTCACATAATAGAAAAAAAAATTATACTTATACAGAAAAATTATTAAAAACAAACATTCTAATATAAGTCATATTTTTTAATTACTTTTTAATAATTGCTTCGTTTTTTATTAAGGTACAAAGGATTCAACATTACATTTGGGTCCAAAAAGATTAAAATTTGAGTTAGTATAGATACCTATAACGAGAAGCGTTTATAGCGTAATTTGTTTAACATATTTCTAAAAAGAATATATTAAATTTTCCTAAAATTCTTGAAGAGAAAATAAAATGAATTAATTTAAGTATTCAGTAATTTATTAGCCTTGTGTTTAAACTGCAAAGTTCATAAAGTGGCGTGTACACGATACATGAACCAATCATAAACTTCGTAAATGCCATGACAAAATACAAGGGGAACATGAATGATTCATAATTTTTGTGAATAAAATTCGTGTACAAATACGAGGGCAACAAGAACGGTTAATGTGATAAGAGACAAAAATGCAATAATTAATTGCATTAACAATTCAAACATGGTGACGGTGGCATGCAGGTTAAGTGTATGAGTTAAAATGCTCGGAGACCGAGTTCGATCTCCAGTCGCGGCAGAAGTTTTTTTTAAAAAAAAAATTTTCTGATCGGTACCATCTCTCTGCAAACCTCAGAGAGTAAATAATGCCATGTAAAGCTGCTTGAGAACATGAACTTTAGCCGTTCGGAGTCGGCACAAAACATGTAGATACAGTTCTCTGTCAATTGTGAACAAACATTTAATAACACACACAACGCAATTGATCATAAGAAGCTCGGTCAAAGTCTTTTCAAGGGCTGAAATGGCCAATTGGTTTTTTTCTAACAAGGCAAACGTGAACTACTTTATGAATTTCATGATCTTAATTCATGTAATCCATATTCATAAGATAAGGTTTAGCAAAGAATTAAACTCATGTACTTATACTAGGGCAAGGTGAACTACTTTATGAGTTAAGTGAACGAAATTCATAAAATCCATGTACAAATACAAGGGCAGCAAGAATAGTTCATAAGATAGAAGACAAAAAATTAATCAAACTGTACAAGCATGCAGGGGAAACGTGAACTAATTTATAAGTTTGGTAACCGAAATTGATCTAATGCGTGTACAAATACAAGGGCGGCGAGAACACGTCATAAGATGAGACACAAATACATGAAACTGATGTACATATAAAATGGAAACGTGAACTATTTTATGTAATAAGTGACAAAAATTCATACATCTTACGTACATTAGAAAAGATCTGTCTTCGCACCAGTAGCGCAACCAAAGAGGGGTTACAGGGTTTAAAACCCCCGCCCACCCAAAAAAAAAAAAAATTGTAGTAAAAAGCAAAATACAACTAAATCAAAGTGATTCATATGAAAAGCAAACACGCATCTTATCAAATGAGTAAAAACCCTAAATGTTTATTTCAA
The DNA here is from genome assembly GCA_958299015.1 of Tetanocera ferruginea. Lineage (NCBI taxonomy): Eukaryota > Metazoa > Arthropoda > Insecta > Diptera > Sciomyzidae > Tetanocera > Tetanocera ferruginea. The sequence goes on along the minus strand of OY282644.1, from coordinate 124,648,449 downwards.
ATCGATTCTTTTTGATGCGCAATCTACGCAATTTTTCATGTTTTTTATCTTTCAGACTGATTCTGACCACTTGAGAGGTTGTTGACAGTACTTCGATTTGAATTGTCTGTTCAACTTCTAGCTTGAAACCCACTAAAACGACTTGAAATATTTGTATAAAATTTAATTTAAAAGTAATACAAAATAAGAAAGCCTGAATTTGAGAAAGAGCGGTCGAGTCCCTTGCCATCGAAATGATCAAAGCAATTTCCTCTATAAATGTTATTTTTGTTCTTTTTTTATAATTATTTTCTAAAAACAAACTAACCCAAACTCTGAAGGAATTAAGTTTATAGTGAAATCATGTGATTCCGTAAATAAATAATTCTGATTGACTTCTGAAACTGGAGCATAAATTTAAAACTCATAATTTTCCTTCGTATTTTCTCGAATCTGTTTCATAAAAATTTCTCTAAATTGTCAAATATTATACGATTTTAAGAAATAAGGGCTAAAAATATGTTGGTTTGATTTTGCTTTTGTTCTCCCGTTTATCAGAGATATAATAAAGTTATAGCAATGAGCATGAATAAGGAAATGCTGACTTTAATCGAAATAATAACTTTTTTAACGAAAGTCTTTACGACACTCTTCCAAAAAGACATCATTCATTAAAATCGAATAATATTTGTGCAATTTTGAGGGTTTTTCACGGAACTGATTTTGAAAATTCAATGGAAGATTATGATTAATAAAATATTTTTCACTAGTTTCGGAAGCCAATCAGATTTTTTTATACTGAATCACGTGGCTTCACTCGATACTTGATTTCCGTATCAAGTCAAATATGATGTCAAATATGATGACATAAAAAGTCGATTTTAGATGAAATTTCATCGGTTATTTTGGTGGCGAGAGACTAAAATGATTTTTTTATATTTATACTTTTAATTTTTTTTCCCAAGCTGTCAGAAATTTGTGTTTTATACTTTCGGAAATGAGCTCCATTAGTACTCACCAAAGCAAGAATTTTAAGGCTAGCGACAGTTGTTTATTTTTGCAATGAAGTGAAGTTTTGAGGAAAAATTTTCATTGTGGGGAGAAATTGCATTTTTGCTGTCACTATTGGGACCCGAGAAAAATTGAAAATATTGGAGCTCAAGCCTTTAAACCTTCTTATAACTGTGTAAAACCTTCGTTTAATCATCTTAGAACAAGAAAAATTCCGTAAACGGCTGTACAACTGGCGATTTCAAAACATTTTGGCCGATTCTAAAGATCCTAAACAACGCTGAAGCAATTTCATTTTAAAACGATCGCTACCACTGCTGTACAGCTTCTGTACGGCCAAAATGTCCTGACAGTGCCCGTTGTTCATCCGTTTTACAACTTGTTTAATACATTTTTTTCGTTGTTCGGCCGTGTACAGTTTGAACTAAAAAATTTTAATTTTTACTCGGAGAGAGATCAAATTTTTAGAAACAAACTCGGCTTTGGAAACAATTTATATGTGCATTATTTCGATAAGAATTCGTATTCAAATAATAAAATCATTTTTGGAGAAACATATTCCGACTTTCAATCTTGATTGCAAGACTTGCATGTTTTGGTGAAATAGTATACAATTGATAGCAATTTTTGAAATATTTTTTAAAAATTAATATTGCTATAACATAATTCCGTTACGCTTGATTTTTTTTTTTTATTTCATAGCATATTTTTAGGCATTTTTTGTTTTGTGATTTATTGAAACTTCAAAAATTTATTATTTTTTATTTCATTTTGAAATTTTCAGTTTTTCAAAAAATTTTTAAACTTATTTCGTCGAATCTATTTTAGTTTCCGTTTTTACTTTAAGGTACTTTATATATTTTTGAAACTAAAAATTGTTATTTGCACAATTTAAAATCGAATATGCGACCATCTCTGGTTTTAAATTCCGTCATTAAAACCGGGCCCGTCATTTTGGAACGGGAAAGAAGTAGTAAATTAATATTTATAAAAACTTAACTTACATTTTAAATATGAATGTTTTTTAGGGGTTGGGTCGGTTTGAAAAAACATTTTTTTTTTTTCCTTATGACATTGTACAATATGGCCAGAATATTCTGCCTAACGCTTGAGTCAAAACTTATTTTTGCTAAATTGGTCCAAAATTTGATAAACCCTTCCCCCTCCCCCTTCCTCCCCCAAAAAAAGCATGGTTACGCTCCTGCTTCGCACAATAAAAAAATTGACAAAGTGGGCAAATATTTCTTGGCTCATTGTAGTAACCTTCAGGAAACAATTTTGCAAAGCTTTATTACATAGGATTAATTTCTTAGGCATGGAGCTTTTTATAGAGTTTTTTGTACTATCAAAATTTTTACTGTTTTGCTTATCTGAGATAAAAAAATGTATATTCAAGAACTGGTGGTGACCGTGGCATGCAGGTTAAGTGTGTGGCTTAGAATGCTCGGAGCCCGGGTTCGATCCCCAGCCGCGGCGAAAAGTTTTTTTCAATAAAAAATTTTTCTGATCGGTCACCACCTCTCTGAAGACAATGGCAAACCTCAGAGAGTAAATAATGCCATGTAAAGCTTCTTGAGAACATGAACTTTAGCCGTTCGGAGTCGGCATAAAACATGTAGGTCCAGTTCTCGGTCAATTGTGTGCAAATATTTAATAATACACACAACACCATTAATCATAAGAAGCTCGGTCAAAGTCCTTTCAAGGGCTGAAATGGCCAATTTGTTTGTTTTTTGGCCAAGAAAGGGGTTCAGGAGCATTAAAACCACTTTATTAGGATTTCTGCGATCCAAAACAAAATTATGCCGAAATTGTTTTTAAGAGTCTCTCTAACTTTTGAGTCGCTGTCCGAATTCTCGATAAGTTGTGGCTTTATTATTTTTAATAAGCTAAGACTTTGTACTCATAATTCGTGAGAAATGTTGACTTCACCCTTGCAGTTTGTAACGGAGATTTGTAGCACGAGTATCAAAAACTTTGGTCATTGAAATGAAGGAGTGAGACTATCAACTAAAGAGGTTTTTACATATAAGAGGATAAGATGCACGATTCCTGAGTTCTTAGTAATTGTATAAGCGCGAAGCTATCTCTAAACTTGTGTATTCAAATTTATAAAAAATTACAAACTTAGGTTTATTATTTATATAAAGTTTTATAGTAAAATGAAAAATCTAGAAATTGATTGAATTTTTCGCCGATAGAGCTTTTATTTTTAAAGTTACTGAATTTTAGATTTTTTTATTATCTGAAATCAGATTATTGCAATTAATTTTATATTTAAAATTTTTTGACTTACGCGCTTGAGTTGTCTCAAAGCTCAAAAGATGTTTTTTAACTTACCTGCAAAGAAAAGAGAATACATTGTGTTAAATTTAGTACTCATAAAATATATTATAATAATAAAAAACATACACATAAGTAACATAAAGATAAACTTATTATTATGACAAGCAAAATGTCAAAAGTACCGCATAAGCTCAGTCGTTAAATATAATACAAGTGAAAAGGACGGCAGCGGTCAGTGATGTCTGACAATAAATTTATTATAATGAACATTATTATTGTTTTCAGAATCATAACCAAAATGTCACTTTCGACACCTTATATGGAGAAAACAAAAATTTTTGTGTGCCTAACAGTTCTATAGATAATGTTTTTTTTTTTTTTTTTATTCCTAAAAGGACTTCAAACAAAGTGGCTCTTAAAGTTTTGCATTGTTTGAATGTTTCGAGTATTTGCACAAGTTTTAGAGCGTGTGTGTGTGTGTGTGTGTGTGTGAGTGTGCCACTTTTGTTGGTGTGTTTGAAGACATAAGAATACATTTTTATGACTTCAATGGCGCCCAGAATCTCGGCGTGATATTTTTGATGTACGCTTTGGAGACGCTGAGATGGCACGATATACGCCATAAGATAAACTATGGATTCAGCAGAAGATGCATGAGTATGAGAATGCGATTGCGAATACGAGTGCGAGTGCGCAAGTGTATGTGTTAGTGTTTGTGTTTGTGTAAACTGTATGTCGATCAGCTCATCGATTATGCCCACAAATACAAAAAATAAAAAAGCAAAGATAAAGAAATAAAAACACAAAGACAAAAGATGACAAAAAACCAAAAATAAAAAATTGTTTAATCACAAGCAAACAACGAAACACACAAACAAGCAAGCAAACTTACATACCCACACAATGAAAAAAAAAGTACAATACACGCGTCAGCTGTTGGGACGTGACCTTTGTGCTCAATACGTGGCATATGCTAAAAAGTTGTCTCGGTGCCATAAATTGCGTGCATGATGCTATGCTAGCAGTATCCATCAGATACTCATGGTTTAAATGCGCATAGTGGGTGTCAATGTGCTGCTTAAAAGGCGACACAAAGTCTTCAGTTTTTTTTTTTTTTTTGTTTTTTTTTTGCTTTTGCGTTCTAGCATTAAAGAAACCCACCAACTTCAATTACTCAGCTAAAATTGTGGTATGCGCGGAAAAATGGTTTGATTTATCTTTTTTTTGTCATCTTGTCAAAAAACAAAAAGTTGTTGCATACTTTTTGGATGTTTATTAAGAATATGTCCATCAACTCAAAGTTTTCGATCAAATTTGAAATATTTGCAAAATTTTTGATTAAATTGCTTGAATCAGATATTTATCATAATGAAGTTGCGAGTTCATCGAAAAGAAAAATTCAATTAATAGAACTAATAGAACAGAAATTGGAAAAAAAAATAACAAAAACAACAAAATATTGAAAGCAAAAATTCTTTTTGCTTAGTCTTTGGTTTGAAAACTATTCGAATATTTGAAGGAAGTCTTCTTGAGCTCAAAATTTCAGTATGCATTTACATACATTAGCTATATAAGATATATCATATAATCTTATATATTAATACGTGAACATTAAAGTTTGTCGTACGCTTTTTTGGTATTAATTAAAACTCAAAATAAATTAAACTTATATCATTCGAAAAGTTATGTTACCCAGATGTGCAGAATGTATATATAAATGATATATCTGATAGAGAGGGTTCCCAACCTTCTAAGAGACAAATTAAATTTTTGAGGAAAAACCCGCTCTTTGATTAATATTAATATGATTAATCATTTGGTTGGGGTAGAGTTTTTGAGTTGGTCGCATTTGAATTTATTTTAAAAGTAACAATTTCTTAAAAAAATGTAGTTTTATGCATTCGTCAATTGTAAAATTAGTAAAAAAATGTGTTTTGAATTCAAAAATTTGACTTTCCATGTCAATATCTTAAACGAATTTTAACGGTTTTTCAATTTTTCTAATTTTTTCTAAAAGTTTGTTAACTTTTATTTCAAATGTGATATAATTTACAGCAAATTTCTAACCAAAAGTATTTTTAATGAATTTTCTTAATATTGTCATTAGTTATTTAGCGTGTGTTTCAACCAAATGCCAAAAGAAAGAAAAAAAACTGTTTCAAATTGAATGTTCTAATTTCTGAAGCCAATAACTCCGCCATCTCTGACTAAATTTTATTTATTTTCTTTTTGTATTTTAGTTTTATCAGTTAACTTAAAAAAACTTTTGAATATAATACCGTTTTTTATTTGTTGTAAATAAATAAAAATGTAGTTTATTGCATTCGTCAATTGTAAAATTAGTAAAAAAATGTGTTTTGAATTCAAAAATTTGACTTTCCATGTCAATATCTTGGTCGGATTTTAACGGTTTTTCAATTTTTCTAATTTTTTCTAAAAGTTTGTTAAATTTACTTTCAAATGTGATATAATTTACAGCAAATTGCTAACCAAAAGTATTTTTAATAAATTCAAATGCCAAGAGAAAGAAAAAAACTGTTTCAAATTGAATGTTCTAATTTCTGAAGCCAATAACTCCGCTATCTGTGACTAAATTTTATTTATTTCTTTTTTGTATTTTAGTTTTATCAGTTAACTTAAAAAAAACTTTTGAAAATAATACCGTTTTTTGTTTGTTTATATTTAAATTATTCCTTTCAAAAAAAAGACCATCAAATTTGATTTATTCTTAAAATATGAGGTAAAAATGATTTTTGTTGTAAAAAAACAAAAACTCAAAATTGCATTTTTGATTTTCATTCAAAGAGTTTACCGAATTTTAGGTGAATTTATTTTATCTTGACACTAAATTAATAAACTGTCCGTGCCATTAAAAAATAAAGGCTACCCCCTATGATTTTTTTGACAAAATTAAATTTTTTTAAAATGTTGTTTTTCTGTTTTTGAACAAAATAATAATATAAAAATATAATTTTTTTGAAGAAAATAGCTTTATATCTCTGATAAATTAAGAGTTATAGCCTCGAACTTATTTTTATCATCTCGCATATAATTATAAATAGGCAATCAATAAATTGGTCGAATTTCGACCCCAGGCGATACTAGTAAAAATAAAAAAACAAACAATTGGCCATTTCAGCCCTTGAAAGGACTTTGACCGAGCTTCTTATGATCAATTGTGTTGTGTGTGTCATAAATGTTTGCACACAATTGACCGAGAACTGGACCTACATGTTTTATGCCGATTCCGAACGGCGAAAGTTCATGTTCTCAAGAAGCTTTACATGGCATTATTTTCTCCCTGAGGTTTGCCATTGTCTGCAGAGAGGTGCAGACCGATCAGAAAAATTTTTTATTGCAAAAAACTTTTCGCCGCGGCTGGGGATCGAACCCGGGCTCCGAGCATGACAAGCCACACACCTAACTTGCATGCCACGGTCAGTACACTAGTAAAAATAGTAAAAATAGGTACATTAAATATAGTGGAACGAATTTGACAAAATAAGCTTTAAATTATCATTTGTTTGTTAGAGCTTAATATAATCATATTATTTTTTTAGAAAGTTTACTAATAAATATCATTAATAAAAATGTAAAGAAGTTTAAAAAATTAACTACGATGCCACGCAGTGCTTGATCGTTTTCTTTTCAGGCGTTAAAAAATTACGGACTCAAATCATTGTTAGATAAGTTGTTTTTCTCGTTCACTTTGATCTGACTCTGCTTTTGCAATTGAAATAAAAAAATGAAAATTAACGAAGAAATCATTCAATAGAACTAGTTCGTTCATGAGAACATTTTAAAGTTTTTTTATTAAGGCGGTCTTCTCATTCAAAACCCGTTTTTTGGACCCTTTTTAAAAAAATTCTTATTTGAAAACGCAAAGAATAATTGAAAATTTTTTTTTTATTGTATTACAAAAGTTTCAAATTCAATAAAAATATTTTTTTGCCTCGATACGTGGGCTGTTCAAAAAGTAATGAGACTTCAAAGTTGGTGGTGAAAAACAAAGGTATCGTCACGGCGGCCACGATTCCGGGTCTCCGGAGCAGTAATCAGTATAGATGTAATTCTCGGGTAAGCCTCAAGCTTAATTTTGTGATTTTTTTTGACAAAATGGCGGCCATTCAAAAAAAAAAAATTCAATTTCGGGCTTTTTTTTTGTAGTTTAGTGTAAAAAAAAAATAGTAAAAAATTTTTTAAAACTATGGTCGAGGTTCACCCGAGAATGGTGACAATTCTGCGTCGATTCCACTTTGTTTTATGAAAATCGGTTCAGTTGAACTGGAGATATCATGGCCGCCAGTTCGAAAAACGTGGTTTCGAGATAAACGCGTTTAAAGTTTAAAATAGCTCATTTTGACGAAGACCTTGCTTCACAAAAAAGGCTGTAACTTTTAAAGTATTTCGAATTTCTAAAAATCCTTTTAGGGGCATATTCACCACTACCCAAGCTATAAATAAATGCAAAAAAAAATCGAAACAAAAAAGTTGCTCAATGAGAAGACCCCCTTAATGCAAATTTTTTGTAGTTTAATAACAAAAAAGTATTACTGATAACGATGAAATGTCATGGCAAAGCCGTGAACCATTGTAGCCTGCCAGTTTTACCATAAATCTATTTCTTTCCTTCACCTGCAGAACAAATGATGGAAGAATAGTTTTATTTATCATGAAACGTTAACGAGCTCGCCAAATTTATGACGTTTTTCATACCTAAAGCGACTATTTCTAAATGATGCTCTGTTTTTATTCCTTTAAAGTGCACAATAAAAATAAAAATAAAAATAATTTTCACCTTTCACAGTTAACCATAAAACAGCATTAAAGACTATAATAAATTCTGCGAAATATCTTTTTAAGTTTGCAAAAAAAAAATTGTTTGGTATATTTAACTTTAGAAATATTACCGTAGCTTACTTTAACCCTTTTACAAACCATTAAAGCAGCTCATGCCGTTCCGACTCAAACTCTACTTTTGATGTTTGGCGAAAAAAAAACTTTGTTTATAGTTTCAAGATATACTTAATTCTTAATTTAGTGAAAACTTTTGAACTCTTATCGCCCGCATTTTTAACGATTTCGTTTTTTTTTCTTTCAGACGACTTTCTGTAGCAAAATATTTTTTTTACAAATTGATTACATATTCGATTGGTCCTTTTTTTGTGTGTGAGGACTTTTTGTTTTGTGTGAGGACTTTTCCTTTTCCTGCTGTTTGTTTCGTTCTTATGTTTTGTTTGTGTTATTTGCGTGTTTTTTGTTCTTTATCTTGTTTTCTTTTTTACGTTTTTGTGTTATTTAGAACCTACTTAACTTCAGAAATAGATTAAGTGGCTTGTTTCAAAAGAAAAAAAAATATATATATAAACAAAAAAGGATACAATTTTACATACATTTATACAAATGTTAGAAAAAAAGACAGAAAAAAAAGAGTGCGCAGTAAAGAAATACGCTTCACTTGATCCCAATTTAATACTTTAATAGCTCTAGTAGATGCTTTCTTCTGCTTAAAAGTTGTTTGGAAACTTTTTGTCTCCAGCATGGTTAAAAAAAAAAATATATAAAAAAAAAAAACAAAAAACAGAAAAGCTTAAGAAACAACCCCTTGACAACGACACCTAAAAACCACCAAGCAACGTTAACTCTTTACTTGTTCTGGCAGCAGCATTTTGCCTTCGTTGAGCTATACATACTCGCATATATTTTGTCATTTTATCATGTAGAGCACATTTTTCAGTGTTGCTTTTTCTCTATGTCTGTTTGGCTTTAATTTCAAATCCCATTTTAGCCCCCTCCCTCTCACCATACTTTACATTCTGACCCTTATTGCAGTCAGAGTGAGCATTAAAAGAAATTCCATTTTGACATTTCCTTTCGTTGGTTGCAACATGTTTTTCTATCAAGTAGTTCGAGTTATTTTCACATTTTTAAAATTATTTTTCTTTACTTATTGTTAGTGTTAACATTTTTAGTTTTTCTATTATTTTTATTTTGTACAATTTGTGTTTTGTTGTGCTTTCACATTTCTGCAAAATTAGTTTAACTCTCTATTGACAGTTTGATTGTATTTCACTATATGTTGGTGAGTGTAAGTTTGTTTGCAAATGTGTATGTGTGTGTGTGAGTTTCTGAAACAGAAGTGCAGACAGTGGCGTTGTTCGTCTTGGGGTGTCAAAATGCGACAGTACGAGAACATAGCAAATACCTTAAAAAAAATTCTAAAAGATATTTCTATCCGACTTTTTTGCAAATTCTCACTTCACATTTACATACACTTTTGGAGAAATTCTTACTTCACATTTACTTACACTATTGCAGAAATATCAAAATCGAAAGTCCAGCGAATATTCAATCAAATACACATATCTATATATTTTGTGTGCATACTTTCAGGCTGACTTTTATTGTTTCTTATAATAAAAGCACTGAAATAGCAATAGTAAACAGTTTGAGCGATATAGGGTGCAGAGCATGAACTTTGCATTTTATATGTTAAGATAATATCGTTAAATACTTAACAATACAGCAACTTTGATAATCAAAATTTGCATGAATTTAATAACCAGACATTATGGAGAGGTAAGGTTGTGTGCGTTCAAAATTATGAAACAAAAATGGGCAATTAGGGACAATTAGAGGTCAACCATAAAATCTCAGGGCTGTTAGTAGCAAGTTGGCATCAAATGTCTTGTTCAAGTAAATAATAAAACAATATAGACGACTTTGTGGATGAACAATTCAGTATCCATTATTCTATATCACTAGTACAATAGCAATGTCAATGACAAAAACGATCGATTTATCATATTTGATACATGAGATGATCTTTACAGAGCCCCTATACCACATTTAGCACATCTTTTAAGAGTCAAGAATTATCAGACATGCGCTTTTAATGTACTTATAATGAACTGGTTTTGACCTCTTGCCAACATTTGCTCTTAAATAATTCATAGTTTTTTCATTTTCCTACAAAAAATTTTTCATAAAGGCAAATCAAGATTCACACACAGTTTGATATGTTCTTCATTGAATATTATATCAATCTTTTTATTTATCAGATTAAATACAACTCTCATTTTTGATCACTTTGTATTAAATTCAATTAATTATTTTAAAGAGCATTAAAACACGAGCATCAAAGCCGAAATCACAAAAAAAATCTGAGGCCAACTAAAAAAAAAAAACAAAAATGCAGTTTCATTACATGGTAAGAACGCTCAAGCAGTGTTAGGCTGCGTGCATAGTGAACGCCGATTCAGACAGGCAGGCTGAAATATGTGTTAACATGCGAGATAGATAGCTATTTGTAACTCGTTTGTTTGCACAGATTTCAGCCTGCCTGTCTTATTGTATTCCAGCCTTAGTTATCAAAGTTCGTGTGGCACGAAACAGTTTCCAAATTGTTGACTAGTGTTATGGGAGCCGCTTTGATTTCGCAACTTGAATATTCGGAATCTAGGTTCATTGAACAACTGCCAGAAGGAAGAAGTGACTACATTTATTTTTTTTTTTCAAAATTCTTGACATATAGTTTTTCTGAACACCAAATCAAAGAGGGTAACAGCAAACATTGAAAATTTGAAATCTGGGGATGATTTGGAATGGCTTTCTCAAGAATAACTTGGCCACAATTCAATATTACCTGACACTGCTTGAGGACCACTGTGTATTCCAACTTTGATCCAAGAGTTAGGAAACATTTAACCCTTTCAATGGATTTGTCCATTATATTGGACACTTCGGAAAAAATTTTTTTTTTATTTTCCAACGTCTTTTCTAAAATCAAATAGGTTGGTACTATGAAATGAAGTTGCAAACATGACAAAAATAATTTTAGGGAGATATATAACGTTTAACTTAAACAAAAAAGAAGTGATTATTGTGATTGGTGTGCAAAGTATAATTTTTTTTTATAATTACATTTGCATAAATAACGCATTTGCATTTGTCTCCGGTTGTTTTAGTTGAACTGAAATATTATAATACAACATTATCGTGGTTTTGTCCATTATATTAGACAGCCTGCCAAAAGCAAAGCAGCTCATGTAAAAATCAGAGGGATGTTTTTTAATCTTTTTATTGCTTAAATGATGGAAATATAAGCTCAAAAAAATTGTCCACGATTATTCTAGGCAAGCCATTGAAAGGGTTAAAGTCAACATGATCTGACGTGAATAAATTTTACTCTAACATATGATTTATTGACGAATGGCTTATAGTTGATATCAAACATTTAAGGAGGGACATAACATTCGCGGCAGAGAAAACAGACCTTTTTTTAAAAAATTCATATCTCTGTCTAAAACAAACATTTGTTCCAACATTTGTTGGAATTTTTAGAGAATTTTATTATTATTATAGTTTATTTATTATAGTTTATAGAGTTTTATTATTTAGGTTTTTTATTATAAAGAATTGAACAAATCACAAAAAAAAAAATTAAAAAAAAATATATTTTTTATTCCAACATGGTTTTAGAGAGCTCCAAACTGACGGCAAAGAAAAAAAATGGGACCTCGTGGTTGCAGCGCTGGGAGTCGCAAAAATTGTCCAATCTAGAAAAAAAAATACTTTTAAATCTTAACAAAATTGGTTATAGTATGAAAGGAGCTTTTTTTAATTTTTTTTTTCAATTTTTGGTGATGTTCCAAATTTGAAAGTGTGTTTTTTCGAAAAAAATAATGACTTAAAAAATTCATAAAAAATCAAAAAAAAAATTAAAAAACAGCTCGTGTCATACGAAGGGAATCAAGTTTAAAAACATACAAAAAAAAAAAATTTCGTCAAAAAATGAACCCGCTACCAGTACGAAAAACTTGGTTTCGAGATGCGTGAACAAAGAAAAATGCTAGGAAAAATAAAAATGCGCTCTCACTTATCCGACTGTAACTTTTGAACTCGTAGAAATTTTTCCATGAAATTTTTTAAGAATATTTACTAAAATACAAAATTAAAAAAAAAAAAATCGATTTAAAAAACAACTCGCGTGTAGCAACGGACACGTGGCAGAAGTAAAACTTCTTTAACAGTAAGAAATAGATAAAATAAGTTAATAAATAAGAGAGATTTTAGTGTGAAATAGAGAGAGAAAGTATATGAAAAGAAATTCAATCAATACGAAATGGAATAATAATCTGCTGATTCAATCTTTGCATCCAGGGGCCGTATCGGCTATGGTTTTTATCGAAGGTGTCACATATTAACTTTTATCTCTTTGTTTTTTTTATTTTGAGCCTTATAGTTTTTTTGGGCAAAAATAACAGTTACTTTTGACTTTTATTTTATCGGTCGAAAATAACAGTTATTTGCTACAGTTTATTTTTTCGGTCAAAAATATCAGGTAGTTTATATTTGTTCAAGCCATTTTACCGAATAAAAAAATGTTGATACCATTATTTTCATCTCATCGGTGAGAGCTTTTACACATGGTGTCAACAGTTCAATCTGTCAAGCGGCCTTTAAAAAAAACACAAATTGCTTGATAATTTTGACCGAAAAAATTAAAGATAAAATAAAAGTCAAAAGAACCTTTATTTTTCCTCGAAAATTACAAAGCAAAAAAAAAAACACTTAAATTTTAACGTTTAAAGAATCAGTCTTAAATTTAAAGGAACTTAATATTCATGAGGCTGAGGACATTTGTAACATAATGGTATATTTGGAAAAGTCTTTCAACAATTTTTTTCATTTGAAAATTGTAAAATAACATTTATTTTCATTCCTTGTTTTAGTTCAGTTGGTCTTTTAGTTGCTTTCGAATGTCTTCTCAACATTGTTACTTTTTGAATACTGGACTGCATTTGCATAGTACTCTTTGAAGGAGCCTCCGAAAGCAGAGGCAAATCTTGTTGATTATTGTGTTTTACTTTCTGATCATAATAATTGCTGTGTTGAGTGAGGGTCTCGTAAAGCAGCGAAAGTTGATTGTTGAGTTATCAACTTGGTTGGCTATAAAATTTTTTTGAGATGATGGCTGAGTTCCAAAATACATTTTTACAATGTATCAGTGTGTTTTTCTGGGGATTGGTTCTTTGTAGAGTCACCAAAATACACTGATGCTTCGTAAAAATGCATTTTAGAACTCAGCCGATGTTGCAATCACCTTATCTTCATCATTAGTTGCAAACCCAGCTGCGGCTGAATTCTTAACAGCTCTAATTCGCTTTTTATGTTCACGAACGCGTTCTGCTCCTGTTTTAGCTATTTTTCTATTTTTTTCCGTGCATACTTGTAGGATGAAAATTAATGTAACGGTTATGTTAATAATGTAATGTTAATGTTAATGTTAATTATTTTATTTTCAGTATGTAACGCATTCAGTTTTAATTACATTTTGTTTCATCATTTTCATGTGCCTACATGGCGTAATGGTATAGATTCCGACACTAAAGCAACGATGTTTGGGGTTCAATTCTCGGCACCGGCAAAAATTTTTTTAAATTTTCATATGAATTGAAAATTTTAGCCTAGCGTCACGAATAAGAGACCTTGAAATTTCACTCGCCGCCAAAGAAGTTTCACTTCAAAAACGGCCAATGTCATGTCCCCTTATTAAATAAAACTCCTAATAATGAAAGTAAAATCAATGCTTATATTTTTTTATTTTTATTATTTATTAACAGTTATTTTTAGATAATGTTTTAAGGTCAGTTAGTGGCGTAGATAGCGTTTGATTCTGGTAGGGGTCCAAAAGAAGTAATGACCTGTAATACGCTAAGTTAAGTACAGACATACTTGTTGGAGGACCACTTCATGGGTATGGAATTTTCCAAACTGAGAATTGTTTTTCGCTGCCCGCGAACTTTCTTAGAGTATGGATGCTAAAAATAAGATCTGTAAAAAAAAAGTTGATCTGGTCGCGTTCGAGTTTTACCATAAAAATTATTCAACAACACACACATGAAACGACAACTTTTCATGTAAAATTTAACGGTAAAGATTTTTTGGTTCTCACTTTTCCTATTTATCATGCCAGTTATGGTTTGTTAAAAGGTCAAACTAAATTTTTTTAAAAATTTAAGTCAATTTGAGTGCGGAAAAATTGCACTTTAAGATTAAACAAAAAATTTTAAAATACAAATTTAATACTTTAACTGCCAAAAAACAAAAAAAATATATGGTCCCCTTGGCCATTTTTTGACGTAGAATAACGTCTTACAGCGCGGTTTGTATGGGGTCGTTTTAACAGATTTTTTGAAGGTCATGCAACGTTTTTGGCGAATACTTTAAGGTATACCTACAGCCTTTAATACTTATCGTTCAAAGATAATATATATACTTAAATATCAGATATATCCTACGCTGAATGAATATCTAACTTTGGATTTTGTCACTATTATATGAAAACCAGAAAATAGTAAAATATAAGAAGAAAAATGCATGTTTTTATATAAGAAAATCAATCATCAGCTGCTTATAATGTACTTGCTGTGCCTGCTGCTTTCTTTGTTTTTGTTTCGTTGTTTATGGTTGTATTGTTTTAATTTTGCACGAACTGATAGGTTCGTATTCAGCTTCAGAATGATTCTATGGCCGATCGGATGCAGTGGGATTATTTGAGGTCACAGGCAGTTTATTGGTACTATGATGGGTTCCATTGAACATTTGGACCAAAATGGATGATTCTATGGCCAATCGGATGCAGTGGGATTATCTGAGGTCACAGGCAGTTTATTGGTACTATGATGGGTTCCATTGAACATTTGGACCAAAATGGATGATTCTATGGCCAATCGGATGCAGTGGGATTATCTGAGGTCACAGGTGGGTCATTGGCACATTAATTAGTTCCATGGAACATTTGGACAAAATGGATGATTCTATGGCCAATCGGATGCAGTGGGATTATCTGAGGTCACAGGTGGGTCATTGGCACATTTATGGGTTCCATGGAACATTTGGACCAAAATGGATGATTCTATAGCCAATCGGATGCAGTGGGATTATCTGAGGTCACTGGTGGGTCATTGGCACATATATGGGTTCCATGGAACATTTGGACCAAAATGGATGATTCTATGGCCAATCGGATGCAGTGGGATTATCTGAGGTCACCGATGGGTTATTGGTACTATGATGGGTTCCATGGAACATTGGGCCAAAATGGAAGATTCTATGGCCAATCGGATGCAGTGGGATTATCTGAGGTCACAGGTGGGTCATTGGTACTATGATGGGTTCCATGGAACATTTGGACCAAAATGGATGATTCCATGGCCAATCGGATGCAGTGGGATTATTTGAGGTCACAGGTGGGTCATTGGTACTATGATGGGTTCCATGGAACATTTGGACCAAAATGGATGATTCTATGGCCAATCGCATGCAGTGGGATTATCTAAGGTCACAGGCGGGTCATTGGTACTTTGATGGGTTCCATGGAACATTTGGACCAAAATGGATGATGCTAAGGCCAATCGGATGCAGTGGGATTATCTGAGGTCACAGGTGGGTCATTGGTACTATGATGGGTTCCATGGAACATTTGGACCAAAATGAATGATTCTATGGCCAATCGGATGCAGTGGGATTATCTAAGGTCACAGGCGGGTCATTGGTACTTTAATGGGTTCCATGGAACATTTGGACCAAAATGGATGATTCTATGGCCAATCGGATGCAGTGGGATTATCTGAGGTCACAGGCAGGTCATTGGTACTATGATGGGTTCCATGGAACATTTGGACAAAATGGATGATTCTATGGCCAATCGGATGCAGTGGGATTATCTAAGGTCACAGGCGGGTCATTGGTACTTTGATGGGTTTCATGGAACATTTGGACCAAAATGGATGATTCTATGGCCAATCGGATGCAGTGGGATTATCTAAAGTCACAAGTGGGTCATTGGCACTTTCACGTGAATACGAACTTCACGTGTAGTTCGTGAATAAAAGACACGTATACACTCAAGGAAAAAATGCTGTTTTATCAAACAAATCATGGGTTGAAATAACAGATTTCACTGTTAAATATCATCCAACAAATTAAAATTTCAAATCAACAGTCGGTTGACTGTTGGTCTATGGAACACGAAACCCGTATAAAAACTTTTTTATTGAAATTTTTTCACTGGTTTGAAAGTTCATGTATGGCCGAGTGTGCTAACGTGTGCGTCTTGTACTCGAGTGTCCACGGTTCAAATCCGGCAAGGTCAGCAACAAATTTTTTTTTTATTTAAAATATTTTTTTTTTAAATAAAAAGTGAAATTTGCCATTTTTTTTTTTTGCAAGATTGTAAGCATTCTCGGGCAGTACCATGTCGGACAGTACCTTACGATTTTTTAAAAATCGGGATCATCATTTTAATTTGAAATTAGTAGTTAAACTGACTGTAGCTCGCAAACTAAATATATATCGGGCAGAGACGAAAGTGGCACCAATGGAAAGTGCATTTGCTTCGCCTTCTTTTCAACTAAGTCAATGAACTCAACCTATCAAACTTAACGAAATGGTCGAAAAAATTTGAAATTTTGCTTGTTTCTTTTTGCTTGCTCATTTAATCATACTTACTTTTTAACTTTTTCTTTGTTTAGGCCTCGATAAGTAGTCCATAATTGAGTGTTATTAATTAATTTGTTAATTTTTGTAAGATCAATAAAAATACGTGCAAAATGAACAAAACAATCGGACCAAAGAGACAAAGTAGAAGAGGTTACAACTTAAACGGAATTCTACGTCTACACTTACGATACTATCGAAACTGTTTCTTTTTTTTCTTTTTTTTTGTACAAATCTAGTGTATTTTGCTATCAGGAAATCCGATTAAATATCAAAAAAAATTTATTTTATTATATATTTCTGTGAAATTTTGAAATACTTTATTGAGGCACACCATATGTACCTCACGGCCTAATGTATATATGTATATACAGGGCGTCCCCAACTGAGTGCAACTATTTACGGAGGTGAAAGATAATGTCGAGTTTAGCAAGAAATCGTATCGGAGGGTGGGACTATTTTCACATTCTTAAGAGCTACAGGGTTAATTATTATTTCACGATTTTGATTCAAATTATTGTTTCTAGCACAAAAACTAACTCACAGAAAACTTATTTTTAAACATTAATTTGGTTCATTGTAAAGGCAATAAAATCACCTTTCTAACCACCTAATGAAATCAATCGGAGGAAACAAATTAATTTCAACTTTGAGTAAAAATTTCTCAGAATTTTAACGAAATAAATTGAATTCTTTTTCGTAATAAATCTTGTATGTTTTTTAATTATCTTTTCAATGACATCTTAAACATAAACAGATCTCTAAAAAGAAAAAAGTTAACTGTACTAAAAAAAAATTATACTTATAAGAAAACAATGATATTATCTAATGATATTTTATCTATATGTTTTATAATAAGTATAATTTTTTCATAATTTTGTATTTTAGTAAATATTCTTAAGATTCATGGAAATTCAACGGGTTCAAAAGTTACAGCCGGATTAGTGAGAGCGCATTTTTAATTTTCCTTGCATTGTTCTTTAATCACAAACTTTGAACGCGTTTATCTCGAAATCAATTTTTTCGTACTGGGTGTGGCACTAGCGAGTTAATTTTTTGACCAAATTTTTTTTTTTTTTTTTTTTTTAAACTTGATTCGCTATCCTATGAGACGAGCTTTTTTCATTTTTTTCGATTTTTTATGAATTTTTAAAGTCAATATTTTTTTCGAAAAAACACACTTTCAAATTTGGAACATCACCAAAAATTGAAAAACAATTTTAAAAAAGCTCCCGTCATACGATAACCAATTTTGTTAAGATTTAAAACATTAATTTTTTTTCCAGATCGGACAATTTTTGCGACTCCCAGCGCTGCAACTAGGCCCCGTTTTTTTCTCTGCTTCCAGTTTGCAGCTTTATAAGACCATGTTGAAGTGAAAAATATATTTTTTTTCAATTTTTTTCTTGTAATTTGTTCAATTCTCTGCAATAATAATAATAAAAATTTTGGAAAAATGTTTGTTTTTGGCTAAGTTATGAATTTTTAAAAAAGCTCTGTTTTCTCTGACGCGAATATTACCGTAGTGCATTTCAAAAACACTCCCTGACACTTAATTGGTGACGAATAACCCGTTAAGATTAAGGATATATTTAATGAGCAACAATCATTGAATCAGAAAATATTTTGTAATTTAAAAGAAAACCTCAACGAACAACATGTGCAAGACATTAAGCAATTATTCAATTTTTCTGGCTGACTCGAAGGAGTCCGTTTTTGGTGACTCTTATAACTAAAAATTGTGGATTTTAAAGGATGAAACCGCCTAGTTGGCACAATAACCAGGTTCGACAGCTCTTAAGGAGTAAAAATATGAAATTTACCTAACAACAAATAGAATAGTTAGGATAGGATAGGTAGGATTTGATTCAACGAATATTTTAGTTGGATTCAACGAAAATTACAAGGTTCTCATCTCTAAAGCCGGTTTATGACATTGACTCATTTCATACTCCCCATTTTACCTGACCTGAAAAACTCTTAGTCTCTTTAGTACACTGAAAAAACGCACATTTTAAAAACGGTCAGTAAAATTAATATTTTAAAAACTTTATCTACATGCCATGCTAAAATGAAAACGTACACTGAGAAAAAAAACATACTTTAAAATTAAACAAAAAATTTTGAAATAGAAATTTAACGCCTTTGCGTTTCTACAAAACAAAAATGAAAACAAGTGTGTTTAATTTTCAACTACTAATAAACTACTTTCTTTTTTTTATTTTCTCTCATTATTTCTTTGAAAAAACAAGCAAAAATTTGAATACAAGAAAATTTTTGAATTTTTTGAATTGGTTTGAAAAATATCGAACATACGATAAAATAAAAACTAATTAATTAAATATTAAAATATATCAAATGCAAAATTCTTCGAATGGAGTTAACATTCGGAGGTCCCGAGGGTAGCTGTCTGTGCATCTGATGCTAAAAACTCGGTAAAGCTAAATGTAAATAAAGCTAAAGTAAAAATGGCATCGAAATATGCTTTAAAATATTTGTTTTAAATTTTAAAATTTTTGTTTTAAATTTGTTTTTCGTAACAAAAACTTTTGTTTTGAATTTAAATTTAAATACAGTTGTGTTTAATTTTAATGAATTTGTTTCAAGCTCTATTTCAAAAACAAATTCGTTAGATATGAACACAATTTCATTTAATTTTAACACATTTTTCTCTCAGTGTACCTATATTTTAAAATACGAAAGTAAAACGAAACTTTTAAGAAACAACAACGCACATTTTAACTTAACTGTAAATAGTTTTACATGGAAAGGACAACATGGTGTAGACCGTAACATGCAGGTTAAGTGTGTGGCTTCGTGGCAGTCGCGGCAAAAGTTTTTTTCAATAAAAAATTTTTCTGTTCGGTACCACCTCTCTGCAGACAATGACAAATCTCAGAGAGTAAATAATGCCATATAAAGCTTCTTGAGAACATGAACTTTAGCCGTTCGGAGTCGGCATAAAACATGTAGGTCCAGTTCTGGGTCAATTGTGTGCAAACATTTAATAACACATACAACACAATTGATCATTAGAAGCTCGGTCAAAGTCCTTTCAAGGGCTAAAAAGGCTAATTTTTTTTTTTTTAAAGATCACCAAAGGATTCTATAATTGATATAAACCATTTGTTTTTGGTTTTTTATAGAAATACGTCAAATAGTCGTCATACTTTTTAATAACTCTTCCAAAATTATTGTTAAATTTCAACTGGTTAAAAAATTTAACAACTAAAATTTAATATTTCAAAAATAACATGAAAAATGCATGTTTCTGTCGAGGTTTTCTGGCAGTATTTAAGATCAGATTTAATAAGTTTTTCAATATCTTTGCTACAATTAACAAATCGTTATCAATATCTCAGTCAAAGTGTGCTAGACTGGCATGTAGATGACGTAGGTTCGCATCCTGAGTGTGTAAGTATCAAAAGTATTAATTTTACAATTGAGATTATAATTCAAATTTTACATTAATTTATTGGTCGGAAATAAATTCATCAGGGATTGAATTCTGGACAGTAGACTATTAAAGTCGAACTCAAACAAGTGCGGCTAAACTTGAATTTCATAAAGAGCGACTAAAGTTCATAGTTCAAGTTCACGTTCGAGACAATTAGAAGCTATTTTAAAAATGTTAATTTTTAAATATCAAACGAACGGTTTAGAAGCTCATCTGAAAACATTCATTTAGAATGAAAATAAAAAATAAACGTTAGAGGTGCAAAATCTGGGCTTAACTTTTTAGAAAGTAGCACGTTTCTTCTAGTAGTTTTGAAAATGTAGTTTTTTTTTTTAGTGTTAAAATATGAGCTATAAAGATGTTGAGCTATCAACTTGTTGCATGTTTTTAAAATATAAATATATTTGATATTCTTTCTAACTAATACAACAATAATTAATTTAACGCTAGCACTTCACGGCTTTACTTCGAAATTGCACTAAAATTGCTATTTGCTCAACATATTCATCCAGTGTGAGCCAACAAATAAATGAGCTGAGCATGTTGTATAGTGCAAGTGACCCGAGGCCAATACCAGAAACAACAACAACAACAAATAGCAGTGCAATCAAGTTTTTTATATTTCGCTTGTATTTTTGTATCCTTCTGCCCTGATTCAAGAGTAGCAGTTCTTGTCAACGGCATTGTAAAAGTCGTACGTTGTCACTCGTTCATCATTTAAGCAACAACAACAACTAGACACTGCATGGAATGTCATCAACATATTCAGTATAAATATCATTTGAAACATCATTATCATCAGCACTATCATCAACTCTCGCTCAGAATTGTCGCCAGTTTGCTGAATATTTGTCTTTTTAACAACAACAACTACAACAACAAGAACAAGCTTGTCATCATCAACATTATCAGCAACAGCAGCAGCAGCAACAGCAGCAGCTAGTCAACGGAAACGAGACTTTCATGCCATCAGCATGGTTACCAACATTGAAAACCTTCACATATATTAAAGCTGAAACCTAAAAACTGTTTTGGCTCATCCTTAAGCTGGAAGTTCATTCGATGCATTTGCGTTTTTCATCCGTTTACTCGCTGGCGTTATAAAATAGAAGTATGTGAAAGCTTATGGGAGCGAGTTCAATGGTTGTGAAAGTTACGCTGGCAAAACGCTAGTTACGCAAGAAAGTTGAAAATATTTCAACTTTTCTTGCGTAAATTGCGTTTTTTGACAGCTCGTTATTTATAACGAAAAGCGAGAAGAAAGTAAAGTAACGAGTCAGAAGCAATTACTTTCAGGGATGACTCTAACACATAGATCTTAAAAATTTTAAATGTCCTAGATTTTTTTGTTGATAATTTGTTAACAGGACGTGTTTAATACGTAGAATTTAAGTTTTTATGATTATAAATGAAAACATTTTGAGTAATTTTATGTAAAAATGATGAAAATTATTAACAAATATGACGCTAAGAACATACAAAATGTTTTATAATGTTGCAGCCCTTGCTTGCTCTGAACGTAAAACGCAGTGATTGAACTCTACCATCATTTCTTGCGTAAATTGCTCTAGCGAGTAAACGGATGAAAAATGCAAATGCATCGAATGAACTTCCAGCTTTATATATTCGATGATGTAGCCTTAAAACACAACAACAACAACAAGAACAACAACATGACTAACGCCATGGCCATCGTCATCGGCATCGCCAACTCGTTATTGTCACCACAGAGTACACAAAATTATCGCTACAAATTGCAGTTTACTCTTTACATTGGTTCTGGCTACGGACAGACAAACGTTCGGATGTTTGAACGAACACAAAACGACCCCGTCACAAAATTGCTGCTACCCATACTATTTGTTTTTTTTTTGCTGGCGCTGCTCTTCTTTCACTGTTGTCGCTGCCAAAGGACATTCGCGCTTTCCTATTACCATGCTTTATTTTTGCTCTCTATTTATTTTTGGACACTCTCGCTCGTTTTTTTTTTTTTTGTTTTTTTTGTTTATGCCTCTTTCATCCACTTCAACTCTTGTGCGAAATGACATTTTTAAATGTCATCGCCGCACAGCGTTGCCGGATCTAATATGATGGCATTCGTTGTTCAGTTAAGTGAGTTTGTCTCCAACGTCCGAGTTGCTGCTGTTGGTGGAAAAAATCAAGAAAAAATTGGCTGACTCTTTGCAGTTAGAGAAGCTTTGCGCCGTTAACGTTGTTCGTCTCACGCGCTTATCTTAATTGCTTGTCGGCAGAAATGTTCTATGCGTCCGTTCATATCCTTCCTCTTTCTCTGACTGACTGGGTTTCAAACATTGCCTACCACCCCCCCCCCCCTCCCCCTCCACTACTAATGTTCATTCATGTTCTAAGTCTTTCATACAATTTGCCATTTATTTTTTTTTTTGTTTTTTCTTTCTTCTGCTATGCCTCTTGCTTTTTGTGGTATTACCATTTTTTGTGTTATGTGCCCACACATATACATCATAAAAATAACGCCCACTGTTGGTGCTCTGCATGCACATCCTGTGAGCGTGTCCTTCGGCCGCTTTGTTCATCCGCTGCTCATACATATGGATGCTCTAGCTGGTTTCAATAGCTTGAATTTCAATTGAAACTTTCGCCTCATTCGTAGATTGTGTTGTTTGTGTGGTAAATTTTTCGGTGTGGGTGTGTGTATTTATGTATATATGTATGTATGTGTGCGTGTGTGTGTGGTGTGTAGTGTAGGTGTGTATGTATGCGCCTGAATTCGGCACACACTTGGTATAATATTCTTGTCTGCCTACTGGCCTGCCTTCATGCCTTCCTGACCGACTCAACCGAAGCAAGCGCAACCTACAACCACACATAGACACGTACACATCACACACATATACACAATACACACCCACACTTTCACGCAATTCCAATTCAACTAAGCGGCCATTAACCGAAAATGTGAAAAATTAAACGAGCGTCAAACGTACGAAAGTGAATCTGACAAATGTCAATATGACGAGAGTGCATTTGTTTGGTGTCTTTTTTCACACACACACACACACACATCCACGCATACACTCAATCGTCCACCCACCATTGAGTTTCTTTCTTATTCTTGCTTTTCATGCTGTTTGATGTTGACTTGTTTGCTTTAATGGAATTGAATTGCATGCACCAGCAAATGAAAGTTTTTTCATCTGTTTTTAATATCCTTTTTTTTTTTTTTTTTTTTGTTTCAACTGGGTCGTTCGGTCGGCAATGGTCTACAGCAGATGGCGTAGGATATGCTTTTCCTGCAACAGGTTCAATTATTAAAAAGCTGACAACGTCATTTTTGTTTGACTCAAATGTTGGTTATTCTTTCTATTGAATACTTGTTGGTTATTTGAATAGCATGTTTTTAAAGACCCGGTTTGCTTCATATTTTTTTCCTTTGAACAATTGTGCCTATAATCTATGGATTTTTTTCTTAATAAATCAAAAATTTAGTAGCTATTTTATACAGTTGTATTGTAGTTGTATTTCTTTATATATTATTTTTAGAAGATATTTCAACTGTTTTTAAAACGTTCCATTTTTTTATTGAAAAATTTTTTGTTTCGTCATATCTAAAATTATTTATTTTATTTGTGAAATTCTTTATTAATATATCGAGGGCTTAAATAAAGTAGCGTTTAAAATTATTGAGCGACTTTATTGGAAAATGTTAAATATAAAAGCTGTTAAAGCTTATTTATACGCGCATTTTGTAAATTGTTTATTTTTAGAAATAAAATAAAAAATATACAAAAATTCTATGAACTATAAATTTCGCATCTGTTGTGCAATTCAAGAAAAGTAAAAAAGTAAGCACAGTTGCAGAGTCGTTAAACCAACACAACGAATGCACAGATTTATTAGCTAATAAATGATCTACATGGAGGTAAGGCTAAAATAATTCAAAAATAAATATAGGCTTGATATCCTTAAATCAGTACTTATTATTTGAGTACCAACACATAAATAACAAATGTTAGGCGGAGGGAATTCATATAGTTTTAAGGGTGCTTTCACGAAATTGCTTTTCAGACAGTTTGTTTCGTATTTTTTAAGTTTTATTTGATTTTTTTATTAAAAAGATTGTTTTCATTCTTACAATTTTTCAAAGTCTACAAAAAGCTTTTTTAGAAAATTTTTCAATCAATTTATATCAGGTACCGAAAATAACTGTTATTTTGAAAATTTTCAAGGAAAAAATTATTACGTTAAATTCACTGGAGAAGAATGTCACGTTTACCAAATTGGTCCTTGTTTCATTCGCTGTTCACATATATTAAGATTTTTAGTTTTTTAAGTTTTATATTTAAAATCATAAAATAACTGTTATTGTTAAGTTTTATTTTTTACTCATATGAAAACTCTTATATTTGGAGTCTTATTTTATTAATCAGAAAATAAAATTAATTTTTAGTTATATTGTTTGTTGATGTTGAGTTCTATTTTTTTACTCAGAAAATAAAACATATTTTTTTAGTTATTATATTTTTACTCACAAAATAAAACTTATAATTGAGTTTTATTTTTTCACTCTGAAATAAAACTTATTTTTTGAGTTTTATTTTTTTTATTCAGTTAATAACACTTATTTTAGAGATTTATATTTTCGCTCTAAAATAAAAATTATTTTTTGAGTTTTTTTTTTTACTGAGAAATTAAGTTATTTTTGAGTTGTAAATTTTTACTCCGAAAATAAAACTCATGTTTTTAGTTTTATATTTGTACTCGGCAAATAAAACTTATTTTTTGAAAATATGGCATACTAAGAGAGCCATAATTAAAGGAGAGTACAATTTAAGAGTTGATATAAAAATTACAAGAGCCTTATTCTGTGAGTAAAAGAATAAAACTCAAAAAATAAGTGTTATTTTCTGAGCAAAAAAATAAAACTCGAAAATTAAGTTTAAGTTTACTCAGAAAATAAAACATATTTTTTTAGTTTTATATTTTTACTCACAAAATAAAACTTATAATTGAGTTTTATTTTTTTCACTCTGAAATAAACCTTATTTTTAGAGTTTTATTTTTTTTACTCAGTTAATAACACTTATTTTTGAGATTTATATTTTCGCTCTAAAATAAAAATTATTTTTTGAGTTTTTTTTTTTTTACTCAGTTCATAACACTTATTTTTGAGATTTATTTTTTCGCTCTAAAATAAAAGTTATTTTTTGAGTTTTTTTTTACAGAGAAATTAAGTTCTTTTTGATTTATAATTTTTTTTACTCAGAAAATAAAACTCATGTTTTTAGTTTTATATTTGTACTCGGCGAATAAAACTTATTTTTTGAAAATATGGCATACTAAAAGAGCCATAATTAAAGGAGAGTACAATTTAAGAGTTGATATTAAAATTACAAGAGCCTTATTCTGTGAGTAAAAGAATAAAACTCGAAACCTAAGTTTAATTTCAGAGCAAATAATGAAATTCAATTTTCTGAGTACAAAAATAAAATTCAAAAAATAAGTTTAATCGAAAAAATAAAACTCAAAAATAAATGTTATTTTGTGAGGAAAAAACTAATATTCGAACATAAGTTCGAAAGTATTATTTTCTGAGTAAAACAAATAAAACTCGACAAATAAGTGTTAAAAACGTATTTTTTAACGGGGGACATGACATTGGCCGTTTTTTTGGAATTGACTTGTTTTTATATTTTTGTATTTTTGGAAATATTCTTAAGATTCTTCCTACGGGTTCAAAAGTAACAGCCGGATTAGAGAGAGCGCATTTTTAGTTTTCTCCTTTTGTTTTCTTTTTTCAAAAATTTTGAAAGCGTTTATCTCGAAACCATGGTTTTCGTACTGGTTGCGGCACCAGCGGGTTCTTTTTTTTGACGAATTTTTTTTTCTGTATTTTTTAACTTGAGTCGCTTTCGTATGACACGAGCTTTTTTTTGTTAAAATTTTTTTGGATTTTTATGAATTTTTAGTCATTATTTTTTCGAAAAACCACACTTTCAAATTTGGAACATCACCAACAACTGAAAAAAAAATTTAAAGAAAACACTCGTGTCATACGAAAACGAATTTTGTTCAGATTTGAAAGAGTAATTTTTTCCAGATCGGACAATTTTTGCAACTCCCAGCGCTGCAACCACGAGGCCCCATTTTTTTCTCTGCCGCCAGTTTGGAGCTCTGTAAAACCAGGTTGGAATGAAAAAAATATTTTTTTCTTGTAATTTTGGAAAAAATGTTTGTTTTTGACTGAGATATGAATTTTTAAAAAAAGGTCTGTTTTTTCTGCCGCGAATTATGTCCCTCCTAAATAAAACTCATAACAGTTATGGATCCGGATTTTTGTAAATAAAAGAAATAGATAAATTATTTCCTCTCAGTTATTTTCCAGAAAAAAACAGAAAACAAATTTTTTCTTAATCGTTATTTTTCAGACCAGAAATCAAAGTTTTATTGATCGTTCTTTTTCTTGATATAAATGTGATATTTTTATCGATATTTTTTACTATCAGCAATTGGTCAAAAAATAAATTCAGACCAAAGTTATTAAGTTGATTTATTATTTTTTTTTTATTTCAAATTGGAAAAATAACGAGAGCACAATTTTTGTTTTTTGATCAAAAAAGAACTTTCAAATATATCTTTTATTTAAAATTCAAAATAAAAAGTTAAAAAATAACTTTTATTTCTGATCGAAAAAATATTCATATAAAAATATATTTTATTTTTAATCGAAAAAAAAATGTCGATCAGAACATGACTTTCATTTTAAATGATAAAAAAAAATAACGATTAAAAATAATTTTTTTTTCTGATCAAAAACACAAGAGCAAAAAATAACATTTATTTCAGATAGAAAAACTAACGATCAAAACTAATTTTTATATTTGCTCTAAATTTGACAGTAGAATAAAATAACAATACAAATATTATGAATATAATTTCAAGATTTGTATTGAAAAAGTATATTACAAGTATTGAAAAATTCTATGGCAGAAATGATGTTCAGCCATTAATTTTATAATTATTTTAAGGATATGTTTGGCGTTGTATTGAACGATATTTTTGACTGATATCTACTTTCAAAAAACTGCACTAGCTAAAACAAAAAGTAAAGTCAATTCTTAAAAAAAAAAACAACAAAAAAAAAACACTTAATTTTCTTTAATAGCCAATTTAAATTGCAAACTGAAAGTGCTGCTTTTCACAACATACTAAAAATGAATTCATTTAACATTAAAGCAAAATATATTAAATCCATTCAAGACTCGATAAACATAACGACTCCAACACATAAAGTTTGAAACCATTATAAAAGAGTAATAAAATCAACACCAACCAATGCAATCACAATTTCTAACACGAACACATACTTGCAGACTCAAACACATACACACACATATATATAAATTTAAATTAGTTATATGTTTTAAATAAAAAAAAAAAAAATAAAACTAAAATATACAAAGTTCAAAACCCGAGTTGTTAAAAAAAATTCAATTTTTCTGTTTAAGAGTAAAATGAAACCAAGCTGCACAAAAACAAAAACAAAACATGAACAAAAGCCAAGAATCCTTGGCATTCCTGTCGCACAGAACAGAAGCACAGGAATAGAGAGGGAGCGAACAAACGAAATAACAACGAAGTAGCTAGAGTTGCAGATGCTAAACACGAAACCATGTTGCTAAAAAGCAAAAAAAAAACTTTTCAACAAACCGCAAACAAATAAAAGAATAAAAAAAAACAAAATCAAAAACAACTAATATGATGGCCAAGTGCAAAGAAAAATCAAGGATACGTTTTTGGAAAATATAAAGTAGTAATATTATAGGCTGAAACGAACAAAAACACCACCAGAAGGAAAACAGCTAAAATTTAACATTAAATCAAATCAAAAACATGCCAAACGAATAAAAACAACGTCAAAGCGTGTTGGTATAGTCGTGGTGGGGTGGTGAGAGGCGAGATGTTGCAAGGATCATGTGGCTGTTGTAGGCGAAAGCAGATGAAGAGCAGTTTGCAAGTGTAAGTGTGTGCGTGTTTGAGGGTAAGTGGGAAGAAATGGCGCTTAGCTGCATGTGGCGCATTTTGCAAGAACAACAGTCAGAACAACAACAACAACAACACCATGAGCGACATAAAATTAAAAGCTGTTCTGGATATGTGAAGGCGTTGCTGCAAAACAGCATAATTTTAAGGCAACAGCATAACGGTCTGTCTGTTTCTATGTCTGTTGAATTGTTTCTGTGTGCGTGTGTGTCTGTGTGTGTAGGTCAAAGGAGCATAAGCCAAGGCTCATAATTCAAAGTTTCAAATTGCAATTTTAACTACAAACAGCAGCAACCGACATCAGCAAGAAAAACAGAACAATTTCACTTTAAGAAGACGCTGCTTAAATGAGTTCGAACATGTATTGGGCGTTGATGTTGCTGTTTTTATTTATCATTAATAGAAAGCAACAACAATATGTATGTTTTAAACTTTGATTGTCTGGAATGAAAATATGTTTCAATATAAGTTGCGTCAAATAGAAAGAAAACGAAACAAGTAAAGAAAATCTACCTACCTACCTACTTTTTCAAAATACAATAATAGAATTGGAAATGGGCCTATCCATAAGCTGATAAAGCCCATATTTTACATGCATCTCCATTTTGATGAAGAATTTTACACATACCAAGTTTTCATCCTGTAGCTCACGTGTTAATGTCTTTATAAAGTTTTCGAAATTGTGGGTTGTTTGGGAGGTAGGCGTGTTCGTGGACGGATAACGTCAAATTTTTGAACACATCATTGTTTTGGTACAAAAAAGATACATACCAATATTTATCTCTGTAGATTTTTTGTGCTATATCAGAAGTGGGCGTGTCCGTGGTTGAATGAAGCCGATTTTTCAAGAGCGTCTTTGGTATGTTATAAAAAAAGTAGGTACCAAGTTTTATTCTTGTGTGTTAAACATAAGCTTATTTATTGGCTTTTTAATTTTGGGATTGTTTGGGAGGTGAACGTGCCCGTAAGCGGATGACACCCATTTTTCTGACATTTTTATTTTGATATAACATGCATACGTACCAAATTTTATCTCTCTAAGATAAATATAAGCATATTTATGTAGTTTTAAATTTTTTGTTTGTATGGGAGGTGTGCGTGTCCATGGGCGGATGACATCTCTTTTTTCGAAGACATCTTTGTTTGTACATAAAATACAAACGTACCAAATTTTATATATGTAGGTCAAACATGGGCTTATTTATTGAGTTTTAAATGATTGGCATGTATGGGAGGTGTGCGTGTCCATGGGCGGATGACGTCTATTTTTCGAAGACATCTGTTTTTGTACATAAAATACAAACGTACCAAATTTTATATCTGTAGATCAAACATGGGCTTATTTATTGAGTTTTAAATGATTGGCATGTATGGGAGGTGTGCGTGTCCATGGGCGGATGACATCTATTTTTCGAAGACATCTTTGTTTGTACATAAAATACAAACGTACCAAATTTTATATCTGTAGGTCAAGCATGGGCTTATTTATTGAGTTTTAAATTATTGGGATGTATGGGAGGTGTGCGTGTCCATGGGCGGATGACGTCTATTTTTCGAAGACATCTTTGTTTGTACATAAAATACAAACATACCAAATTTTATATCTGTAGGTCAAGCATGGGCTTATTTATTGAGTTTTAAATTATTGGGATGTATGTGAGGTGTGCGTACCCATGGGCGGATGACGTCTATTTTTCGAAGACATCTTGGTTTGTACATAAAATACAAACGTACCAAATTTTATATCTGTAGATCAAACATGGGCTTATTTATTGAGTTTTAAATTATTGGCATGTATGGGAGGTGTGCGTGTCCATGGGCGGATGACGTCTATTTTTCGAAGACATCTTGGTTTGTACATAAAATACAAACGTACCAAATTTTATATCTGTAGATCAAACATGGGCTTATTTATTGAGTTTTAAATTATTGGCATGTATGGTAGGTGTGCGTGTCCATAGGCGGATGACGTCTATTTTTCGAAGACATCTTGGTTTGTACATAAAATACAAACATACCAAATTTTATATCTGTAGGTCAAGCATGGGCTTATTTATTGAGTTTTAAATTATTGGGATGTATGGGAGGTGTGCGTAGCAGTGGGCAGATGACATCCATATTTCAAAGACATCTTTGTTTTGACATAAAATACATGCGTACCAAATTTTATCTCTGTAGGATTAAAAGAAGCTTATTTGTTGAGTTTTCAATTTTTGGGTTGTATGGGAAGTGGGCGTGTCCGTGGGTGAATTTCAAAAATATTAAATAGTGCAGATCTTTTGGTCCATGTGACCATCTGTACCGAGTTTCATGAAATTATTTTAACACCTTCTTCTTATCCTGTGTGTACGGACAACACGCAGACGGACGGATGGACATTAGACCGTACCACCGATATACTGGTGGTACGGTTGGTTTACGGCGCACTTTTTTTTTGAGGTACGGTCTAATGGACATGGATAGCTCGACTCACGAGGTGACGCTGATCAAGAATATATATACTTTTCTATACCGGACTCGCTCCGTTCCATGCGTTATATTAAATAATACGTTGGCAGGACAATTATAGTTTGAGAACCATCTTAAATTCCAACATTATATCAATTCAATTGGTCACTTTCAATGTAAAAAATTGTGAATAAAAAATGTACAATATAAAACATTCAGAATATCTTTGTAGAAAACCTCCAAGCTCAAAGCTCTCGTAAATGAAATAAGCTCAATAGAGCTCTAAATCATCTCAAAACATGCTATTAATGTTCGCAGTTAATGCTCGAAATTGGGCTTGAACATTTTTCTGTTAAACATGTCAATTTGTTCTTAATAAGTGTAATCTTGCGCTTGTTTGTAAAAAAAATAATTTTATTGTTGTTGATTTTGCACATAAAAAAAAAAATGAGCAAACGAACGACGTAATTCTCAGTTGGTTTCTGTTCCTGTTAGTATAAAAGTGCAGAGCATAAATTAAAAAAATATATTTTTATGCCCAAATTGAATCAAATATATTTAATTTGGACAATGAAAATAAAATTTTGAATTTACTTCAGGTCTTCGTTTTTTTATTTTTTTTTTTTCATCAGTTTCGTTGTTGCTTGAGCCACTTCTGAGGCATATGAGAGCATATTCATTTGTTTTATTACCAATCCATATATGACATGCATTGTGCACAAATAAGCATTTTTTTTTTTTTAATCAACACCAAAATGTCATAAATTGGGCACAAGTAAGCATATTAGCTTTTTGATGAACAATTAAAAATTCACATACATTAAGGCCAAATGAGCATGTTCATTTTTTGAATAAACAATCGCATTAGAGCTTGATGTCAAGAAAATCATGGCTTAGCTCAGAATCACTCCCAAAATAAATTGATTTAGGGTTGTTTTCAGCTCAAATTTCTCTTCGTGTAAAAAGTTTCTGCCTTGCTGATTGAAAAAAAGGCGATCAGTTAAATTGACCTAATTTAAAACACTTTCAAAAAAGCTATTTACTAGAGAGAATATGCAAGCTTACAGTATTCACCATAAATATGCTTCGTAGTTTTATCTAAAGTTAGTTTTCAAAAAGTTTTTGCAATTTTTTGCCAAAATTATAGTCATCTGGCGGGTCTTTCAGGACCCATAGCACTTAATACAGAACTGCCAGGTAATCAGTTGGTAGGACAATTTTGCTGTCAAAACCATGTACAATACGAAAATACAGTTAGATTTCCGTATCTAATAGAGTAACTTCGGTTATTGTGATATGGTCGGGTAATGTGATATACCTGCATCTTTTGTTAAATACATAATTTTCGACAAGAATAAACATGTGAACATAACGGCATTCGAAAATGACACGTGCTGCAGCTTAATGCGCGCTCTCATTTGCTGTATTCGTTCACATTGTTGTGAAATTATTTTATTGATGTGTTCTTTTCTTTTTTGTGAGTACGCTGTGCGAGTGAATTACAATAAATAGAGCAGAATTCTAAGCTGAAATAGATAAATTTGTTAGAGTTTGAATTAAATTAGCCACAAATGAGGTGAGATTTTGATTTTCTACAGCAAATTTTAACAAAAATAACCTTATTATTTTGAAACCCGAATTCGTCTATTGTGATATAGTCAAAGTTGGGCAATGCGATATACCATCTATTCATACCATATCTATTGATTCCTTTCATTTTATACTTTGTGTTATTTTCTTGTTTAGTTTTTTCATGAATATTTGTATTCAGTTGATTTTTTTTATTTTTGTTTTCTTTTATATACATTCGACAAAAATAATAAAATTGTATCAAGAACAACATATATAACACTAAAACGAATTTTTTTCTTTTCAATAACATGTTTTGTTTAATTTTTGGTTGAAAAAACAATAAAGACTGCTGTTGAACACTATTCGGGTAATGTGATATATATGGTATATATGGTATATCACATTATCCAAACGTGGTATATCACTTTATCCGCCAATTTCATTAAGGGCAGTAACATGACTTTTTTCATTGTGTTGAAAAAGCTCCAAATTGGGAGCAAAAGCTCTAAAGTTATAAAACACTACAAAATGCATCAAAAAATATCCTGTGTAATGCGGTATATGCTAAGGTATGAAAGTTACTAGTTATTAAAAATTTCCAAATACCTATATCACATTACTCGAAGTTACTCTATATGGATGCACACTTGACGAAATTTGTGTATCTGACACCGAATGCTATAAATATGTTAAAGACTCCGCTTGTACCAATTAAATATTTACACTCTTACTCAAAGCGGTATTTCTTGGGGTACAAATTTTGGATGATTTTTAAAAATTCGATAAAAAAAGGAAGCACGTTTTTAGTAGCTATTGTTTAAAAAGATATTTATGGAAAAAGCTCATAAAGATGATGAGATTTTACACCATATTCACAGAAAGTCCTAGACTCGGGACGCATTAACTACTCGGGGGAAGTTCCCCTTGACGAGCTGAATTCAGAATTGTTCATGTGGGTTACGTCGCAACGTTCTTATTGGGTGTTTACCACCTAAGGAGCACCTATAGGAAAAACTTATTTTACTTCGTAGATAACATATCTATCCCAATAGATATTTATTCTTAGACTTGAATGGAGGATATCAGGTGTCAAACGTAGTTAATCAAGCCATGGGGAGTAGTTCAGTGTAATGGGGAGAAAGTTTATATTAGTGAGCATCCATTAATTGCGTGAGGTGATTTTAATGATTTGTTGACATTTTCTCTCCCCCCCCCTACTTAGTTATCATGAGATTTGGCTAGACCCGCTCCTTAAATCTCACGTGATATTGTTCAAAATGAGTTTTTTAATGTAAATATGTTAATCATGCTGATTGTGGAAAACGGCGGATTGGTTGCGGCGGGAGTTCATCAGATCCGCACTCTCCTCACTTCAACAAAAAATCCCATTGTTGAAACCGTGCGAGTGAACTGCAATACCGATCCGCACTCCGAACTCCGAAAAACAGCTGTTCAGCTGTCAAAATAAAATTAAATAACTAGTGAATTTGCATAAGTGTAAAATATTAATTACAAAAGTGAAAAATATAAATAAAAACACAATTTAAAAGTAATTTTACCATAAAATAATTTTTAAAAATCACAAATACATTGTTCTGGCAACATGGAGCTCTAGGCTTTCACTGCAGTGGCCCTTTCACTGCAGCACAGCGATGCTGCCGTCAGGACGCCTCGCACTAGCTCTTTTTTGTGGGTGGTGATGTTTTTTGCATTTGATATGGTGCTTTTGTTGCTCCTGAGACATCTGAACCGACACCAAGACATTTGAGCCTTATATCTGCTGCTGGTGAAGATTCCGATGCTATTTGCTGCTTCTTTGGCCCGGCGCTTATATTTCTACCTTGGCTAGATACGCTGTTTTAATATTTTCGTTTTTTGTTAAAGAAATGGACTCGATCGCGTTGTTTTTTAATACATACAGCCTTATCAAAGTAGCAACTGGAAAAATGTCTGCAAAATTTGTTTTCCTTTGAAATCCGAAAACTACTATGATAAAAATTAATTTATTTTAAAATTTATAAAAAATTATTTTTGAGTTAAAAAAAAATGTAGTAATATTTTAACCACCAGATTTGAGTTCAGCGACCTCAAATTAGCCTGAAATCGTATAAAAAATTTCTTTTTTGAGAAATTTTCATCAAATCCGCACAGATCCGCACCAATTTTGTTGCGGATGAAAAGTGAAAAAATTTGTATGAAGTGCGGATGGACAGCGTTTTCAACAATACCACTTTTTCACTCCGAATCCGCCAACTTCATTATCGATACGCAACGAACTTACTCGCCGGTTTCTACAATCGCTTAAACAACGAATTCGAGTTATTTTCCCGCCGCAACTGATCCGCCGTTTTCCACAATCAGCATGAATATAGCTTCATTGTATTAAATTTATTAAAAAACAAAACGCAATTTTTTTTAATTATTTTCATTTTGCACTAATACTTAAGAGTACTGAGATCGTAGTCTAAAACCACATTGAAAAAATTGAACACCAAAATACTTAAATGACAACTTCTAAAAATGAAAAAAAATATTCATTTTAATTGGGAGTGAGCAAGTGAGATTCGACTATAGAGGCTAGTGGGCTTATAGAGAATTGTTTAAAGGAAATAATAACGTCACGAACAAATACTACAAATTTTATGTTTTTTCGAGAAAATCATAACCTCTTTTTAATTTTAGGAAATCCTAACCTCTTAATTTTTTTGGGAATTTATGAATCAAGTAATGACAGGTAGCTTGAAACTTCAATATAGAATTTAACTTGATACTCTATAATTATACGGAACTCAAAGTATGTATAAGTCATAATGAACATAACTTAAAGGCACAAGACAAAACTGAAAATTAAGTGAGAATAATAGAAGTTAAAGTTAATTCAACCCTTGTAGAAGAAGTAGAAAAAGGTTAAGGAAAAATGAAACTTTCATCGGCAGAAAGCTCTGGCTTACTTGATCAACCACATGAAAAGTTGTTAAATTCACCCTTACAAAGAAATGATATTATAAAGATTCAATAAAGTTACAAAGATACAAGTATATAAAAGATGACAGTTATTTAGGTCGTTGAGTGGTTATGCCAAAAAAAAAAGCTAGGTAGTTGGTTAGAGGTAGTTTAAGTAAATGAAGGCAAATCATTTCAATTTCAATACCTTAAAAAATGCTCTTCTTAAACATACACAAAAACCGCGCAAAATCATGTGAGCTGTTAGAAATATGAACAGCCTGTTATGAGCCTGTTTCAATAAATTACCTACTGACGACAGTCTGATTTTAAATTAGAAAATGTCAATTATTGTTTAAAAAAAAACATACAATACAATAAATGAGTAAAAGTTTTTGACACCAAATTTAATAACATTTTCAAAGACCGCAACGCTTGTTGGTAGCGAAAAGCTATCTAATAAATCAAGTTTAAATAAAAGTGTTTTACTTATTTTTGTTTGTTTCAACAGAGGTTAAGAACTTTGAACATGGTTAAGAAATACAGAACAAAATCAAAAAAAAAAAAACCAAAAAAAAACACAATACGTTCAGCTTCAATGGCATGAGTTTAACATGACCCGATGGTTCTTGGGTCATAACCACACACAAACACACACATTAACAATTCGAATGTTTAGCAATGAAAGCACGCAGAGCAAAATCGAAAAACTTAAACGAATTAGAGGATAAAAAGGATCAACGAAAAAAACCAAACAAAAACCAAACAAAGAAAACGCACATAGCTAGCAGCTAGTAGCAAATAAATTATGCGACTAACGTTAGCGATTTGTGCAGCTTAAGAAATAAAGTTGTGTGTATGTGTTCGTGTGTGTGTATGTGTGTGTTTGTGTGTGGCTTGGTGCTAATAAATACACATGGAGCTAGCAAAAACATGCTTTTATATAAATACATACGTGCTGACAGTGGCGCATTCGGCTATAGAAAAACCATCTACATACTTTCGACTATTTAAAGGCACCTCTGTACTAAATACGCTTTCAAACGCCACTGCCTCAAATGTTATACATCTAAATATATATATATATATATATATATATATTATGTCCTTTAGTCGCTTGCTATTCTGTTTGTATGTGGTTGCAACGCTGAAAATTCAAGCTTAGCCAGGTTATTTCGTTTTTGGCAGTTGCAGCACCTGTGCTTTTGTGGCTGTCAGATTTAAGTCTTTTCTTTCGCCCAAAACTCACAACCCCTCTCAACTCTGTTGGTTGTTTTTTTTTTTTTTTTTTTCCTAACCGCCCTACAACTTTTTTCCAGTTCAAGTTTTTTGTAGATAACTACTGTGTATAGAAGGACAACAAAAAAAAAATTACGTGATTCTTATCGAATTGAATTAATTCGGGAATTTATAACATTGCATGGCAGCAAGAAAGCGCCTTTGGTTAAAATATTTCTAGCATTTCCTATGGGTTCACATTGAGTCTATAGAGTCTGGACGCAAAAGTGTTTTTGTGTTATTATTAAGAAAGAACAAAAATTGCAAATTCATTTGGAACAATGTTAGAGCTCTGGAGACCATGAAGTGGCACTTGCAGGCAACAGCAGCAGCAGCAGCAGCAGCAGCAGCAGCAGAGCAACAGCGTGTGCCATGAAAATCATATCAATTGATGCAGTGACTCAAGAACTGCCTGGCTGACTGGGCATTAAGAACAGCTGGCACGCTAATGGGCTGGCTGAGAAGTATGAGGTTTTGGTTTGATTTGGTTTAGGTCGCCGCCGCCATCATCGTTGTAGTCGCCAGCAAAGCCATTAGCTTCGTTTATGCCCTGTTAGTCGTTTATATAGCATTTATGTATATCTGTTAGAGCGCTAATGTAAATATTATTTTATGTTATTGAAAATTGATTTAGTGTTGATGATGCTAATGATGATGATGATGAAAATGATGATAATAATGGCAGAGATAGCAATAAAGATGAAGCTCAAACAACGGTTATAGTTGTAAATGTCAAGACGCTGCAAACTAAAAATCTAATAAAAAAGCTTTATAAAAAAAAAACCAAAAACATTTATAACAGGTACAAACATACATAACTAAATATGTAAAGCATGAGGTAATGCAGTCAATAACAACAGTCATTAAATATAAAAAAAGCAATATATTTCAATAAACAGAAAAAAATCTAACATTAAAAAAGACGCGAAGAAGTTATGTTGTCTTATGTTACGGTAACGCTAGAGAAAGTTAAGTTTATGGGTTCAAGGATTTATTTATTCATTATTTTAGAATGAGTTAAGAAAATGATTTGAAACGTAAATAACAACGTTACTATACCTATGGGTATTATTTTTTTATTTCATGATACTCAATTCAATCTTATCAATTGGAATAGATCACGCTCTTATATTAAGGAGGAACATATTATTCGCGACAAAGAAAACAGACCTTTTTAAAAAATTCATAACTCAGTCAAAAACAAACATTTTTCCACAATATCCAAAATATTGTAGAGAATTGAACAAATTACAAAAAAAAAAAAAAAAACATCCAAAAAAATATATTTTTCAACATGGTGCTGTAGAGCTTCAAACTGGCGGCAGAGAAAAAACGAAGAAATTGTCCGATCTCGAAACAAATATGACTTTTTTTAAAATCTTAACAATTATTTATCGTATGACAGGAGCTCTTTTAAAATTTTTTTTTAATATTTGGTGATGTTCCAAATTTGAAAGTGTGTTTTTTTAGAAAAAAATATTGACTTTAAAAATTCATAAAAATTGAAAAAGCTCGTGTCATACGATAGCGAATCAATTTAAAAAAATACAAAACAAAATTTCGTCAAAAAATGAACCCGCTAGTGCCGCAACCAATACGAAAAACATGGTTTCGAGATAAACGCGTTCAAAGGTTGTGAACAAAGTAAACTGCAAGGAAAAATAAAAATGTGCTCTGACTAAGCCGGCTGTAACTGTTGAACCCGTAGGAATTTTTCTATGAAATTATAATCTTAGAATCTTAAGACTATTTACTAAAATACAAAATTATATTATTACTAGTTCTTTCCCGTCAAAAATGACGGGCCCGTTTCCACTTATTCGATTTTAAATTATTCAAATAATAATTTTTAGTTACAAATACTCAAAAAAACACCTCAACCATAGTAGGTACGCCGAAATATGTTTAAAAATGTTTTGTAAAACTTGTTTAAAACTTATGTATAGCCTGTTTCAAAAGAGAAGAACATTTTCGCGCATTTTTGAGAATAAGAAAATAATTTTGAGAGCGTTCTTCATTCTGATTGGTCGACATTAAAAAAAAAAATTGAATATTCTCTGAGCAGAAAAATAAATGAAAATAAAATAATGTACATTCCTGAATTTTGTTGTTCATCGCAACTGCGCTGCGGTAGTACTGAATTTTATTTTTCAAAATCAACCAATCAAAATTGAAAAAAAAGGGGCGTCAAATAATATTTTGTTAGAAAAAATTTTACTTCACAATTTTTTCTTGAGAAAATAATTTATTTTTATGAAATTTGTATTTGATTTCTCTCTCAAGATGCAGGTTGTTGCAGGCCGGCGGTGCAACACCGTACTTGTGCGAGCATTTGTTCTGAATGTTTGCGCATTTAAATATATAGAAAAATAGAAAAAAACACTCAAAAAAAGCATAAAGTTCAGCGAGCAGTACAAAAAGAGCAAGAAATTACGCTCTTAAAAATATTCTAGCTTTAAAAATAATTTCTCACTGCGCATCGAAAAATGAAACTAAAAAATGTTCTTCTCTTTTGAAACGGGCTATAAAACTTTCAAAATGAAAAAAACAAAATATAAAGCTTTTGAAATTTAAATAGATCACAAAACAGAAATTGCCTAAAAATATGCTCTGAAATTTTTCAAAAAAATCAAGCGTTCCGCACTCACATTTTACGGAATTATGTTATAGTAATAATTATTAAATAAAAATCGATTTCAAAAAACGATTAATGTTCTGTCCCCCCCGTTTAGGAAAAATACTTTACGGTAAAGATACGGTGTAAGAATGCGTTTGGCTTTAAATTGGAATCAGTTTTTTTTTAAAGTTAATGATAGCATCTAAACTCAAAGTTAAAAATTTAGCTAAGGGTGTAGTTTACGGGTTCATTATCTCCCTCCTTGTAGTGTTAAAACGTGCAAAAAAGTAGTAGTAATTGAACAAATTATGAATAGATTTTGAAAAAAATTTTGCTTACATCTAAAAACAAAAATTAAAAATTCACTTGAAGTAGCAAAAGTCAAAATGATGAACAGAACAGAAAATTTAAAATACTAATTGAGCAATGAAATGTATTCAGAGTGCGAAGAACGATCAAAATACGATTTTTCTCACAACTAGTCAAAATTTTACTACTTTTAGTTTCTCATGAAAGAAAAAATTCCACTATAAGCAAAATCTTTACAATCTCCCATCTCCCAGAAACAAAAGCAATGTTTGTAAATATCACGAACGAAAACAAACAATTCATTGCAATCGTTGTCGGTTTGCTCACTTATGAACGTTCGTTGGTTGTGAACGATCATATTTAAACTCAACGAATAACTTATATTGTGAAGATTGATTTTTTAATCGATTTTGAGCATATTTCAAAGAGAAAAACTCCTACTCTCCGTGACAGTCAAAAAGTGCAATTTTGTTCAATTAAACAAAATATCAGGTTGAAGAAACTGATATATAAAAGCCCTTCAAGTATTACAAAATAACAACAAAACTTATTATTTTATCAGTTTGAAAAATTGATTTCTTTATTATACACTCAGAAAAAAATGTCTCGGAATATGATAAAAAAAGCATCAGTTTAAGAGAAAAATGGTATAGATTTTGCTCCAGAGAATGCTTTTCTTTAAATGTGATCCTAAAAATTCTCTAAAAATGATAAAAAGCATAAAAAAAAAATTGAACATATATTTTTTTTAATTTAAAAAAAAACAAATATATTTTAATTAAAAATTTTTTTTGTAGATCTCGCCGGTATTTGAACCTAGGACAGTCAAGTACTTGACTCACACGTCAGCACACTCGGCTTAACATGAACTTTCAAAACAGTGATAAAATTTCAATAAGTATGTTTTTATGTGTTTCTCCATAAATGAGAATTTTTTGTGCGAGAAAAATACTTTCTCTAATACCACAAGTGAAGAAATTTTTCTTTGAAAATGTGAAAATTTATTCTAATTGAAAAAAATTTTATTTGAAAAGAGAAAATTGCTATTATCGAAAATAGAGAAATTTTTTATCGGATAAAGATATGTGTTTTTTCTGAGTGTAGGCAACATGTTGTTTCTTGGCAATATTTGATACTCTGTCTATTTTTTCGTTCCACATGTATTTGCTTTCTGATTTTCTCTAACCGCGCGTTTTTAATGAACTGAAAAATAACGCTCACGATCGATTAAAAATTCAATCTTTCAATCATTACTCATTTTGCGATTATATTTTATTATAATAAGTAATTTAGAAAGAGTGAGCGTGCAATGATTTTATGAATGCACATTTTTCATGAGCGCGGTTTCCAAATCGATCGTTCGTAGGTAGGGCGCGGGAGCAATCATTGTATTTAGTCATGAGAGAACACAGTGTTTTGACGTACGTTTGGTTTTCAAAGAATTTATCATAATAAAAAACAATCGCAATATGAGCTATAATGAGAAGATTGAATTTTCAATCGTTCATCAGCCAGTTTTTCTGCTCCCTGAATTTATTCCGATTGTCGCATAAAATCGAGGCTAAAGTTTGTAGGGTACTTTTGCTTGTAAAAATCACAATTATTATACTTCTAGTATAGAAACCCGGTCTACAACGGTCGGAACCAGTTAGAGTCAAAAAATACCATACTAAAATTTATTCGATTTATGCCCATCACTTATTATATCAAATAAATTTTCAGTACATAGTTTCAGGCTGAAAACTATTAGGAAATAATTGTTAAAGAAATAATTTCAATTTGAGCGATATAAGTTGTTGATCAGGATATTATCTGTTATGTCTATATAGATGGAAAAGTTTTCCGGTTATATTTGTCAAGAATTTTGAAAACATATGCCAAGCGGTATCATAAATCTTGAAGCAAGAATGTAAGAAAATTGTATAGTCTTCAACTTGGCCGAAGTCAAAATAACCACACAGACGCGTTGAAGTGTATTCGAAGTTGTTAAGTTCTTTTTTTCAACTCTGAACGAATTATTTTAGGTGTCAAGCCTATTCACTCAAGTCTGCCTTGGTTAGAAATTTGGATGATAGATAAGTATTAAAAAAATGTTAATCAAGTGAAACAAGTACAGATGTGTGGCGTACAACTATGTCAACATTTGAATTGGCAAGTGATGCCTATCTCAATCAATTCAACTGATTAAGTTATCCCTCAACCAAAAACATCATCTATCATCAACTTTAGCTTTCCAAGTCATTCAGTCCAATCATGAAACATTTTCTCCCGGGAGTTGTAAATGGGAGTTTCCGGTTTTAAGATAGCAGATAAAGATATCTCATTTTTTTTATTTTACTTTCATGAATATTGGCGGCTGATGAACAAAATTGCATTAAAAATTTCCAAAAAGCATTTTAACTTTATCTTAAAAACGGAAACTCCCATTTACAACGCTCGGGAGAAAATATTTCATGATTGGGCTGATTATATATTGGTGAATTTTAAATTTCATAAAACACTACTGTGTGCAATATCGTGTCAATTTATTTTTTTATGGAATTTTGAATACTAATTTTAAACATATTAATACTTTTATGACTTTACTTCATATGAGAAGAAGGTGTGGTTTTCATTTGATTTCGCAAACTTTAAAACTACACGTGTGTATTTGAGGTCTAAACTTATCTATGTGCAAAATTTTAAGTTATTTTAATAATTTTTGAGAAATTTTAAGAGATAGCGCCGTATTTATAGTCACTTTTTCCTGAAAGGTCAGGGTATATTAACTTTGTGCAAACGTTTGAAAAGCATAGAACAAAGCGAGTCCGGTATAGAAAAGTAAATATATTCTTGATCAGCGTCACCACCTGAGTGGAGCTATCCATGTCCGTCCGTCCGTCCGTCTGTCCGTCTGTGTGTTGTCCGTATACATAGGATAAGAAGAAGGAGTTGAGATAATTGGATGAAACTTGGTACACATGGTCACATGGACCCAAAGATTTGCACTATTGAATATTTTTGGAATCCGCCCACGGACACGCCTACCTCCCATACAACGCAAAAATTGAAAACTGCATAACTCAGCTCATAATTAATCTACAACAATAAACTTAAGTATATATGTGTTTTGTTTCAACAAACAGATGTCTATGACAAAATAAAGATGATTTTGAAAAATGGACGTCATCCGCCTACGGACACGCCTTCCTACCATACAACGCAAAAATTGAAAACTGCATAAATAAGCTCATAATTAACCTACAACAGTAAAATTTAGTGTGTATGTGTTTTGTATCAACAAAAAGATGTCTTCGAAAATTGGGTGTCATCCGCTCAAGGACACGCCCACCTCCCATACAGCCCAAAAATTGATAACGCAATAAATAAGCCTTTGTTTAGCCTACAGAGATAAAATTTGGTTCGTATTTTTTTTATGACAAAATAAAAATGATTTTGAAAAATGGACGTCATCCGCCTACGGACACGCCTACCTACCATACAACGCAAAAATTGAAAACCGCATAAATAAGCTCATAACTAATCTACAACAGTAAAATTTGGTGTGTATGTGTTTTGTATCAACAAAAAGATGTCTTCGAAAAATGGGTGACATCCGCTCACGGACACGACCACCTCCCATACAACCCAAAAATTGAAAACGCAATAAATAAGCCTCTGTTTAACCTACAGAGATAAAATTTGGCACGTATGTTTTTTATGACAAAACAGAGATGGGTTTGCAAAACGGACGTCATCCGCCAACGGACACGCCTACCTGCCATACAAGCCAAAAAGTTTAAAACTCAATAAATAAGATTATGTTGGTCATAGAGAGATCAAATTTGGTATGTATGTATTTTATACCAAATCTAAGGTGTGTTCAAAAATTGGTAGTAGTCCGTCCATTAATACGCACACCTCCCATAGCAAAAGCACAATAAAGACATTAACTGTGAGCTACAGGAATAAAACTTGG
The DNA here is from genome assembly GCA_958299015.1 of Tetanocera ferruginea. Classification (NCBI taxonomy): domain Eukaryota; kingdom Metazoa; phylum Arthropoda; class Insecta; order Diptera; family Sciomyzidae; genus Tetanocera; species Tetanocera ferruginea. The sequence goes on along the minus strand of OY282644.1, from coordinate 124,605,066 downwards.
TAGGTGTGTATAAATTTTTCAACAACATTTAAATGCATATAAAATATAGGCTTTATCCACCCACGCACACACCCATTTTCAATAATATTATTTTTTTTGGAAGAGTAGGTTTAGGGTATTTCATAGTAGGCCTAGACCGACTTTAGACTTTCCTTACTTGTTATGTGATGAAGTCGTGTTTTTCATACCATGTTGCTTATTACACAGTGCGACACGAAAAAATAACTTCAAATATCTCAATGGTTTCTAGTAGTGCATGGTCTATACATTATGCCCTCACACTCAGTTTTATCAGATTAGGTCAAATAACAGAGAAATTCAAGGTCAAATTTCACCTTTAAGTCAAAAATTTTTTCTTATAACTCTAAAACTAAATTCAAATCCTGTGTAGTAACTGGATCTATATATTTGTAATGGATGGTTCTTTACATTTTGAGACCATTTTTTGCTCTAAGAGTTACGTAAGGGGGTTAATTATTTATTCGAAAACAGGGCTTTTTTAATAAAAAACAAGACTTTCAATAGTTCAGTTACTTTGTATTTGTCTTCAAAAACAATCCTATTTTGCTGAATTTTTGCACATACCTTAAGTAAAATAAAATAACCCACCTCTGAAAAGATCACAACAAAGAAATTCGGATTCAAAGATTACCAAAGATGTTAATTTCGTTAATGTAAGCCCTAGATTAAAATCGTTCAGATGAAAATTATAGATCCAACAATTTTCTTCAAAACTGTCCTTAACATTTTTACCGAAAGAGTTACCGTTTTAGAGATATGCCCGTAAATACGTGATCACAACTTATATGAAAAATTCGAACTTGAGAAGAAATAGATATACAAATAATTTTTATTTTAACCGTTTACATTTTTGATATATAATTTTCATATAATTGTTATTACATATTTACGCGCATATCTTTAAAACAGTAACTCTTTCGGTAAAAATGTTAAGGACTGTTTTGAAGAAAATTGTTGAATCTATAATTTTCATCAGAATGATTTAACTCTAGGGATTACATTAACGAAGTAAGCATCTTTGGTAATCTTTGAATCCGAATATTTTTGGATGCGCTCATGTAATTATTGTGATCTTTTCAGAGGTGGGTTATTTTATTTTACTTAAGGTATGTGCAAAAATTCAGCAAAATAGGATTGTTTTTGAAGTCAAATACAAAGTAACTGAACTATTGAAAGTCTTGTTTTTTATTAAAAAAGCCCTGTTTTCGAATATATAATTAACCCCATTACGTAACGCTTAGAGCAAAAAATGGTCTCAAAATGTAAAGAACCATCCATTACAAATATATAGATCCAGTTACTACACAGGATTTGAATTTAGTTTTAGAGTTATAAGAAAAAATTTTTGACTTAAAGGTGAAATTTGACCTTGAATTTCTCTGTTATTTGACCTAATCTGATAAAACTGAGTATGAGGGCATAATATATAGACCATGCACTATTATTAACCATTGCGATATTTGAGGTTATTCCATTAGACCCTTAAATTGTCGCACAGTGTTATCAAACTTGATTTTTAGTATTTAGTGAAAAGCTAATAATTTCATAGCAAAATCTTCAATTCGCGTCGACAGACAGATATACTAAAATATGGTCAGACAGACGGACATCATAGAGCTCGAAGGCTTTTATTATTATATGTTTTTTTTTTTGTTTTTGTTTAAAATAAACAAACCACCCGCGAACTAAAAAACTGCTTCGTTGATTGCTATATCAACTGATGAGAATTCTACTGTGGCTTGTACATTTCCCTCAGCTTAAAAATTGGATAAGCAAAAATCTACAAAACAAATGCGGAATTATATGTGAGATTCACTACGTAAAACAGTAACATATACTCACAGTACAAAATTTGAGAAAAAATTTTATCTTTTTTATAACATTTCTGTAGTATAAACTCGTTTTGTTCTAAATTTATTATAAGTAGGATAACACTCTGTAGTATAAAACTTGCATTTCCATCTAAATAGCTATTTTACTCCAAGATAGTATCATTTCTATACCATAAACTTATAAAAATCATACATATATTCCAAACCTAATGTGGTTTAAAAAAATTTTATACTTTTACTTATAAATATGCAAACTAACCTGGTGTAAATAGATTTTATACACTTCTCGAATAAAATCTATGCCAACTTTATATAAATTTGGTTTATACGATTTTATGTTATAAATTTTATAACATGTTTGTTATGGATTTATATTTATACCAAATAGTATAAAATTTATCCTCATATTTTTTACTGTGTAGTTGCAACATTTAATTTTTTTTTCACATACATCAGCCTGACTCAATTCTTCGTTCTCGATATCTCCATTTTATCACAAAGTATTATTTATAAAAGCCAAAGTACAAAGCAGCATATGGAGAAGAGCATAAAAACTTCTGACTTTTCCTATTGAATGAACAATAATAAAACAATTTGATATACATACATATAAATTAAAATAGAAAACAAAATAATAGCAAATCATCTCTTTATTAGATAAAAATTATATACATAAGTATAGGCATTTATGTATGTTTGTATCTTTAGATATATTTTGTCTTTGTTTGAATTCATTAGAATTTTAGAACTTTTTTGAACTCATTTAGTTTGTATTCATTTTGATTTAAAATCTGATAATTTGGCAAAATGCTAAGAGGCTTAAATATTTTACATTTATGGTCGTCATAATGTCGTCCTGACAGTGTTTCGTAATATTCTCCATCCTTTCTTCAGGCTCTCTGTCGGTAACCGTTGTCTTTGTCTAACGTATTTGTTGTTGTTTTCGTTAACTTTTCTCTAACTCTTTGGGTTCAATGAACGCCGCTGCTCTGTTTCTATGGTGAAAATGTTTGTAAATATTTAGAACTGGCAACAACAGCAACAAAAACAAGAGCACCATTTCGCATACAACAAAAAAATAACACAACACAATTTCATAAAATATGAACATTTTAGCAACAATTTCGCCAGCAACAAACATCTTTCTCATGTGGCGTGCTTGTTTATATCTTCTTGTTGTTTTTTTTTTGTTTTTATTTTTTTTTATATAAAACCAAAATCAGAGGCAAAGAAGCAGCAAACAAAATAAATGCTTTAAAAGTTTTTCACATTTTGTGGTTTACACGAAACCGGCAAAGAGCGCAACATCATCGTCACTCACCCAGGCTGTAGTTGTTGTGTAAACTTTATTTTTCGCCATCACTGTGCCTGTATGAGCTTCAATAACTGCGTTGCTCTTTGCTCACAGTGATGGCGGTGGCGGCGGCGACGGCTGCTTCGACAGAGACAAAAGTTTTTCGATAAGTTATATGAATAAATAAAAATTTGCTTTAACAAAACTATAAAAAAAAACACATTTGCTGCGCGAAAACACTACAGCAAACTTTTCATATATTTTTTAGTATTCTAGCTCAAAACTGCGCTTGCTTTTATTTCATATTTTAGCACAAAATATAAGCGGATTTTCGCTTTATTTTTAGAAGTTTTCAAAAAACTTCCCCTTTTGAATGAAAATCAAAAACTTTTTCGATTTGAGGTTTTTTCAATAAAGGTAGTAGGTTAAATGAAACAAATAACCTGCCTTATTCCCAACCCAAATATTTTCTGTGTTGTTAAAACAACAACTCGTGAATCGGCTTAATCGTCAACGGTCATATTTTAAGATTCTAACCGCAAAGGGAATGAATTTCGCAGAAAATTAAAACTAAGGTACGGTTAAAAAGTTAAGCTGCTGATGTCATATTAAACGCTAGGCAACAAATGCTTTGACATTGACATTTTGTGTAAAACAATTACAACTCATTTCGTGGCAAGAAAAAACTTACAAAAAAGTTTAACCAAATTATATTAGTCTAAGATCCCTCCCTTTATGCCTACTTGGTACGCAAGGACTTATTTTCTATCAAATGTTTATTTTGCTTAGTCATGGCAGCAAACTTGTTATGTGTCCACTTTACAGTGGAGCATTCTTTAAAAGCTCATATTAAATTTGAAAAATTTGCAACAATACTACATGTAAATGTAAATGTAAATGTAAATGTAAATGTAAATGTAAATGTAAATGTAAATGTAAATGTAAATGTAAATGTAAATGTAAATGTAAATGTAAATGTAAATGTAAATGTAAATGTAAATGTAAATGTAAATGTTAATGTAAATGTAAATGTAAATGTAAATGTAAATGTAAATGTAAATGTAAATGTAAATGTAAATGTAAATGTAAATGTAAATGTAAATGTAAATGTAAATGTAAATGTAAATGTAAATGTAAATGTAAATGTAAATGTAAATGTAAATGTAAATGTAAATGTAAATGTAAATGTAAATGTAAATGTAAATGTAAATGTAAATGTAAATGTAAATGTAAATGTAAATGTAAATGTAAATGTAAATGTAAATGTAAATGTAAATGTAAATGTAAATGTAAATGTAAATGTAAATGTAAATGTAAATGTAAATGTAAATGTAAATGTAAATGTAAATGTAAATGTAAATGTAAATGTAAATGTAAATGTAAATGTAAATGTAAATGTAAATGTAAATGTAAATGTAAATGTAAATGTAAATGTAAATGTAAATGTAAATGTAAATGTAAATGTAAATGTAAATGTAAATGTAAATGTAAATGTAAATGTAAATGTAAATGTAAATGTAAATGTAAATGTAAATGTAAATGTAAATGTAAATGTAAATGTAAATGTAAATGTAAATGTAAATGTAAATGTAAATGTAAATGTAAATGTAAATGTAAATGTAAATGTAAATGTAAATGTAAATGTAAATGTAAATGTAAATGTAAATGTAAATGTAAATGTAAATGTAAATGTAAATTTAAATTTAAATGTAAATGTAAATGTAAATGTAAATGTAAATGTAAATGTAAATGTAAATGTAAATGTAAATGTAAATGTAAATGTAAATGTAAATGTAAATGTAAATGTAAATGTAAATGTAAATGTAAATGTAAATGTAAATGTAAATGTAAATGTAAATGTAAATGTAAATGTAAATGTAAATGTAAATGTAAATGTTAACATAATCGTCGACATAAACGCAAAAGTAAACGTCATAAGGATATGTTACCCAAAAACATACATTAAGAAGACCTCGAGGAATTTTAAGGAGCTTCCTTTTGGCGTGCCAGCGAGAAGTGAAACATGCTTCGTTTCGTTACGTAGTCGTTTCCTACTGAAGAACAAAGCATATTTCAGCTATTGGGTTCAAAAGTCATGTCCCCTGGTTTGACCTTGCATTGCTTCAGTTGAGAAACTTTTCTTTTAATATTTATTTAAAGACTTTTGATGTTCTAAGTCAACATTTTGATTTTATATGAATGTGTTAGTTTACATTTTTTCTACACTATTTATTTGCTTAACAGTCCAGTCAATAGTTTATATATTTACTACTAATTAAAACAAACCTCTTTGTTGTCGCAAACAAAAAAATTTAAATGTTGGCTATGAAAAGCTAACAGTTAAAGGCACAAATACAAAGACAGCCGAAAAGCATACAAATGCAAAATAAACTTTTACACACAACAACAAATACAAATGCATTGACATCAAAATATGTCGTCTAAATTTAGTTTATGTTTTATGCCAAATCATATTTTTTTTGTTTTGTTTTTGCTGTTTTTGTATCCAGATGACGTCAAAATAATCTTAATACAGAAACATACAAACAAAAGAAAATGAATGTTTAGTTTCTCAACTATAAACATCCTTCCTTTAGGTCTAAAAAAACACACACCCATAAACATCTATCCATCTATCTATCTTTCTATCCATCCTTACATACATTCTTCTAGCCAGCTATCTATTCATAGCACATTTCTAGCACATACATTCATCTAGCTTGTGTTTCTTTAACAATTTTTTTTTCTTGTTTTTTCTTTTCCCTTCTCTTGCTATTCTAACCCTTACAATTATGCTTTGAGGCTCTTTTGAGACTTGTTCTTGTTTTTGACACCCTTTCGCTTCAGCACTCATACAATTGTATTTATTTGCAAGCAAACAAACACATATACAGCCACACACATATACACCCACACAAAGCACTCTGCTGCATACAAGCTTTCATTTTGAAATTCCGAGCAATAACAACAACTCGTTACACGCCTGCTACACTGCTACATGAATTGTGGCTCGTATGCTGGCTGGTTTGTTTCGTTTCTTGACAAGGACAACACAAATACAACAACGACACGGCTACTCGTCGTTCGTCCTACCTTTAAATAAAGACGACATGTGCTATTTTGCATGCTTGCTCCAGCGTATTTGTATACATGTATCTTTCTGATTTTTCGTAAATTGGCGACACTGAACGGTTTTCTGTACATTTTTTGGCAAAACAATCTGTGCAACATTTATTATCTCTCTATTTATTTGTTCATTTTCGTTCGCTTACATTCGTTCAAAGTTGCAAAATTATTCTTGATGGCTTTCTATATGAATAATCGTAGTATTGGGATTAACGCACTCTGGGTCAACAAGTCTGCTACTAGATTTTATGGTAAATTAATATTTTACTAAAGGACTTGCGGAGAAAATGAATGTAATAATTATTAACAAGTAAAGAAAGTCTAAAGCCGCGCTAGCCCAAACATGGAATACCCTAAACTTCCTATAATATTTAAATATATAATAAAATCCTAAAACAAATAGACATAACTTCCTGTCAAAATCCATGTATTCTTTATATCTATAGAATTATACAGGTTTAACTAATGTGATTTGTATGAAAGCTGGGCGTGTTGGTGGGCAGATGACGCACATTTTTTGTGCACTCCTCAGTTTTGATATAAAATGCTCCCATACCAAGCTTTGTTTCGCTAAGTCAAATATGAACCTTTTACTAGTGTTTTTAATATTGTGAGTTGTATGGGAGGTTGCCATTTTAATTGGCGAATAACGCCCATTTTGTAAACACATGTTAGTTTTGATACAAAAATATCACATACCAAGTTCTATTTTTGTAGCTCATGTATAAACCTCTTAATAGAGTTTTATCCAGAGTGGATTGTATGGGAGATGGGCCTGTTAGTGGACAGATGGCGAATATTTTTTGTAATCACTTCAGTTTTGGTATAAAATGCTCCCATACCAGGTTTAAGCTCTCTTGGACAAATTTGAACCTTTTAATAGTGTTTCTAATATTGTGAGTTGTATGGGAGGTTACCGTTTTTATTAGCAGATGATGCCCATTTTTACTAAGATTCTACACATCTTAGTTCGCGTATAAAATACATGCTTGCTTAATTTTATTCCTTTAGCTTTTATTGAAATAAAAGTATCTTTAAAGAGTTTTAAATTTTAGGGTTGTATGGGAGGTGTTCTTGTTAATAGGCGGATCGTGCCGTGTGTACATCTGCGTTTTGTTATATTATAAACACGTGTCAAATTTAATTTTTATAGCTCAAATACAACCCAACAGCGATTTTTATTTTCTGGTTGTATGGGAGGTAGGCGTGTCCGTGGGCGGATTCCAAAAATATTCAATAGTGCAGATCCTTGGGTCCATGTCAACATGTTCATGCAATTATGTCAACTCCTTGTTCTTATTCTGTGTTTACGGATAAAACACTGATGGATAGACGGACGGACGGACTAACGGACATGGATAACTCGACTCACGAGGTGAAACTGATCGAAAATATACATACTTTTCTTTAACGTACTCGCTTTAAATTCTAAAAATTTAATTCTGTAAGGATTGTTTTTAAAACTTAATACTAAAAAATTCATAAGTAACAGGTTGGTACAAAATTGCTACAAAAAGTTATATGTAGAGCAAACCGAGCAGACAACTAGACCGTAGTTTCAATGGGAGCTATCCCGACTGATCACTAGTCTTCAAGTCCACTAACTTTAAAATTCTCATAAGCAAAACTACAGCAAAACCAAAACAGAATTTCATGTGCTTGCTCGTAACTGTATGATAGTAGAGTGTATCTTTGTTAAAGACTTAAATAAATAAAAAAAAAAATTAAAGCGTCTGTTACTGACATGGCATTAGCCTTCGAAATTAAAAATAGGTTACCTCGTTGCAAGTTCGCAAGTCGTCTATTTTTCGCTTGAAAATAATTTATAAATTTTCTAATGATACCCTACACTCAGAAAAAAGTGTCTCGGAATATGATAAAAAAGGCATCATATTTAGAGCAAAATGGTATAGACTTTGCTCCAGAGAATGCTATTCTCTAATTGCGATACTTAAAATTCTCTAAAAATGATAAAAAGGTTTCATGAAATAGAAAAATATATCGTTTTTAAAAAAAAATACTTTTTTTTGAGAAAATATTTGTATTTATTGAAGAAAATACTTCTCATAGTGAAATTTTTATCAAAATATAAGAAAAGTTTTTCATTTTCAATAAAATTTCTCTATAAATGAGAAATTTTTTGTGCGAGAAAAATACTTATCATTATTAGAGACATTGAAATATTTCCATTTCCTAGAAGTAAAGAAATATTTTTTCGAAAATGTGAAAATTTATTCTAATTGAAGAAAATTTTATTTATTATCAAAAATAGAGAAATTTTTTACCGAAGCAAGGAATGTGTTTTTTTTTTCTCAGTGTACGAAATGGAAATATTTCAGTGTCTCTTATAATGACAAATTTTCTCGCACAAAAAAATTCTCATTTACACAGAAAAATTTTTTGAAAATGTAAATTTGTTCCTATATTTTGATAAAAAATTCACTATGAGAAGTATTTTCTTCAATAAAAACAAATGTTTTCTAAACAATAAAGAGTCTTTTTCTCTAAAATCGAATTATTTTTATATATTTCTCTTTGTCATAGAAGGTTTTAATCATTTTTAGAGAATTTTTAGGATCGCATTTAGAGAAAAGCATTCTCTGGAGCAAGGCCAATACCATTTTTCAGTAAATATGATGCCATTTTTATCATATTCCGAGAAAATTTTACTGAATGCAGTTTGAAAAGTCATTTCGCGAAAAATGCGTTTAAAGTTTTTCTTAGCATGCACTTGATATGCAATTTTACCTCAAATAAATTCCAATTTTAAAAAATCCTATAAGCATCGATTCGATTTTTGGATTGGCTTCTTTCAACTTCGGTTTTGGTCGATACTGTTCGGTTAATTTTTTTTTCATCTTTATATAGCTTCTGCTGGTATTCGTTAAACTTCTTTTTTTTCGTTCGTCTTTGGTTCTTGACTTCGTTTGCTTTCGGCTCATTCCTTGATTTTTGTTGAAAGAACTTTTTAAAGCATACGATCTATTTCAGTAACAGATACAAATGCTTACAAGTTTCATCAAAATCGGTTCATCCGTTTTGACGTGAATGAGCCGAACATAGTTGATTGAATAGAGCGCCCTCTCACGGAAGTTTTCTGAAATTTAAATAGCCTCAATTCTGTTGCAGAGTCAAGTTATTACACGTACCCAATTTTGGTAATATCGATCAAGTCATTTAGGAGTTATTGATTCTTAACAATACTCTACTTAAAGCGCCCTCTTGCGAAGTCTTTGCAATTTTTTATATTTTAAATTTTATCTTGGGCTCAGTTGAACGTTCATACCAAATTTCATTGAAATCGGTCCAGGAGTTTAGGAGTTATTAAGTCTAAAAAACGCACTACTTAAAGCGCCCTCTTGCGGAAGTCTTTGGAATATTTTATTGCTTATGCTTTATATTGGTTGCAGTTGAACCTTCATACCAAATTTCATTGAAATCGGTCCAGGCGTGTAGAAGTTATTATAGAGTGCCACGCCCACATATTTCCGCCCACTTTTGTACACCCCCTATGTTCTTTCTCATTATAAAAGGTACACGGTGTCCAAATTTCAGCTTAATCGGATGAACGGTACGCGAGCCTATACGGAACAGACAGACTGACAGACAGACAAACATTTGATTTTATATTTATTAGATATTTCCCAACAAACAAAATGATTCACTTACGATATCGTTTATGCATCGCTTTCTCGTACATTTCATTCAAAAGCAATTATCATACACGATTCACTTATAATACCGTGATCGGGAGAAATTCCTCCTTCGTTAACGAATTGTTCAAACTTACAAAAGCAATTTGTGAACGAGTTACAAAATCTTAAAAAATTATTTCGTTAACGAATCTTCATTAACGAAAAAATATTAAGTGAAAATACAAATTTGGGGAAGGCTAAAAACATCTTAAATGCTATTTATTTAACAAAGCAATTTTAAACGATGCTATCTTTAAGCATCCAGCCAACCTCTAGTTTAGACAAAACCAAACTATTCGAAAATCATACGAAAAAACTATTTGCAAGCTATTCGTCAACGAATCTCCCCCCCTCACCAAAATGTTTATTGGGTTCATTCAGTCAAAAAATGTATATGTATCTGGGATGATATTTCGAGTGGAATAGTACTTTTTTGAGTACTATTGACTCTACAAAAGTACCCGAGTAACTTCTTGCCGAAAAAAGTACTCTGGTTTATTAAAGAATTTTATTCAATTTCAATTTCAATTTATTTCAATTTAGTATAATAGGTTCACTAAGAGCTAGGCTCTTTTATAGTACAACATAAACATCTTAGAATAACAACTAAAAAAACAATATATAATTACCTTAAAAATAATTCAGCATCAGCTTAATCTAATTTATAAAAATAAGTAAGTAACAAAAACAAACAGAAATGAGACATAATAGAAACTTTTGAATAACAACTCAAAAAACAATATATAATAAACAATAACAATAATTCAATATCAGCTTAATCTAATTTATAAAAACGAGTAAGTAACAAAATCAAACAGAATTATAGAGACATTATAGAAACTTTAGGAAAGCAACAGATAGCTTGTACTTGAAATTTACTTGAAATTTTGTCAACAGTAAAAAAATCATTTTTGAAAATTAAGTCATAAACTTCTTGTCAAAATTCTCACCTAGTCACGTTTTATTAACCGTTGATTTTAGAAATGTTCCTAGAACAAGAACTTTTTTTTAAAAAAAAGTCGAACATTTTCATTAAAAATCGCAATATCTTTCGGTCAGGCGGCTATCGTTACAGCCAAAAAAAAAGTTGTGCATTCGTCTTAGAATCGATCAAGGTTCATTTTATGTTCCCCCATAGAGATTGAGGCACCCTAACATACATATTTAACGGATTCTGAAAGAAATCCTGATTATTTATAAAATTTAAAAAAGTATTGGTTTTAATTTATATATTTATTCACTTATCATTACTTAATAAAAAGTACCATAAACAATAAAAAAGTAATATTTGCCTTTGTAAGAAAGTACACTCAGAAAAATATCAACTGTAATATTAACAGTCGGCCGCTGTTATTTCAAAACACTGTTCGATTGAATGATTTGCGTTTAAGTAAACAATTTTCTTTGTTGAATGAACGTTTCAAAGTATTTTTGTGCTGTTAAAATCATCTGTTGAAATATTTTTGTGCTTATATTGAACTGGTTTTTTTTTTCTAAGCAATAGTTTTTATATGTGTTTTGCTATATTTATATTATCGTTGCCAGTAGTTCAGTGGATGTGCACTAGACTGTCATGCGGGAGACGTGGGTTCGAACCCTAGCTGTGTAAGTATCAAAAATTGTAATTTTATAATTGAAATAATAATAATTCTGTTTCATTAATTGTTTGGTCAAAAATAATCTTCAAAATAAAATGCTAACAATCTTGCAAAAAAAAAATTGCATATTTAGTTTTTTATTTAAAAAAAAATATTTTAAATAAAAAAAAAATTTTTTATTGGCCTAGCCGGATTTGAACCGTGGACACTCGAGTACTAGACGCACACGTTAGCACACTCGGCCATACATAAACTTTCAAAACAGTGATCAAATTTCAATAAATAAGTTTTTATACGGGTTTCGTGTTTCATAGACCAACAGTCAATCGACTGTTGATTTGAAAGTTTCATTTGTTGGATGGTGTTTAACAGTGAAATCTGTTATTTCAACCCATGATTTGTTTGATAAAACAGCATTTTTTCCCTGAGTGTACTCTCAAAAATGATCCGATAAACACATTAGAACTAAATATGAATGTGTATAAAAAATTTCATTGAATTTAACTGATAAGTTTGATTATATATTTATGTCAGAAGTACATAAAATAAATTAAATTGTGAAAGTTTTTAATACCTTAAAATAATGCAAATAACACAAAGTTTTTAAGGATCATAGATCACATGAATTGGTTGTAGTATAGTGTAGTTGTAGTTTTCTGTGGTGACCGTGGCATGCAGTTTAAGTGTGTGGCTTAGCATGCTCGGAGCCCGGGTTCGATTCCCAGCCGCAGCGAAAAGTTTTTTTAAATAAAAAATTTTTCTGATCGGTCACCACCTCTCTGCAGACAATGGCAAACCTCAGAGAGTAAATAATGCCATGTAAAGCTCCTTGAGAACATGAACTTTAGCCGTTCGGAGTCGGCATAAAACATGTAGGTCCAGTTCTCGGTCAATTGTGTGCAAACATTAAATAACACACACAACACAATTGATCATAAGAAACTCGGTCAAAGTCTTTTCATGGGCTGAAATGGCCAATTTGTTTTTTTTTTTTAAAGTTTTTAAATATGTCGTTATATTAACATTTTAAACAGCTCAGCAACATCAGGTACTTTCGTTTTTAACACATTGTCACTGTTGTGTCTTTAAAGAATATGTCAATAGAAATATAATATTAATACAAAGCAAAAGCCATAGATAGCTTCACTTAATGTCAAAAAAAAAAAAATTGTAAATTCTCTCTTTTAACGCTTGCAACCAATCATTATCTAAACTAAATTTGATTGAGTTCAACTGCATGGGAACTGTTTTTATTGAATTTTCCAAGAATCTGATATTTTGCTGAACTCCTACTATATCTTTCTATTCTTGTAATTTTTTTCTATTATTTTTCTCTGCAGATAACAGTTTACTTTCTATCGATATTAAATTTCGAAATGCAAATTGCAAAAAGAATCAAAAAGAAAAAATAAAAAGGAACTGAGCACACAAATAGCTGCCGTTTTGTACATTTTACAATTATGGAACACAAGTTGATTGAATATGAGTGGTGCAAGTGATAGGGGGAGGCGGGTTAAAATTTATAGCAAGTAGCTGTTGACACTATGTCGCCAGCGTTTAAGTTACATCGTCTACTTAATTGTCATTCAACTGTCAAACAAAGCTTTATGACATCAACAAATCAGGACAAGACAGTTCGAAGTTATTAAAAAAAAAAAAAAAACTAAAGAAAACCTTCAGGAATTAACATTGCACCAAGCAATATAAATGAAAGTGCAAAAATATTTCTGATTTGAAAAAAACATATTTGTAATTTTTGTTAACAAAAATTAAACGAAATGTTTAGCAAATTTTCAGCATGTCTGTTGAAACATGTTTGATGGAATTTATAGCTGCGTGTCTGCCAGCAGTTCACACCATGTGGCAGACGCCGCCACACCTCAAATAAAAAGGGCAACAGCTGCTGAAAATAGCGAACTTCATGCTTCTTCCTGCCCCCACCATCTAAAAACACTTTATAACAACTGCACTGTTGGTACGTGATTTAGATGCACGGCATTCAATGCACATTTCGCAAAGAGGAGACAAACGAGCTTCTGTTTGCAGTACTTTGTTGTTTTAACTATTACTGTTGCTGATTTTCATGTTGCTGCTGCTTGCTGCTCATTTGAAATTGAATAAGACTGCAACTTAAGACTAAAGTCGTAATAATTACTCAATCCTGTAGATTGTTGTACCATTTCAATGGCCACATTTGCAGCGCCATAACTTCAAGTGTCTGTTAACAACAACATCTTTATGAGGCATCTATTATTAATGTTGTTATTTTTAGCAAAATTCAAATGTCAACTTTTAGAGGCTTTATATTTGTTATTTTTATTATTTTTTTTTTTTGCTTTTTTGTCTTTTTATTTTTGTTTTTTTTTTTTGTTTGCTTTAAGTATAAATGAAAATGTCAAAGGCTGTCAAAGCGATAAAGTTAAGAGTCTCATGAATAGGGAATTGAGCGGTTGAATATTATTTTTATTAGGTAGGCAAGCTGTGATGCCACCTGCAGCAAGATGCGATGCGAACTTTAAGTGGAATTATATTAAAAAGCAATGCATAAAATAATGAGAGGAACACTAAAGGTTTATTTTTTTATATTTTTTCTTTATCGCTGACACTTGAGGAAATCTTGTGAATTTGACGATAAATTAATATGAATTTTAATGAATTTGAAGGTCTCAGTAGTTTCTTAAAATCAGTACAAGTTGTGCTTTTAAAAGTAAGTGTCAGATCTTATAATTTGAATTTATAACATTCAATCATATCATTATTGAGAAAAAACTTTCGAAATAATACAGCATATATTAAACTCTTCTTCTCTAAGCTTAACTTATCATTAGGTTTCATTGATATAATTTGAGTTAGCTTTTAAGCTTTTTTTTATTTTAATTTTTTGTAGTTGTTTTCACGTTGTTATTTTTATTATATTAGTTTTAATTAATAGATTTTTAAATTTAATTTTTTATTTGCTAATTTTTTTTGTTATTTCTGTTCTTTTTTTATATTTAAACTTTAGTTAGCCTTACATCGAAAACATGAAATAAAGCCATTTTAAATGTTATAAAGAGCTTATTTAAGTGCCAGCTGCTTCAATGTGTAAGTGTGTTGGATGAGTTTGTGGTTCGTTTGTGTGCGTTTTACTATGTTAGAATCATTTAATTACAATGTCAGAGGCAACAACAATTTGACCATATATCAATTCCATGTTAAGGTCTTAACTTGATTTCGGTTCGTAAGGTGCTGATTACAAGTGCATCTACACACACACACACACACAAACATGCACACACACGCGCGAATACAAACAAATAGCCAAAGACAACTCATTCACACACACTTAAGTAGTAGAATACAATTGTGCTGTGCACACAATTTAAGACTTTGAATTCTCCAAACAATTAACAGAGAGAACTGTGACAATAAAAGTGTGTCCGACTCGACTCACTCGGCTCGGTAAGGACGTAAGCTTAACAGGCATTGTCAGAAGTACCTTAATGGAACAGCATCAACAAAACAAAACCAAAACAACCAGCACCACCACAGCAATTATAATGAGGACTAAGTGCAGGAAATTTACTACACGTCAATGTTTATGAGAAGTTTGTGTTCCGTTACACACTCGCCAAAAAATGTTAGTGAAAATACAAACAGGAAGCAAACAGGAATTTTAACTTAAAGTTTTAATTTATTTGTAAAAAAAATTTAAAATAATTCACTTAAAATTGCATGATTTACAAACCTTATGAACCCTTTCGGTACTTCTTTTAGGTTTTTAATTTAAAAAAAAATCATTCTTTTCCATTTTATTATTGCTCAAGGCTGCATTCTGAATAATCAAAAGTAATTTTTAAAATTTTTTTGGAAATGTGATTTTTGGGCATCATGCCATGTGGCAAAGAGTATTCTTAAATGTAAATCATAGAACCTTATTGACCTATTTTTGGGACCTTATGTTTTTCACATTGACAAAGTAATGATTAGCTACTAAATTACATATATAAAGTTATCAAATTAAGGGGTTCTTCTCATTGAGCAACTTTTTTCTTCGACTTTTTTTTGCATTTATTGGGTAGTTGTGAATATGCCCCTAAAAGGATTTTTAGAAATTCGAAATACTTAAGAAGATACAGCCTTTTTTGTGAAGCAAGGTCTTCGTCAAAATGAGCTATTTTAAACTTTAAACGCGTTTATCTCGAAACCACGTTTTTCGAACTGGCGGCCATGATATCTCCAGTTCAACTGAACCGATTTTCATGAAACAAAGTGGAATCGACGCAGAATTGTCACCATTCTCGGGTGAACTTCGACCATAATTTTAAAAAATTTTTTACTATTTTTTTTTTACACTAAACTACAAAAAAAAAGCCCGAAATTGAATTTTTTTTTTTTACTGGCCGCCATTTTGTCAAAAAAAATCACAAAATTAAGCTTGAGGTTCACCCGAGAATTACATCTATACTGATTATAACCCCGTTTTTTTTTTTTCATTTCAGACGCTCCGGAGACCCGGAATCGTGGCCGCCGTGACGACACCTTTTTTTTTCACCACCAACTTTGAAGTCTCATTACTTTTTGAACAGCCCACGTATCGAGGCAAAAAAAATTTTTTTATTTACTTTAAAACTTTTGTAAAACAATAAATAAAAAAAGTTTTCAATTATTTTTTGCGTTTTCAAATAAGAATTTTTTTAAAAAGGGTCTAAAAAACGGGTTTTGAATGAGAAGACCGCCTTAAGTTATATTTGTAATAATTTTCTTATATATTAATACGTGAACATTAAAGTTTGTCGGTTTTAATTGAAACTCAAAATAAATGAAACTTATATCATTCGAAAGGTTATGTTGCCCAGATGTGCAGAATGTATATATAAATGATGTATATATCTGATAGAGGGGGTTCCCAACCTTCTAAGAGAGAAATTACATTTTTGAGAAAAAACCCGCTCTTTGATTAATATGAAATTTGGTTGAGGGATAGTTTTTGAGTTGGTCGAATTTGAATTTTTTTTTAAAGTAACAATTTCTTACAAAATTGCAGTTTTATGCATTCCTCAATTGTTAAATTTGTAAAAAAATGTGTTTTGAACTCAAAAATTTGATTTTCCATGTGAATATCTTGGTCGGATTTTAACGGTTTTCAATTTTTCTAATTTTTTCTAAAAGTTTGATAAATTTTCTTTTAAATGTGTTAAAAATAACAGCAAAGTTCTAACCAAAAGTATTTTTAATGAATTTTCTTAATATTATCGTTAGTTATTTAGCGTGTGTTTCAACCAAATGCCAAGAGAGAGAAAAAAACTGTCTCAAATTGAATGTTCTAAGTTCTGAAGCCTGAATCTGAATCTGAAGTTCTGAATCTCCGCCATCTGTGAATAGATTTTATTTATTTCTTTTTTTTATTTAAGTCTTATCAGTTAACTTAAAAAAACTTTTAAAAAATGATACCGTTTTTTGTTTGTTTATATTTAAATTATTCCTTTTAAAAAAAGACCATAATATATGATTTATTCTTAAAATATGGGGTAAAAATGATTTTTGTTGTAAAAAAAACAAAACTCAAAATTGCATTTTTGATTTTCTTTCAAAATCTATACCGAATTTAAGTTGAATTTATTTTGTTTTGACACTAAATTAATAAACTGTCCGTGCCATCAAAATATCAAGGCTACCCCCTATGATTTCTTTGACAAAATTCAATTTTTTTATAATGTTGTTTTTGTTTTTGAACAAAATAATATTAAAAAAAAATAGTTCTTTTGAAGAAAATAGCTTTATATCTCTAACTAATTAAGAGTTATAGCCACGAACTTATTTTTATCATCTCGCATATAATTATAAATAGGCAATCAATAAATTGGTCAAATTTCGACCCCAGGCGATACTAGTATATATAAAAGTACGAAATTATATTTTATCGTAAAATAAGAAACTTGGCATCCTCGCTTTCTGAATTTTAACAATCTACTGAGTCCACTTATTAACATTTTTTGTAAGTTTATTTGTACAAAAAACTTACAACAAAATATAACAATTTAAAAAAATAGTACCCATAAGTTTTCTGACTTAAAACAGGCACTGAAAAGCGGCTGTATGGGGCGACCATATGGGGCTAACTCAACCGAAAACTTTAAAAAAAATCTAGAATGTTTATAAAAAATAATTTAAACATGAATTTAAATAGTTTTAGTTGATAATTCTTAAAAACCATATCTTTTAAGAATTATTTTCTTAAGAGCTTTATGCCGAATATTTCATGAAAGTTTTAAAAAAATAATTCTTAAAAAATATGTTTTGTACGAGTCCTGCGAGTATTACGATTCTTGGAGCTTCTCTAGTAACACGAGTCTTGCGAGTAAAACGAATCTTGCGAGTAGTTCAAGTTATGAAAGTTATACGAGCCTTGCTAGTTATAACTCTTGCTAGTAATACGAGTCTAGGGAGCAAAACCTGTGTTGCGTTTTCGAGTCTAACAATTGGTACAAGTCTTGTGAGTTCAGTTCTCGCGTATCATTTGAGACTTTGAGTTGAACGAGCCTTTCGAGGAGTACTAGTCATGTGAGAAATACGACCCTTGCGAATACTACGATTAGTGCGAGGAATACCAGGCTTGCGGGTAATACGAGTCGTACGAGCACTACGAATCTTACGAATAATACGAGTCTTAAGAGTGCTTAGAGTCTTGCGAGTAATACGAACCGTACGAGTGCTGAGAGTCTTGAAAGTAATACGAGTCTTGCGAGTAATACGAGTTTTGCGAGTAATACGAGTTTTGCGAGTAATACGAGTCTTGCGAGCAATACGAGTCTTGCAAATAATACGAGTCTTGCGAGTAATACGAGTTTTGCGTGTAATACGAATCTTGCGAGTAATACGAGTCTTGCGAGCAATACGAGTCTTGCGAGTAATACGAGTCTTGCGAGTAATCCGAGTCTTGCGAGTAATATGAGTTTTGCGAGTAATACGAGTCTTGCGAGCAATACGAGTCTTGCGAGCAATACGAGTCTTGCAAATAATACGAGTCTTGCGAGTAGTACGAGTCCTGCGAGTAATACGAGTCTTGAGAGCAAAACGAGTCTTGCGTGAATTACGAGTCTTGCGTGAATTACGAGTCTTGTGAGTAATACGAGTCTTGCGAGTAATACGAGTCTTGCGAGTAATACGAGACTTGCGAGAGTAGGGACACTTGCGAGTTACGAGTCTTGCCAGAGTTACGAGTCTTGCGAGTTATACGAGTCTTGCGAGAATTACGAGTCTTGTGAGTTACGAGTCTTGCGAGTAATACGAGTCTTGCGAGTAATACTAGTCTTGCGAGCAATACGAGTCTTGCGAGTAATACGAGACTTGCGAGAGTAGGGACACTTGCGAGTTACGAGTCTTGCGAGAGTTACGAGTCTTGCGAGTTATACGAGTCTTGCGAGAGTAACGAGTCTTGCGAGTTACGAGTCTTGCGAGTAATACGAGTCTTGCGAGTAATACGAGTCTTGCGAGTAATACGAGTCTTGCGAGTAATACGAGTCTTGCGAGTAATACGAGTCTTGCGAGTAATACGAGTCTTGCGAGTAATACGAGTCTTGCGAGTAATACGAGTCTTGCAAGTTATACGAGTCTTGCGAGTAATACGAGTCTTGCGAGTAATACGAGTCTTGCGAGTAATACGAGTCGTACGAATACTACGAGTGTTGCGAATAATACGAGTCTTACGACTGCTAAGAGTCTTGCGAGTAATACGAGTCTTACGAGTGCTAAGAGTCTTGAAAGTAATACGAGTTTTGCGAGTAATACGAATCTTGCGAGTAATAGGACAAGTTTTTTGAAAAAATTTAATCATTATTTGTTATCTAATTATACCCTAAACCTGAAAGGTGAGGGTATATTAACTTTGTGCAAACGTTTGTAACGCATAGAACGAAGCGAGTCCGGTATAGAAAAGTATATATATTCTTGATCAGCGTCACCGCGTGAGTCGAGCTATCTATGTCCATCCGTCCGTCTGTGTGTTGTCCGTAAACACAGGATAAGAAGAAGGAGTAGAGATAATTGGATGAAACACATGGTCACATGCACCCAAGGATCTGCACTATTGAATATTTTTGGAATCCGCCCACGGACACGCCTACCTCCCATACAAGGTAAAAATTTAAAACTGCATAACTCAGCTCATAATAAGCCTACAAAAATAAAATTTGGTATGTATGTGTTTTATATCAATACAAAGATGTGTTTGAAAAATTAACGTCATCCGCTCACGGACACGCCCACCTCCGATACAACCCAAAAATTGAAAACGCAATAAATAAGCCTCTGTTTAACCTAAAGAGCTAAAATTTGGCACGTATGGTTTTTATAACAAAAAAAAGATGGTTTTGAAAAATGGACGTCATCCAATCACGGACACGCCTACCTCCCATACAACCCAAAAATTGAAAACGCAATAAATAAGCATGTGTTTAACCTACAGAGCTAAAATTTGGCACGTATGTTTTTTATGACAAGACAAAGATGGTTTGGAAAAATTGACTTCATCCGCCCACGGACACGCCCATTTACAATAAATTTTTTTTTTAAAGTGGGTTTAGGGTATATCATAGTCGGTCTAGACCGACTTTAGACTTTTTTTACTTGTTTTATCCCATATTTGGTTGAAGACTTCATTCCCTACTCTTGCCCAATTCCTTTTCGATGTTCTTTTATTCATTTTTTATGCTGTTTTTATAATAACAACATATAGTCAAAAACATAATTGTATAATATGCGAATTAGCTGTTATATTTTGGCAGTTCTTAAAAAAAAAATTTCTTTCATCAAAAATACCACTGAATACATTAACAAAAAATAAAAAAAATTGGCCATTTCAGCCCTTGAAAGGAATTTGACCGAGCTTCTTATGATCAATTGTGTTGTGTGTTTTATTAAATGTTTGCACATAATTGACCGAGAGAACTGGACCTACATGTTTTATGCCGACTCTGAACGGCTAAAGTTCGTGTTCTCAAGAAGCTTTACATGGCATTATTTACTCTCTGAGGTTTGCCATTGTCTGCAGAGAGGTGGTGATCGATCTGAAAAATTATATTATTGAAAAAAACTTTTCGCCGCGGCTGGGGATCGAACCCGGGCTCCGAGCATGCTAAGCCACACACTTAACGTGCATGCCAAAGTCACCACTGAATACATACTTTGATATTATTTTGTGCATACTTTTGGGCACTTTTTTACATTGAGTCACAAAAAACTCAGAATATATGGTATAATGAGTTAAGCTGAGTTAAATCGTACATTTTTGTACTAGTAACGCAAGAGTTTATTTCTCGTTAAATGGAAAACTCAGCTTTGTACTGGTAACTCAAACTTAACTCTCTGTGTAGACATAGCATTAGACACAAAATTGTGGGCTCAGTTCAATCAAGAAAATAGAAATCAATGAAATTACTTCAAAATGATTTTGTTTGCATTTTGTTGGTTTTTAAATATTTACAACTGATATCACAGTAATAAGATTTCATTAACCAAATTAATTAAATTGAATGAAATTGAAAAGGGAAGCAAAGACCATTTTTGCATAGGTAATGACTTGCTATGGTCCATATTTTGCATTGAGTATAGTTGTGTATGTATATTGGTTATAAGCTCTCACACAAGCACAATCTTGCGGTTTTCATCAACAGGATTCGAAACAGCTTTACGCAAAATGCTAAAGGTTACGGTCAGAGAAAGGCCTGAAGTAACGATTGAGTATGAAGTACCATAAAGGTAAATCTTAGCCAAGAGCGTTGATAGTATGGGCGAGTAAAAGTTAAACTGTTCAAACACGTGCCCAGCAACAATAGCTGAAAATGGCAAAAGCAACATTAAATACTAGAAATTATTAAACTATGAAGATTTTTGCAGACTAGCAAGTGTTGAAGGCTTTGAGTGGAAATTAGAAACGTAGGGAAAAAGGTTATTGTAGGAGTTTGCAGGTGGGTAAAGTGTGTGCATTGAAAGTGTGTGCATGAAAAACATTTGAATGAAACATTTTTATTTATGCATGTTCATCTTGTTGTTTTTTTTTTTTTTTGTTGTACTGTGGGAATAAGCTAAATTTGCGGTTTTTTTTTTATATGTTTTACTGCTACTCTTTGCTTAAGCACTACAGTATGTTTCTTTTTATGTTCATATGCGTCATGGGAGTGGTTAACAAATGAAAAGTACAAATGCTGCAAGAACTGAGTGTGTGCGTGTGAGTGTTTTGTTATTTTAGTATAACGTACAAAAATTATGCGCGCCTAAAAGTATGCAAAATATTTTGCTATTTCTATAATGTGTGGGCATGAGTTGGTTCATCATTTGGGAAATGGCTTTTATTATGGCGAATATGTGTGTGTGTGTACGTGTGTGTGTTCTTGTGTGTAAATATGTTATTCAACCCATTAATAGTGCATACCTACATTTAAAGCATTTCAAAGTTTTAATTAAAACAAAAATGTGCAAAGCTTTTATTTATTGGAGATTTTTTTTTTGTAGATTCTTTTTTCATATTTTTTTTCCATTTCAATTTTAAATGCGCTTTTTGCAATTTATCAGCGTGAAAAATAACAGCAACAACAAAAGCAAAAACAACAACTGAAATTATTATAGCACATTATTCACTTTTATTACTGCATCTCCTGGATGCATTGCAGAGTATAAAAATTTGATGACAAAAAAAAAAAAAAAAAAAAAAAAAATTAAAAACAAACCCAAATAAAAACAGCACAAAGAAACTAAAAAACAACAAAATGAAACTTCAGTATATTTTCAATAAAATCTCAAACGTTTGCCAGCACTTTAACAACAACGAAAACTACTCCTCACACGTCCAAAAACAAATACACACACATACTAATATGCGCTTGCAGAGAGAAATGCACTTATATGCACATAAAACGTTTCTAGAAATGTATGTTAATATGTTCGCGTATATGTGTGAGTATAACTCATATATATGCCACCGATCTGTAGCCAACCACACAGTTAGTTCCAAATGCTGCTGCTTGTCCCCGACTACTGCTACTGCTGTTTTCTTCTTCTTCTTTTTCTTTCTTGTTGCCTTCTCAAATGGGAAATAATAAAAATTACACTAGTAGACAAAAGTTAATGTTGCGAGAAGCAAGTAACCTCTGAAAGATTATTTTGAGTTGCACAGCAGCGTCGACTTTACACTCAACGCAAAAAAATTAGTGTTTAAATCAGGGACCGTACCGGTTATGGTTTTTATCGAAAAAGTCACATATTAACTGTTATTTTTTAACTTTTATTTTTTCCGACAAAAATAAAAGTTATTTTGTGCCTTATATTTTTACGGGCGAACATAACAGTTACTTTTGACTTTTATTTTATCGGTCGGAAATAACAGTTATTTTTTGCCTTTTATTTTTTCAGTCAATAATATCAGGCAATTTGTGTTTTTTCAAAGGCTGTTTTACCGTCTAAAAAACTAATGGTACTATTATTTGGGTCTCATCGGTGTGCACAATTTAAATTTAAGCGGTCTTTAAAAAAATACAAAGTGCCTGATATTTTTGACCGAAAAAATAAAAGTCACAAAATAACTGTTATTTTTGACCGACAAAATAAAAGTCAAAAGTAACGGTTATATTTGTCCGAAAAAATAAAAGGCAAAAAATAACAGTTAATTTTTAACTTTTATAGAATCAGTCGAAAATTTAAAAGGCACTTAATATTCATGAAGCTGAGGCCATTTGTAACATAATGGTATATTCGAAAAAGTCCTGCGACAATTTTTTCATTGTGTCTTTTTCATTTAGAAATTGAAAAATAACAGTTATTTTCGGTCCCTGGTTTAAATTTATATTTCTGCATACTTAATATGCAATCAATATTCTTTTCAAATAGTTAGCACTTTGCAGCTTTACTTTTTTACAAGAGTACTGATTTCAAAACTGAAACCCACATTTCAAAACTTTTATTAAACTGAAATAATTTTGTAAAAAAATTATTTAAAAAAATGGGATGGAGAAGATTTTTAATTTAAACTAGACAACAATTTGCCAAAATATTTAGTTTTTTGGGCATAACAAACGCAAATATGGTCTTTGAGATCTAATCTATACAAAGAAACGCAGGGCGAACAAGATGGTGAACTTGAACTTAACCAGGATTTTTAATACAAGAAATTTTACATCGCTACGAAGATGATCAACATGCACAGAAACAGTTTAAATTTCTAAGACTGCAATTATACAGCGCTTATACAGCTTAAGCGCTCCATCTCAAAGCTATAAGATCATTTTAAGATAAACAAGTAATCTTATGTTCTATATTAGGCCGGCTCGGAAAAAAGTGATAAACTCGGACCAAAAGATTCCTTGGCTCATTGTAGGTAGTACCCTTCACGAAATTTTAAGAATGTGTTTATTTTTCGGCTTTCAGGAATTATCTCAAAAATTATCCGTCTTTGGATAAAAAAGAATAATTTTTGTATGGGAACTTTTTTTTCCCCACGGAACTATCAAAAACAAAATTTCTTCAAATAAAGGTCCAAAAATCTTACTATCACATTAAAATTTTTTTGATATATATGGATGTACTGGACTCTTTACTGTTCTTTTCCCAAAAAATCACTTTTTTTTCACTTTTTTTTCAATAAATTCCAGAGAGCCTACGGGTTAACACATCGTGAAATCGATTCATGGAAGTTATAATGAGCCAAGCAATATATTAGACCGAGTTTAGCAAACATTTTCTTTTTTTTTGTGGAGACCGATCCAGGCTAATGAATATGTGCTCTTACCCACTCTTTAGGGGTTTTATGTGCTCGTTTGCAGTTATAAATGTTGTTTCGACAATAGCATCTACGAGTTTGAAAATATGAAACAATAATTTTGCTTGAAATGCATAAATTGTAAGGACAAAAAACTTTTACTCTATGACCACTAGTTTCCACTAGGCTATTTTATGGAACTAATGGGCAAACAGAAATTTAAAAAAAAAAAAAATGAACATAACGAAACAATATTCTACAATCCAACTTGTATAGCACGTTTCAAAAGAGAAGAACATTTTTTTAGTTTCATTTTTCGATGCGCAGTGAGAAATTATTTTTAAAGCTAGAAAATTTTTTAGAGCGTAATTGCTCTTTTTGTACTGTTCGCTGAACTTTATGCTTTTTTTGAGTGTTTCTTATTATTTTTCTATCTATATATTTAAATGTGCAAACATTCAGAAGAAATGATCGCGCAAGTACGGTGTTGCACCGACGGCCTGCAGTAACCTGCATCTTGAGAGAGAAATCAAATACAAATTACATTAAAAATAAATTATTTTCTCAAGAAAAAATTGTGAAGTGAAATTTCGGCTAACAAATTATTTTTCTACGCCCACTTTTTTTTCAATTTTGATTGGTTGATTTTGAAAAATAAAATTCAATATTTCCGCAGCGCAATTGCGATGAACAACAAAATTCAGGAATATATATTAATTTTTTTCATTTATATTTCTGCTCAGAGAATATTCAATTTTTTTTTTTAATTTCGACCAATCAGAATGAAGAACACTCTCAAAATTATTTTCTTATTCTCAAACATGCGCGAAAATGTTCTTCTCTTTTGAAACGGGCTATAACAAATTAAGTCTCCATGAATCCAATTTGCTATAGAAACGAGAATTATTTCGAAGGAGTCTTAAAAAATCAATAACGTTCCATTTTGTCTCGTTTCACAGATAACGTCAGAGGAACCGATTAGCAATAGTCATTAATTTTCGTCCGAGAAGTACATAGGTCAAAAACGTTTTAATGACGCATCTTGTTTTATAAAACACACTCATTAATACTAATAGTAACTAGGGTTGCCAACTCTGAAAAGTACAAAATCGGGACGGAGCCATCAAAAATGCGGGACTTGGCTGAAAAATTCTGGACAACATTAGATGCAATTTTTTATTTTATTAAATATTTCTTTTTATTCTTTGAGAAATAAAGGGTATCAACGATGCCTTTACACCATCGCTTGGTTCCTTGATATTGTTTAGATCTCTTTACAACTCTTGCCCAACTCATGAAAAAACCAAAAATAAATCCAAATCGCTTTGATAAATAAAATGTATAAAAAATAAATGATATAGCCTGTTTCAAAAGAGAAGAACATTTTCGCGCATGTTTGAGAATAAGAAAATAATTTGGAGAGCGTTCTTCATTCTGATTGGTCGACATTAAAAATAAAATTGAATATTCTCTGAGCAGAAAAATAAATGAAAAAAATTAATGTATATTCCAGAATTTGGTTGATCATCGCAACTGCGCTGCGGAAGTACTGAATTTTATTTTTCAAAATCAACCAATCAAAATTGAAAAAAAATGTGCGTAAAAAATATTTTGTCATCCGTAATTTCACTTCACAATTTTTTCTTGAAAAAATAATTTATTTTTTATGTAAATTTTATTTTATTTCTCTCTCAAGATGCAGGTTGCTGCAGGCCGTCGGTGCAACACCGTACTTGTGTGATCATTTTTTCTAAATATTTGCGCATTTAAATATAAAGAAAAACAGTAAAAAACATTCAAAAAAAGCATAAAGTTCAGCAAACAGTACAAAAAGAGCAAGAAACTACGCTCTAAAAAATTTTCTAGTTTTAGATATAATTTCTCACTGCACATCAAAAAATGAAACTAAAAAATGTTCTCTCTCTTTTGAAACGAGCTATAAATTTGTTTTGATAATAAAATTAAACGGTTAAGGAAACTGTGTTTCATGTCGCATGTTCTGCGTTAAGTTCTCAAATGCGGGACAAAAGGTGTCCCGCAAGGGGTCGTCGCGGGACGCTAAAAAATTAGCTGAAATGCGGGATGTCCCGCGAAATCCGGGACAGTTGGGAACCCTAATAGTAACCCAACTTATTTGATAGCAAATACTGATGAAAGCTAATTTTCATATAAAATTAATTTTGGCAGGGAGTTACACAAAAAGTTACTTTTTAACTTAGGTCAGGGCCTCACGTACCTTCCTCTTTTATTTTTGATTTATTTTTTTAACCACACTAGGTGGTTTCGGGTTAGGCTTTTTTCTCTTATTTTCAATAAGGTCGTCAAGGGATTATTACGGTGAAGTTTTTATTAAATTTCTACTTGAAAGCATGCAGTCTTTCGGAATGCAGAATTGGAGTTCTTGTTTGAGGATCCTGATTAAATTATTTTGAAGATAGAGTGGTTTTATACATCAACAATTCGTCCGCTAAACAGGCTGTGAAGGGTTGCAGAAGGGACAGCAGAATTCATTTGGATGTAGATATGCATCGTTGTTATTCCAGGCAATGACTTCGACGCTCATAGTTGCAGTGAACTTCACAAACAGTTGGAGATATATAATATTCCTCCATTTCTCTGCCCCGTGCAAATAACTTAATGGACTCTATTGTTAGGTTTTCCTAACCTAGGGCTAAGCCCTATTTTGTCCGCATGTTTCTCTGTAGGCCTTAAAAGATGCAGTGCTGCCGATGATATGATCTATATTTTTAAGAATAATGTAAAAAAGTGTTAAATAATATATCGCACACTAAATACAAAGCAGTCACAACTCAAAATTTTTTTATATCGATTTTTTGTTATAAATCAATTCACAAAACCCATATCTCACTATTTTTTTTTTCATTATTTTCTTCATTAACTGCAAGAATGAAGTTTGTGTGTTTTAATGAAAATTGCTTTTCTTCTGCAGTTTCAACCAAAGGGTTTTATTTGTCGCTTCTCCTGAAAAGTCATGTTTTTGAGTTGTGACTGAGAAAGTGCAAAAAACTTCACATCTCTCGGATATTTAATGACGCATCGGATATTTTTTTTACACGTGAAAGGCACAGGTTCAATACACGTTGTTCGTTGAATGTTCGATTGAACATGTTTGCAACAGTAAATTTTAAAAAGCTAGAAATTAGCATTAAAAATATATTTGCATTCGATATCAATTTGACAAAAATATTGTCAAATAAGCATTTACCAAGTTTAAATTTATTTTTATAAAAAATTATTTTTTTTAATTAAAAAACCATAAAATGGACTTAAGAATAATTGTTGGCTTAAAAAAAACTTTATCTAAAAATATACTAACATTTCTAGTTGGGTGTATGTAACACAGAATATTGTATGTTGTCGCTAAAACATGAGTGGCAAAAAGTGTTGGCACCGTGTAAGAAGAAGTGCAAGTAGAAGAAGA
Source organism: Tetanocera ferruginea (assembly GCA_958299015.1). Lineage (NCBI taxonomy): Eukaryota > Metazoa > Arthropoda > Insecta > Diptera > Sciomyzidae > Tetanocera > Tetanocera ferruginea. The sequence continues at coordinate 124,577,328 of OY282644.1, read as the reverse complement.
AGAAAAAAAACAGCAAGAACAAGAACATGTGGACAATGCGGCGATGAAAGTAGTGCAACGGGGTAGAGGAAACGACATGAAAGGATTTAGTTTTTCTTACACTAGCGATACTACTTTACTTGCTTTATGATTGTTCAGTACAAATAATAAACATTATCCTGAGAATGTGGAAAAGTAATGATGTATAAAGACACAGATACAAAAAACTAACACGAACACTCAACTTATATACTTTTGGTTAATTCATTTTAACTTTATGAATTGTTAATATGACAACGTCAGTATTTTTTAGTATTAAATGAAGGATGCAGCTTATTTATTTGGCTCGCAGAAACACCTTTAAGTAAGATAGTTTATTTGAATGCAGTACTAAAATATGCAAAATTATGAAAAACAACGCTAGTTTAGTTAGAAAAATGTATATTTATCTTCGTGACTGACAATTCACAAGAGGTTTACAGTTAGCAGATTAAAAGAATTGTTGAATTTTTTGTTATAAAATGAACAAAATAACTGAATAAAGATTTTTCTTTTTGTCTTATGCTATACACGTAATTCACATGCAGTAGATTTTTAGTTTTAAATATTATTTTGAAGATTTATAAACAAAAATTTTCGGCATTTTGTAAAGAAAGAAAAAATATTGATTACCATAAACCTTCCTATTATATCTATGCAATTTCCTCCAAATATCACTTGAAACTCAATATTTGCAAACTTGTGCAAACAATTTGTTTGTGACATATTTTTGTGTCCAAAAATTATCATTGTTTCTCATATTTTTCTTATATTCACACTCAAACCAGGCGTTATAGATACTTATAGTCAATTTTGTCTCTTATAAAAATATTGCCGCCTTATGTTAAACAAAATTCCATTTAAATAAGTATCTAACGGATGTTCTAGGTATTGATTTCTTTCTTCCATTACTTGAACATGTTGTCAAAATTGTTATCTTCTCACTTCTATAGACATGGCTTTCGAACATGGCGTCCAATATGGCTAACGATACCGGATGTTGCAAGCCAGCACAAGCAAGCAGCAAGCCAAGAGACGGAAGCGATGCTTTCTTTGCATGGAAATAAATCTTTGTCAGAATTCTTTGTAGTTTGGTTTCGGTCATTTTTTCTTATATTTCTTTTTTTTTTTTTTTTGTTTTTCTTTTGTTTATTATAGTTTTTGCTATAGTAGTCACACATGGTTTCGTACACTTCTTTGCATTCCATCGTCAGATTTTTATGGAAAATTAAAGTCTGGTAGAAAAGAAAATCATGCTGATGGAATTCTGGGACAGTCACACATTTGCAGTTTTTGCTGTCGCGCTTTCTAAAGAAATTTATGTGTGTGTATGCGCTTTTGTGTATGTGTGTGTGTGTGTGTGTGTGTGTTTTTTTTTTTTTTTTTTTTTTTTTTTTCCCCGTGAGATGAAAAGCATCGAAAGCCTGAGTGCGGGACTTTAATCCGCTAAAAACACCTCTTCATCTGACCCCTATATCCCCCCGGGACTACCGTAAAGTATTGCTTCGGAAGGAGGGAGGACTGAGCACCTATAGCTCACTAGTCAGCTGTCGTTAGTATTGTCATGTTTCTATGTACCCCTTCTATTATCCGTGTAGGATACTTGCACTCTGGTACAGACACCCAATACTAATCTAAAACAAGAACTACCGTCCGCTAGCTTTGCAGCCATGCTGAATTGGTTGCTAACCTTTTTTTAAAATTAAAATGTTTATTCTACGGGGGGAGACCGCTTCGGGAGCTGATCCCTACACGCAGGCGCATGGTCTGACCCCTGCGGTCTCTTCTTGTAAGGGGATGACGCAAACGCAGCGTCGACTACGGTCCCTAGCAAGATGAACGTTTATGTTCAAACCCCCTGGCAAGGTTGAGTATTCTTTACTCCTATATACTTCTTATTGCGTTACGAAGTCTTTCTACTCGGCGCAATTCTTTCATTATTGCACATGCCGTGTTGCAAACTGAGGTCCAGTTTCCTTCTGAGGTAAGCATAATGTCCACCAAAGTTTCCACTGTTGGCGACCTACCTACTTTATTGCTTAGCTCTAGTCTTTCTGGGTTAAACTTTGGGCAGTCAAAGAAAACATGCTCTGCATCTTCAATAACATTTCTTGTACAGAAACTGCAGAAAGGATTTTCTTCGTGCTTGAATCTATGTAGGTACGATTTGAAGCAGCCGTGCCCAGTAAGTATTTGGGTGAGATAGTAGTCTACCTCACCGTGTCGTCTATTCAGCCATGGTTCCAAATTTGGAATAAGACGTTGCGTCCATCGTCCCTTGTGTGATGCCACCCAGCGCATCTGCCACATCGCCACACTGCGGTTACGTGTTATCCTACGTTTTGAGGATTTAGGCAAGTCGCTTGGGAGTGAGCCATATATCACGCTCTCAGTCGCTAGAAGATCTAGAGGGGGAGTTCCCGCCACAACCAGTGCTGCGTCTGAAGAGACAGTTCGGAATGCACAGCATACTCTTAGTGCGCAGATGCGATAAACCGAATCTATGCTTCGTAAATAGGAGCTAGATTTGGTAGCCTCAGCCCATATGGGGGCTGCGTACAAGAGTATTGATCTAACGACAGTGACAATAAGCCGTCTACGGTTTTGTCTAGGGCCTCTGGTATTCGATAGAATCCTTGTTAACGCTGCAGCAACGCTTCCCGCTTTTTCGCTTGCGTATGTGAGATGCTGCTTAAAATTCAGCCTATGGTCAATCATGACGCCAAGGTACTTTACGAATGGTTTCGATACAATTGTATGGTCACCAACCGATATTTTAGCAGACTCAACGACTTTCCGGCTGCTTATTAGTACTGTCTCCGTTTTGTGCTCTGCCAGACAGAGCCCCGCTGTGTTCAGCCACTGCTGTACTACCATTACCGCTTGGTTGCACTTGTGCTCCACTTCGTGCAAATGCTTTGCTACGACTATGAGGGCAATGTCATCTGCAAACCCGATAATGTGGGCTCTATCCGGCAGCTGTAGACGCAGGACTCCGTCATACATTATATTCCATAGAACTGGACCCAGCACTGATCCTTGTGGCACTCCGCCTGTGATCTTATACCGTTCTGAGCCCACTTCTGTTTCGTAGTGGAGAATTCTATCCTCGAGGTAGTCTCGGATAATTCTACGAAGGTAGAAAGGGACACCAAAGTGAGCAATCGCCTCCAATATTTTGGTCCAGTTAGCAGTATTAAAGGCGTTTTTGATATCGAGTGTTGTAACTAAACAGTACTCTTTATCACCGTGCATCCATCGAGTGCCTGCAATTGCATTAAGCGCCATATTTTTTACGGCTCCAATGGCATCTGTAGTTGATCGGGCCTTGCGGAATCCGAACTGCTGGTTAGAAAGGTCCCCCGCATCTTTAATAGACGCCTGGAGCCTATTGCTTATCAACCGTTCTAGGATTTTGCCGGCAGTATCGAGCATACAAAGCGGACGATACGCCGATGGGTCCTCTGAGGAATTAGTATTCTTCGGGATTAGCACCAGTCTTTGCCTCTTCCACATTTGTGGAAAGACGCCTTCTTTTAGGCACGCATTGTACAGGTTAACAAACACCTCTATTTTCTGCATTATAGCCAACTTAAGCACCTTGTTTGGGATTCCGTCAGGTCCGGGGGCCTTTTTATCCACAACTTCTTTTGCTATTTTTAGGAGCTCCTCATTGGTTACATTTTGAAAATTTTGCAACTCTACTTCATCTCCTCTGTTTATTGCTGGCGTGTCGGACTGTTGTGGAAATAGTGTGTGAACTATATTCCGCATCAGTACGGGACACGTGGGTGTTGGTTGTCTAAACACCGAAAGCTTCTTCATAACAAGCTTATACGCAAAGCCCCATGGCTGTTGCTCAGCATCGTCACAGATTTGATTGAAGCAATGGGATTTGCTGCTTTTTATAGCTTTTTTTAGCTCCATTCTAGCGGCTTTAAAACGCAACTGGTTTGGTAGAAATTCATCAGTACCTCTCGAGCGGTAGTATGTTCGTCTCGCTCTTATACAGCACCTTCGCAGGCTGGAAATTTCCTCAGTCCACCAGTAGACTGGAGCTCGGCGATTGTTACCTCTACCCTTTTTAACCATCGCGGCGTCACATGCTGCTTTAATAGTTGCCATCACTTGCGAAACTTTGTCACTTGCAGAGCCCGTTACTGACATATCTGAAAGCATGACTTCTAGGATACCAGTGTCCAGGGTGCTTTCTTTATATTTGTTCTGGTTAGTGCTCGCCCTTCTTCTGTCGGAGTCTCCCATGCTGAATATAATTGCGTGGTGATCGCTTCCGGTATAGTGTCCGGTTACGCTCCAGGCAGTTTTTGGTAGTGAGCTGCTACTTACGAAGGTAAGGTCAATTATGGAACCATACCCAGCTCTTTCAAAGGTGTTTTGCCGTCCAGAGTTAAGCGTGGCGATATCTAGGATCGCAAACGCCTCTTGAAGTGCTTGACCTCTCGGGTTTGTTCTTGTACATCCCCAGTCAGTTGACCATGCATTAAAGTCACCTGCAATTACTAGTGGGTGCTTTCCGACGGCATCCTCTGCTATTTCTTCTAGAACATTCGTGGCTTCTTGTAGAGTAAGGCTAGGGGGGAGATAGCAACTATAGACATAGAATCCACCCAGTTTAGCCCTCACGAAGTAGTTCATAGATTTTGTCTCTCTAATTTGATGCTGTCGTCGGCCACAACTCCATATGGATGCTTTCCCGGATCTATCACTGATCTGGTATCCAGAGGTGTCAGTACGATATGGTTCGCTGAGTATGGCTACATCAGCGTTTTCTTCACGTACGTTTTGCTTCAAGAGGTCATGTGCAGCTTCGCAGTGATTGAGGTTAAGCTGATAAAACCTCATCTAGCCTTAGTCTCTCGTAAAGCTTTCTGATAGAACGGGCATTTAGTGCTTGTTGTTGCATGCCTTGTGTCAGGCTTCTTTTTCCGTAGGCAGAGCGTGCATATTGCAGCGTTTTTGCACTCTTTGGCTCGGTGGTTCAAGCTGCCGCACCTAAAGCAGGTCTTTGTGCAGTCCTCTTCACTCTTGCACTTTGATGCTACATGACCAAAGTCCATGCATTTAAAGCATCTCTTGGGGGTTGTTTTATGTCGTATGCGGCACACAACCCAACCAATTCTAATCTTGCCAGCCTTAGTCAGCTCTGAGGCGCTTTCGGGTGGCAAACTTAATGTTGCTGTTTGGGTGCCCCCATATGCTCTGCGTAAGCTGAGTATGTTGGATGGCAAGACTTTCTGCACAGCAAATTGGTTTTGTAGTGCATCAAGTACTTCCTTCTTCGTGGTGACCTCGTCGATGTCTTTTATCTCTATTTGCACCATTTCGGTTAGGATTTTAACTTCGACGTTGGTTCCGAGCACCGTTTGGACTGCATTTTGGAGCTTTCCGGATGCAGGGTCTGAGTTTTTCTCTAGGAGAAGTAATAGCTCTCCTTTGGCAGTTTTTCTTACGCCGCAGACGTTTTGACTCAACTCATTTAGTTGGGGTTCAGCCTTCACCTGTCTAAGGATATCAGCATAGGAAACTGAGCCTGTCGTTCTTATAACGATTGCATCCTTTCGAGGTGGTCTCTTCCTTGTTTTCCTAGGTTTTTTCCTAGGTTTTCTCTGCACTTTTGTCCACTTATTGTTTTGGACTGTTCTTTCAACTGGAGTGTGTGTGTGTGTGTGTGTGTGTGTGTGTGTGTGTGTGTGTGTGTGTGTGTGTGTGTGTGTGTGTGTGTGTGTGTGTGTGTGTGTGTGTGTGTGTGTGTGTGTGTGTGTGTGTGTGTGTGTGTGTGTGTGTGTGTGTGTGTGTGTGTGTGTGTGTGTGTGTGTGTGTGTGTGCTTGCATGTATGGATGCCTTTGATTTATATGCGCCGCATTAAAACATTCAATGCGATTTATTTGAATCTGTATCTATGCGATTGTTCACTGTCGGAGACTCAGCTTCTTGCATTTCGTTATTTTTACGGATTTTTTTGTTTTTTTTGTATTTGTTTGCAGGACAGATTTTTTGCATTTGCAAAGCTTACACGATTTAGGCAAGTGGCAAGAGTTGTTGACGGGTGAAATGGGCAGACGTGAATTTTTGTGTTGCAGCAGAAAACTTTTTTACTTACGCTTGAAAACAAATCAATGTTTTCTATTTGAGTTAATTCAATTGAATACTTTTTCAAATAGTTTATTTTAATGGATTTCCATAAAAAAATCTAAGAAAAAGATAATAAAAAAATTTGCAGATATGACACTTTTATGTTATGCTAAATTCTTATGTGAAGTAGTGAACGGAATGGACTAAATGGTTTTTTGGTATTGAAAGAACTTCTCATGGTTTTTAGTTGAATTATAAATTATATTTTATTTTAACTTATTAAAAAAAAATTGCTATATAAATTTTAATATTTTTACCAAAATTTTTTTCTTTCTCGAATTTGAATGTAAAGAATGGATGCATGTGAAAGGGTCGTTTTTTTTCAAAAATACTATAAAAAACTTTTAATTTTGCTTACTTAGAAAAAGTAATAGACACAAGACCGCGCACTAGACCGTATCGCCTTATATGCAAAAAAAAAAATATCACCGCAAACCAGCTAATCTAAAGCACTATTGAAAGTTTCGAAAAAAAATTTTTTTTTACCGCACCTAGGGGTCGCGCATCGACATATTTTCGGAACGTTTTCGGTGCATATTTTATAAAAACATTAAAAAAAAAAATTTAGAAAAAATTAAAAAAAAAAATTTTAAAAAAAATTTAAATTTTAAAAATTTTTTTTTTAACGGAAAAAGCAAAAAATTTCTTGATGAAAAGTTTAATGATTTTGTACGAGCTTTCCATTTCTGAAATTAAATGGTACGTTAAGATGGTATCAACTGAGGTCCGATGGTTCACTACCATAAGGGATCAACTAAAGTCAATGAGTTTAAAATCGGGCAGTAAATACCAAAGTTATCCAGAAATACTTATATGTCGATGGGAGACCCCTACGTGCGGTCAAAACAAAAATTTTTTTTCGAAACTTTCTTTCAATAATGCTGCAGATTAGCTGGTGTGAGGCATAATTTATGTTTTCGAAACGGTCTACTGCGCACGAGAGTGGGTCGGCCTCCATACAAAAAAAAAAAGTTTGAAAAAACCACCCCTATTTTAAAGTTGACCTCGACAGGATTCCGAAAACAAAAAAAAAATTTTTTTTAGACCACCGGAAAAACAGCCAAAATGGTCTTTTTTGCATTACTTAAGCATTACATGTCAGATCTTAAAACAACAAGAGAGCACAACAATGTGTTCTTATGACATTTTTATTTTTGAGGTCATATTCAACTAGTAACGATTTATCCCCCTTAAATTTATTTTTGTTTTCCCATATAATTAAACTCCTTCAAATTGGTTTAATTTGTTTTCAAAAAATTATTTATTAAGTTTAAGAACAAAGAAGTTATAATAGTTTAAAAATTTGAAATAATCCTTGTTTTTTATAAAAAATTTACTTTTAGTTTAGTCAGCGAACAAGCACATAATATAAACAAAATTGTAAAAGAAACTTAATAAATAAAATTTGAAGTAGTTTAATCTTATGAGAAAAAACAAAAAAAATTAAGGGGGGTAAATCGGGCTAATGGGGCTTAATAGTTGAATATGACCTCAAAAATAAAAATAATCTAAGAAGACATTGTAGTGCTCGTTAAGCCCTAATCAACGACATATAATTTTTTATAATTTTTTTATCAGACATGTTATGCTAAGTTATGCAAAAAAGACAATTTTGGCTGTTTTTCCGGTGGTCCAAAAAAAAATTTTTTTTGTTTTCGGAATACTTTCGAGGTCAACTGTAAAATAGGGATCCTTTCTATTCCCGATGACGGAGCTTTGGATGGCATGGTCTCATCGACTAGCAACCTGTCGATTAACTGTTTAATATTTATTGAAATGGCTGTTCAGAATAGTCCTGAAGCTCTGCATCCTATCAACCTAATTTTCATAACATTTCTGAAGGTTTCGGCAATACTGCGAACAATATTATGTTGAAATGAGGGAATCATTTCTGGATTGTCGAAAAAACATCGACGGCTATCTAAAAAAATGGAACGTGGTCAAACCGTTACTCGTTGGTGCCTAACTGCCACCAAAAAGGCTGTTCGATTGCTATTCATCCTATGTAACACGTAGCGCTACTTTTTTTCAACTTGAACCAATCAATGTTCAGGTAATGATCCCTATAAAGCACTTTGTATATTCAGAACTGGAAACGTTATCATCTACAATCAGAAAAATCGCATTTTTTGACACATTAGAAATATGATCATTCCAATGAAGGTCAGTTTAAATAGATATGCTCAGAACGTCAAGAGCTGTTAACTCTGCAATATGTACACCATTCATATTGAGGAGGGCTAAGGAACAATACATTCGCTTGCGACATAATAAACTTCACTGGATCCCGCTTGTATAAACTCTGCTCTATTAACTAGATACCACTGGGTTGCATTATATGAGGGGAAAAAAAAATTAATATAAAAAGACAGATCCTAGAATTAAAGCTTACATCGAAAGAGTTTCAGCACTATAAAACAATTTTTTTGTGTGTTCCGAAAACAGCAAAAATGGCATATCGAATGGATAGTTCTGAAAGAATACTACATCGTGTTCTTTGGTGTCTTTGGCATCAGATGTCATATTCAAGTAGATATTTTGCAATTTGTATACCCTGTGGTGACCGTGGCATGCAGGTTAAGTGTGTGGCTTAGCATACTCGGAGCCCGGGTTCGATCCCCAGCCGCGGCGAAAGTTTTTTCAATAAAAAAAAATTTTCTGATCGGTCACCACCTCTCTGCAGACAACGGCAAACCTCAGAGAGTAAATAATGCCATGTAAAGCCTCTTGAGAACATGAACTTTAGCCGTTCGGAGTCGGCATAAAACATATAGGTCCAGTTCTCGGTCAATTGTGTGCAAACATTTAATAACACACACAACACAGTTGATCATAAGAACCTCGGTCAAAGTCCTTTCAAGGGCTGAAATGGCAAATTTGTTTTTTTTTTTTTTTTTTGTATACCCTAAACCTGAAAGGTCATATTCTTGTAAGCGTCATCTCGTGACTCGAGTTATCCATGTCAGTCCGTCCGTCTGTGTGTTGTCCGTAAACACAGGATAAGAAGAAGGAGTTGAGATAATTGGATGAATTTCAGTACACATGGTCACATGGGCACAAGGATTTGCAATATTGAATATTTTTGGAATCCGTCCATGGACACGCTTACCTCCCATATAACCCAAAACTTGAAAACTCAATAAATAAGCTAATTTTTAACCTACAGAAATAAAATTTGGTAAGTATGGTTTTTATAACAAGCCAAAGACGTTTTTGAAAAATAGACGTCATCCGGCCATGGACACGCCCACCTCCACCCAAAAATCGTATATATGTATTTTGTACCAAAACTAAGATGTGTTCAAAAACTGAGCGTAATTCGCCCACGAAGACGCCCACCTCCGATACAACCTGCGGAAACACTTGATCGGCATTAACATGTGAGCTACAGGCATAAAAATTGGTATGTGTAAATTTTTCACCAAAATTGAAATGCATATAAAATATGGGCTTCATCCGCCCACGGATTCGCTCATTTCCGATACTATTATTGTATTTTGAAAAAGCAGGTTTAGGTTATTTTATGGTCGGGCTAGACCGATTTTAGACTTTATTTACTTGTTATTTTCAATTTTAAATTATCGGAATATCAGACTAAAAATACTTATTTTATTACTAAAAGACCATTTTGGCTTTTTTTCGGGATACCCAAAAAACAATTGTATAGTGCTGAAATCCTACAAATACAAGCTTTCATTCTACGGAGGTGTCTTTTTGTATTCATTTTTGGTGACCCGCCTTATTAGACAGTCCAATATCTCAAAAATTATGCAACGTAAAGACTACCTGTCTTGAAAGGTGGCTATTTTAGATGGAGCAAACAATTCAACTTTAAATTTCATAATTTAGTAAAAATCTTAAAAAAGTATGATTCCTATCAGTTTATTTTGTAAAAATTTTGAATTTTCTTTCAATTATATTATACTAGTGTATAATACTACTAGTGTAAAAGCCATTTAGAGTACAAAATGCGACAAAAAATTTATTGGATTTATATACAAAGGTTTTTATTTGAAAACATGTTTATTAAATTATTTTTTTAAGACTTCCGTACATACAACATTTCTAGTAAAAAAATTCTTATGCTTGGTTTTCACTTAGGGCCAGTTTTTCAGTGCGGGTGTAAACTCTAGTCAAATTAAACCAAGGTTAACTCACCAAAATTGGACGTTTAAGCTCGGTTTAAGCAAAAAACAACACATCATATGATAATTTAAGTCAATTCAACTTAAACGAATGCTACAATATCTAGTTAAACAGATTTTCACATCTCTTTTTGGTGAATTAATCTCAGTTTAATTTGACTCGAGTTTAAATCCGCACTAAAAAACTGGCCCTTAGTCATTTTTGTTTGACAGGAAATTTAAAAGTTTAAAAAATCACATAAATAACATTTTTTTTTGCAATTTTTGCTATAAACATGTGAAGGGATCAGTTTTTCCTATTTTTCGCCATTGTCAAACAGAAAAAAATGACAACGTGTTGGCATTTTTCATGTGACTGACAACAACTGACCATTGAAATTGACATAGTGAAAACCATGCTTTAGAATTTTAACCAATTAACCTTGTACCTTGCCATCTATAATGCTTAGTTTTACATCATCAGCCCGCTAAAACTGCCCATGACTAAATACCAGTTCTTTTAGAACAACTCCTACTTTTTGCAATATTTAACCTTGCAATTTATTTATGGTCATTGAAAATGTCAGTTTAACTGGAAATTGACGGCTTCGGAGAGTGAAAGGCAAATCTGTGTTTGTCGGGGCCAAATCAAGTCTAGGTATGAAAACTATTTAATGTTCGCCAGTGCACCTGTCAATACTTGTGCGGTGATAAATTAAGTTTTTAGGTTTTTCAAAACTAACCACCTTCCATTACAGATATCTCTTTTGGTATGGAAATTTCGAAGAAGTATTATAATACTTCCAATTTTGAGGTTTAACTTATACAGTGGCATTCCTGAAGGATAAAATTTATTCAAAAACTCGGCAGGGCAATTTTGTTTATCGCTATCATCACTGTCTTCAATTTAATCCGTGCTCAAATCTCTCACTGTGTCACCAACTAAAATATTTAGAACTTGCTCGTTGACTTCGTTCAATTCGGAATTTTTTGGGTACAGGATAGCAATTTTGGAATAATGGTTGATGATATTCGGACTCAAAGTATCGCTAAAAATCTATTTAACCCTTTCAATGGACTTGTCCATTATATTGGACACTTCGGAAATTTTTTTTTTTTTATTTTCCAAAGTTTTTTTCTAAAATCAAATAGGTTGGTGCTATGAAGTGAAGTTGTGCCAACATGACAAAAATAATTTTAGGGAGATATATAACGTTTAACTTAGTTAGATTTTCGATTTTATGCCCAACAGTAGCCTTCAATTTTTTTATGTCGCGTGTTAATAAATTTTGCAAATAAAGTGAGTATTGTGATTGGTGTGCAAAGTATAATTTTTTTTTTATAATAAAAAAAAAAAAAAACAAATTGGCCATTTCAGCCCTTGAAAGGACTTTGAACGAGCTTCTTATCATCAATTGTGTTATGTGTGTTATTAAATGTTTGCACACAATTAACCGAGAACTGGACCTACACGTTTTATGCCGACTCCGAACGGCTAAAGTTCATGTTCTCAAGAAGCTTTACATGGCATTATTTATTCTCTGAGGTTTGCCATTGTCTGCATTGAGGTGGTGACCGATCTGGAAAATTTTTTATTGAAAAAACTTTTCGCCGCGACTGGGGATCGAACTCGGGCTCCGAGCGTACTAAGCCAGACACTTAATCTGCACGCCACGATCACCATAATTTTTTTTTTTATAATAACATTTGCATAAATAACGCATTTGCATTTGTCTCCGGTTGTTTTAGTTGAACTAAAATATTATAATACAACGTTATCGTGGTTTTTTCCATTATATTAGACAGCCTGCCAAAAGCAAAGCAGCTCATGTAAAAATCAGAGGGAAGTTTTTTAATCTTTTTATTGCTTAAATGATGGGAATATAAGCTCAAAAAAATTGTCCACGATTAATCTAGGCAAGCCATTGAAAGGGTTAATAATCGAACCTTTACAAACAAAATAATCTGGAATTTCTATGATATCTTCATCTCCATTTCCTAACTTGAGTAGCCAATCGCTAAAACTTGGATCAGAAGCCCGAACATTGTGATTTAATTCTAGCAATTCCAATTGACACAGACCGAATAGGTTCTGGTTCTGTTAATTAAGAAGCACTGTCATAGCAAGACATGATGTTTGATGTATAGTAGTTGAGGAAAATGACGATAGTCTTAAAGTACAAAGATTTCCAATACATAATTTAATAACAGGTTCTGGTCCATTGTGAACAGGTCTTAAAAGGTTTAGTAAGTACAAACATTTCAAATGGATAATTTTACAATAGGTTCTGGTCCAGCCAAAACATGTTTTACGATATAGAGCAAAAGGTTTAGTAAGTACAAACATTTCATATGGATAATTTTCTAAAAGGTCTGGTACAGGCTGAACAGGTTTTACGATATAGGTTCTGGTCCAGGCTAAACATGTTTTACGATATAGGGCACGGAGCAGGACGCTTGTCTTTTATATATTAAGATTTTATGGTTCCACGAGAGAACAGAGAATCCACATTGAAAGTAAGTTTTCAAAATTTCATAGCATTGTTCCAGCCTTAAGCGATTCAGTTCGTGCTTTGGAAATATCATAATAAGTTTTGGTTACTTTAATAACATCTGATCTAAAACGTAACCAGCCCACCGTTTAAAACTATAACTGTTTACATGTAACAGATTTTTAATATATGCTTTTACTTTTGGTCTTTACTGTTATATCCTTTTTTTTTTTTAAAATAGTTCCGCTACATTGTGCTTTTCTTACTTTCCAAACATACTTTTTCACTATCAAGTGTCTCAAAACTTATTATGGTTACTTCAATATCGCCCATGAAATTTCCTTTTTTTTTCCTTCATTTTTCTTATTTATTTTTCTTCAATTTCATCAAATTTTCATGATTTGTATTGAGTTTTTATGGTTTTTTTCTTTCACCATTTTTATTTCGATTTTCTTTTCCATCTTTCTTACTTCAAGCATATCAATAATGCGTGTGAGAAATATTTGCTCCTTAGCCACATTGCTCACAGCTACTTATTGAGGCCATTTCGATCATCATCTCCATACAATAAACAATTCTTTTGCTATAGCAGCATCATCCAGTCAGTTGGTCTTTTTCAAAATGTAATAAAAATGCTTGGCATCAACACAAAATAGCCCCCAAGAAGCAGTTAACAGCAACGTGTAACTGGCAGCAGGGTACCCCCCTGCCAATAGTGAACTTCCACAGCTGAATACTAAAACTCAACCTACTTCATCATTGCATTGCAGCATATCCTACTTTGCTCCAGTACGGCATTTAGTACAAGTACATCGCTCATTGCTCACACTTGCCTCAGATTCCGAGTCACTCGAACTGAAAGGAGGGCTGGCTGTATGCAACGTTATTGGATTCGGAAGTGAATGCGATGCACGTTTCGTTTTTCTGTGGTTCATTTTTTTTTTTTTTTTTTTTTGTTTGCTACAGTTTTCATTCACTTGTATTGCTGTTGTTGTTAGTAGATGTGTTGTTGCTGCTGGAGTTGCCGGCGTTACTGAAGTCGAGGGTTTTGCCCACATCTCTGTAACTTAAGTATTTCCCGATTGCATTATGCGACACAAAAGCGACCAGAGACAAAAACAAGCCATCAACTGTATGTCATTGTTGTGGCTCAAGAATGAGATGAGGGCAAAAAAAACAATAAAAAAATAATAAAAAACAGAGAAACAAAAAAGTTTACTGAAGTTATATTGGTTGCTGTGTTTTTTCTTCAATGTTGGTGAAACGCGCAGGAACGCGACAATTACACGCGCCAGAATCACCGTGGCGGCATTCTGCATAAATATTGTATAGAATCTCTCATGGTACGACTTGGTATGTTTAGAATAAAATAAAAATAAAAAAAATGCACAACACGGAGTGGAAACAATTGCGGGAATGCAGCAGCGTTTGCTGATTGCTCAGTGCAGCTATTGTTTATCTGGAATTTGCAATATTTGATAGATTAACATAAATATTTTTATTTTCATACCCTTCCTTAGACGATATTTAAGAGCTATGTTAAGAACAATATTAGAGCAGATTGGCTTACCTGAAAAAAATAAGAAAATACATTATTAGTAATGGGACAAGATGGAAGAACATAGTATATGTAATGAAAATAATACTTAAGCCTCATATAATTAAGTTACATAAAAAATAAAACAAAAGTTAAAAATTAAAAGAAATATATGTTGATTTCCCCACAATAGATTTTTTTTTTTTTTTTGGTACCAAACTGAAAATGTCGATTGAAAACATAATTTATGTTTTTTAGCTATTTTTTTTTATTAATTAAATTTTATAATCAAATTTATTTTCCCAACAAATCTGTTAATTAACCTTAAATCAACCTTGAGATACTCGAAAATTTTCCATGCCCACCTTTAATGGTCTAAATATTCACAAAATTAAAGCGGAAATGAACGGAAATCAAAGTTCAAATAACATTAATCCATTGATGACTTTTTAATTCAAACTGACAAAAGTCCTGGCAATCATTGACTTAACATTTTAGTGTCAAGGCATAAATTAAAAATCTTATGCTCTGACTGTTTCCGTGGTAATTAGCACAATTCTGTTAAAACAACGGACTCAGCGTACAGTTAGCTAACAAAAAATGACAACTGAAAATTTGTAAAATTTCGATAACAGTTAGAAATAATAGAGAGAGAGAGAGAGAGCAGTAAAGAAACGAATTTCTACTTAAATTCTCAACGGATGGATGGTTAATGCAAATACAGAAGGAATACAATAAAACTTTTATAAGCTTGAAATAGAAGACACAGAAAAAAAAAAAAAAAAAAAATTGTCAAAAGTAATTATTTCAGGGCTCAAGAGCTGGTGCTGCTGGCTACAACGACCAGGTGGTGGTGGTGGTAGTGGTGTTGGTGATGTTTGGGCGTTGATGGTGCTAAAGGGAAAAACTTTTCCCATTAACATGCAACACAAATAGTCGTCGATACTTTTCTTGACTTATCGAACAAATTTATTTAGAATAATGGAACAGGGAAATCTTAATA